>CM071936.1:98528822-98891322 GCA_016081115.2 Rehmannia glutinosa | reverse complement strand
GCACACGAAGTACGGAGCAGCTGTCACGCCCCAAACGAGACGCGACAACGATCAATCACTTAAACAGAAATAAATCAACAGTCTAAACCAAAGATACCAAACTCCAAGTGAAATAGAGTCTAATGCAGCGGAATTAAAATAATCACGAGTACAAATTAAAATCTTAAAGTCTGGCGGTATCCGAATACAACCCAAAAGATTAACTGAATTAACTTACAGTCCAAACGAAAATAAAATGAAGGAGTCCAACAACAAATAAAAGTAAAAGAAAATGTCGCTCCATATCACGGTTAGGGATTCAATCTGCGGTAGGTTCGATGTCTTCAGCGAACTCTTCATCTAAAGGTTAGAAAACATGAGGGAATGAGACAGAAATCTCAGTGGATGGGGTGATCGTGTGCAAGTGTGGCAATATAAATAGTTAATGCGAGAAATTTAGTTGTATGAAAACGCGTGAGAGATGATACATGATTTCACACACAGTCCACAAGCGTCGTGATAAATATATTAAGTAACATACTTATATAGTTTAAGAAAATAGTTCGTGGTCACGCAGCACTATGGTTCAAGTTGTGAGGCGGGAGGATTGCGACGGATTTGTAACGCCAATCCTATGCAAGACAAGTAGCGGTTGCGTGACGGATTTGTAGCGCCAACCTATGCAATACAAGCAGCGGTTGCGTACGGATTTGTAACGCCAATCCTATGCAAGACAAGTAGCGGTTGCGTACGGATTTGTAGCGCCAACCAAACGGGTCCGATTAACTCAGGAATCGTGTGGATCGAGACGGTGATTCCTTCGTTCTTCCTTGTAACTCCCGAGCAAGATGGTCAAGACTGTCACCTTATCGCTCCGTAGGCAAAGACAAAATCACAAGTGGAGCTAGCAAGGCTCGGATTTGTCATAATCATGATTATACCTCAAGTACTACGACCCGCTTCCCCTTGGACAAACTCCGTCCCTCGGTTGCGGGATTAGGGCGATGGGGGAGGAAGAGTGGAATAGCAGCCGAGCTGCCGGTTCCATCCCCGACGTATCCATTCCAAGCTGTGAGGTCGACACACCAAGTTGACTCAAGCGGGAAAGTAAACACAAGTTCATGTAGTCAACAGTGATCAAATGAGTATTATTGATCGGGAAGCGAGTTCATGAAAAGTTTTTGAAACATTTGCGTAAGGTAATTATGGCGTTGGTGGAGTTATTTGGATGAAGATGATTATCAGGAGGATAAGCAATCTTCGATATCTTGAACGATTAGGTGGAACATAAGTCCCGCTATAGATTCAAATCGCAAGACGAGGAAGTCGCCCGCGATCGGGTATTAATCGGTCAAGGCGGTCCGATAAGTCAAGGGTTTTTGAGAAATTAAAATATTTTAATTAAGAATTGAAGTCAGAGGGTCCAGGGCTGTTTTAGTAAAATAAAAATAATTTGAGTTAGGTCCTTGATAAAAAGAAAATTTTCAATTTAGCCCCGTTTTGTAAAAACCAATACTTTTGGGGTTAAAAATTCAATAAATAAATATCCCGACCTTGAAAAATTATGTGGTTAGTTCCTAAATTCTCTAAATTGTTCAGAGGTTCAGGTTTTTAAAGTTTTGTGGTCGAGTTTTTATAAAATTCTCACATTGGCCCCAAATTTGTTAAAATTATCATTTCGGGCCCTAAGTTTAAAATAATCGGAACTCACAAACCGGAAAGGCTTCTAATGTGATTCCAGTTGGAAAATGTCACTAAGGTTATTGGGATATTGGGACAAAAACATTTTTAAAACGTCATAAGTATAGGTCCCTTAACTTTTGAAAATCTCATTTTTGTCCCATTTTGAAATAATTGCCTTTAAGGCTTTTAGGGGTCCAATTGTTATGAAATTTGAACCTTGGGTCCAAAATATAATTATGTTATAGGTAAATTACTATTTCCAGGTACATGGGCTGTATAAGTCCTGGAAATTTCATTTGGGTCCTCAAGTTTAATCTTTTACAATTTGGTCCCTCAAGTTTTATAAAATTACTTTCCAAGCTCTAAACACTTGGATTTTTGGAATACACTTAAAATATGTTATTTCCAGTCCCTTAAGAGTTAAAATTTCAAATTTTAAAATTAGGGTCTGGTACAGTTTCAAAATTTGCAAAATAGCCCTAAAACCTATCAAATTTTACAATCTAGTCCTTGGGCTTTTAAGGGTTGATTTTATTTATCTAAAAACTCTTAAAACTTTATTAAAATGTCAAAACATCATTTTGAACCTGAGTACAGTCCCAAAAATCGAAAATTACAGAGAGGTCCCTTAAGTTTTATTTTCTTGCAATTAAGTCCACCAACTTTCTATTTTTGCATTTTAAGTCCAAAAATCGAAATTTAATCAATTATGCTCGACTTGTCCAGGTTATAAATCATTCAAAACATAGATTTCAAGAGTCATAAACATACATATCCATTTCGTGCAAGCATTCATCAAGTACAACAATAAAGTGTACATGTATGTCCTATTTTTCGATAAATCGCATTTTTGAGCAACACTTGAGAATTTTCCAACTCGATACAAGAAAATAGCATGCAATACATAATATATATATATATATATATATCAAGTGCTCAATAACAAAATACTACATGCATATTTTTAATTTAAAACACCTAGAAGTTGAAAGAATTTTTCCACCCACCTTGTTTGTTCGGTTGATTGGTGTAAAGTGGTGTCACTAGAGCTTGAGGATTTTAATCCTCACTTAAGGCAGCCCCTAAGTCAAATAATACAAGGAGTTTTGAGTTAGAAAATGAAGGTTTGAACTAAGGAGGGAAAAAGAGAAGGAATAGGCCAAAGGTACCACACTTACCTTGTGTAGTTGAAAGTTGTAGTCAAAAATTGATGGTCTCTTAAGAACTTGATCACCACTTAAACAAAGCTCCAAGGTCAGCCCCTAATCACCTCAAAATGAAAATTTTGGTGTTAAAATTCGGAATTGATAGGGAAGAAGAAGATGGTACCAAAAATCCCATTTCTTACCTTGTTGAAGGGGGGTGTTCGAATTTTTGTAGGTAGAAGAGGGGGTTCTTGAAATTTTGGTTAAGTGTTTGGGAGATATGAAGAAAAAGGTATGTTTGAAGATATGAAGAACTTATGTTTGAAGATTTGAAGATGTGAAGAGTTGGTGTTTGAAGATTTGAAGATGTGAATGATTTTTAGAGAGAAGTTAGAGAGATGTTGGATAAAATGCTTGAATGATGAATGAGTTGGATAAAAATGATATTTTGAACAATTTTTGATCATCAAAATGGCCCTTGGCCGTTCACAATGAGAGAGGGGAGGAGACAACTTTTGTTTTGTTCTATGGCTTGAAAGGTGTAGCTTGCATGAGGGACAAGGACCTTGGTCAAGATGAGGTCTTGCATGGGAGGATGAAATTGAAGGGATTGAGGAGAATGTGGGCATGGGATGTTGAGAAGCCTCCAACATGTTGGGTAAGTTTATAATAAAGAATTGGTGTATAAGATATTGTGTATAAGATTTGAATTAATGGTGTAATAATACACAAGATGAATACATAAGGTGTACATGTACAAGAGTTGGGAGATATTTCTACACCAAAATTCCCATTATGGCCGTCCCTTAAGGGGTATTTGTGGTAATTCCATATTTTGTTTTTATGTCCCAAAATTGATGATAATAGGTGAATAATATCAATCTCCAAAATAATTAGTGATTTCCTTGATCACTTATAAGTCTCATGATCACTTAATCTAAATCGAATTCTTAATTCTATAAGGTTTAAACCTCTAAAATAAATAGTCTCTTAGAATTCTAAGGTGACAAAAAAAAATACACAAGTAATAATAATGATGATCAATCAAGTGATCATATTTGTGAAATAAAATTAATAAATGATTATGATCACAAGGAATAAATAAGGGAAATTAAAGACGAAATATATTTATCATTAATATTTACCCGTCAAAGCGACGCGGTAGAATTGTCAAATAGTACAAAGACGATACGTGATAAGTACATGTTCGAATAAAAATCAAGGGCTTCACAGCAGCGGCCGGATTTTTCGGTAATGGAATCGATTTTTTTTTCAGATTTTCTTCTTCTTCTCTCTTTTTTGTTTTTCTGAAATTGTTAGAGAATAACCAGAATTTGGGATTAGTGGCTAGGTTGGTGTGTTTCGGTGGGTTTGGGGTGATTAGGGTTTCACAAAGTTGTAAGAAGAAGCAGGGGGAAAGAACATACACAATGTAATTTTTACGAATGAAATTTGTAGAGAAGTTGTGTGAAATTTGTAAGAGAAAAACTTTAATTTATAGGTGGTGACTTCGGAGATGGTTGAGATTTAATTGTTTTACGTTAGAATCGTCTCTTCATCTCTTTCCTTTAAAAATCGAAAACTCTTCATCCTTTTTATTAAATTCCAACCTTTCCATATTCATAACTGATGTTTTACATTTATACTGATTAATTATTGATAAAAATAATATTATAATAATATATTAGAAAAAACAGATTAATAATAATTAAGGGTTGAAAACCCTAAATTGAATCTGCCCTAATTTCAAAATTAGGGATTTGAATCCCCAATTGTGAACCCTAATTGAAATATTTACCCCCAAATTTTGTGGATATTACATCTTACACCCCTTAAAATTAATTTCGTCCTCGAAATTCGTTAACTTACCTTGGATAATAAAATTTGGGTACTTGGCACGTATCTCTTATTCGCGCTCCCAGGTGGCTTCATTTCTGCCATGGCATCTCCATTGAACCTTGATTAACGCAACCTCTTTATTTCTTAGTTTGTGGATCTTGCGTTCTAAAATCGACTCTGGCCCTTCCTCGTATGTCAAGTCCTTGTTAATTTCTAAATTCTTATAATTCACAATGTGACTTAGATCGTGAACATATTTTCTCAGCATCGAAACATGAAAAACATTATGCACGCTTGACAAACTTGGTGGTAACGCCAACTGATAGGCTAAGTCACCAATACGAGTAAGGATTTCGAATGGTCCAATGTATCTTGGCTTCAATTTTCCCTTTTCACCAAAACGAATAACACCTTTTATAGGAGCCACTTTCAAAAACACGTTTTCTCCTTCTTCGAATTGTATATGCTTTCTCCTTCTGTCAGCATATGACTTTTGTCTATCTTGAGCCATTCTAATTCGATCTTGTATTTTGGCTATCTTTTCTGCAGTCTCCTGAATCAGATCTGGCCCCAAAACTTTCTTCTCACCAACTTCATTCCAATACAGCGGCGATCTACATTTCCGTCCATAAAATGCTTCATACGGAGCCATCCCAATCGTCGCTTGATAACTATTGTTATAAGCGAACTCCACTAAAGGTAGTAAAGTCTCCCAGTTACTCCCTAAATCGAGCACACAAGCTCTTAACATATCCTCTAATATCTGTTTTATCCTTTTTCGATCGTCCGTCATGTTCATGCGGATGATAAGCCGTGCTGAATTTCAATCTTGTGCCCATTGCACTTTGCAGACTTCTCCAGAATTTCGATGTAAATCTTGTATCTCTGTCTGATACAATAGACACAGGCACTCCATGTAATTTCACTATTTCGCTCATGTAGATTTGAGCATATTGTTCCATATTATATGTCATTTTGACAGGCAGAAAATGAGCTGACTTAGTTAACCGATCTACTATGACCCAAACTGCCTTATTTCCTTTAACTGATTGCGGAAGTACAACCACAAAATCCATAGTTATATGTTCCCATTTCCATTCTGGGATTTCAAGTGGTTTTAGCAAACCGGATGGTCTTTGGTGCTCGGCCTTCACTTGTTGGCAAGTCAAACATTTTTCTACAAAATTTCCAATATCTCTCTTCATACTTCTCCACCAAAATATTCCCCTTAGATCTCGGTACATCTTTGTACCCCGGGATGAGTGTCACGGTGTACAATGAGCTTCTTCAAGAATTTCCTTTCTAAGTTCCTCTTCTTTAGGAACACACAGTCTCCCTTCATAAGTTAAAACACCTTCGTCATTACAAGAAACCCTTTAACACTCCTTTTGGGCTCGTTCTTTCATTTTATTCAGGAATTTATCCCGAGGTTGAGCTTCTTTAATTCTCTCCTTTAAAGTAGGTTGTACCACTAAAGATATTAATATCGCTTCCGTACTCTTTGGTGGTACAACTACCTCAATCCTCATTCTGGCAAAATCCTTCACTAGTTCTTCTTGTTCAGTTATCAAACTCGATATTTCTCCTTTGGTTTTACGACTTAGAGCATCAGCAACTACATTAGCTTTCCCAGGATGGTAGTTGATGGTGCAGCCGTAATCTTTAACCAATCCTAGCCACCTCCTCTGCCTCATGTTCAACTCTTTCTGAGTAAACAGATATTTTAAGCTTTTGTGGTCAGTGAAAATTTCACACCTTCCTCCATACAAATAATGTCTCCAAATCTTTAAGGCATGAACCATAGCAGCTAGCTCCAAATCATGTGTAGGGTAGTTCAATTCATGTGGCTTCAGTTGCCTTGAGGCATAGGCAACCACCTTGCCATGCTGCATCAGCACGTATCCCAATCCTTGTTTAGATGCGTCACTATAAATGACAAATTCCTTAGAAGGGTCAGGAATTGTCAAAATTGTGCAGATGTCAATCTCTGTTTCAATTCTTGAAAACTTTCTTCGCATTTCTCCGTCCAAATGAATTTTTCTCCTTTTCTAGTCAGTCGGGTCATGGGTCCAGCTATTTTTTAAAATCCTTCGATGAATCTTCGATAGTACCCTGCTAAACCCAGAAAACTGCGAACTTCACTCGCATTCTTAGGAGCTCTCCATTCATTGATTGCTTCAACTTTAGTTGGATCTACTTCAATTCCTTGAGCAGTAATCACATGCCCAAGAAATACAACTCGATTAATCCAAAATTCGCACTTCTTAAACTTTGCATACAACTTTTCTCTGCGAAGTGTCTCCAACACTATTCTCAAGTGTTCTTTATGTTGTTCCTCATTCTTAGAGTACACCAGTATGTCATCTATAAAGACTATGACGAATTGATCCAAAAATGGATGGAACACTCGATTCATCAAGTCCATAAACATTGATGGTGCGTTACTCAACCCAAAAGGCATTACAACGAATTCATAATGCCCATAACGAGTTCTGAAGGCCGTCTTCGGAATATCACTTTCCTTAATTCTCAATTGGTGATATCCGGATCTCAAGTCAATCTTAGAAAAAGTACTAGCACCCCTTAATTGATCAAATAAGTCCTCAATTCTTCGTAATGGGTACTTATTCTTTACGGTGATTCGATTAAGTTCCCTATAATCGATACACATTCTAAGTGACCCATCTTTCTTTTTGACAAAAAGGACTGGTGCTCCCCACGGAGAAACACTGGGTCGAATGAACCCTATATCTAAGAGTTCTTGTATTTGCACCTTTAGTTCTTGCAACTCTTTTGGTGCCATCCGATAAGGTGCCTTAGAATCTTGGCGCCGCTCCAGGTATTAAATCAATTGAAAACTCAACTTGTCTATCGGTGGAATTCTGGCAATTCCTCCGGAAATACATCCAAAAATTCACGGACAATAGGTACATCTACGGTGGCGTCTCCGTCATCGAGGTACCGATCAAGTTCACCGAGATAACCTTGGCAATTTTCTTTCTCAAAGATCTTCAATGCTTTCATTGCCGTTATAATCTTAGGCATATACTTAGACTTAACACCATAGAATTTTATCTAATCATTATCAGCGATCTAAGTATTATTTCCTTCCCGACACTTAATGTCGGCGTTGTACTTACTAAGCCAATCCATGCCTAAAATTAAATCAAAATCTTTCATCCCAATAACATATAGATCTGCTTCCAAATGTTTTCCCTATATCCAAATTTACACCTTTATCCATGGAATCGAGTAGTTATTGAATTCCCAGAAGGTAAACTAACCTCAAGATATTCATCTACTTTAGCATTCTTATACCCAATTATGGCATGAAATTTAGCAAATATAAACGAGTGTGATGCACCAGTGTCAAATAGTGCTAAAGCGGTATTCCGATACGAGTTAACATACTGTCATCACACTGGTTCGTCCGCTTCCTCTTGGGTCAAAACATACATCCGAGCTCTGCCTCCACCGATCGACCATTTGTTTCCAACATCATTTAAAAGAGGACAATTAACAGTCATATGTCCTGGCTTCTTACACTTAAAACATTTTCCTTGCCCAGCCAGACATTCGCCATAATGGTTTTTCTTGCAATTAGGACATAGCGGCCTATGGTTTTGAGTATTTGGGGGGACATTCCCATCAGTCCTTGCCTGCTTATTCTGATTTCCATTCTTATTTTGTTTTGTCCCATCCCACTTCCGCTTTCGGATACCATAACGGTTTCGACCGTCGTCATCCTCAACCAAGCTTGCCTCTATTTCTTGTGCCCTTTTCACCATCTCAGAATATTCCAAGTCACCCTGAGCAGACAGGATACTGGACAATTGCGATCGTAATCCCCTTCTAAACCCCAATGCTTTCTTTATATCAGTATCAACCAAATGCGGCGCAAACCGACTCAGGTGGTTGAATTCTCTTTCATACTCAGTCACAGTCTTGTTTCTTTGTTTGAAGTTCAGAAATTCCGTCTCTTTTCGATCACGGATGACGATCGCGGGAAGAACTTGCCCATGACAACCTCCTTGAACTCATTCCAAGTCAATGCATCTCGTTCCTCTTCGGTTCTAGTTCTCCAATATCCTTCCCACCAATGATCAGCATCCTCAATTAGCTGAAAGGTGGCACATGTGACTCTTTGCTCGTCAGTGCATCCAATGAGTCGGAAAACTCTTTCTAAAGATCGGAACCATTCCTCCACAGCAGTTGGGCCATCGCGTCCATTGAATGTAGGTGGACGATAATGGCGAAATTGTTCCACAGTCCTCGTGTTGTTGTTATTGTTATTGTTTTCAGATCGCCCTCGTAAATTCGGCAAGTACATCGCCGAAGCGGGAGCATTGGCTTGATTTCCAGCATTAGCTTGATTTTCATTATTGGCTTGATTACCATTCTCATTTGTACGGTTTCCTGCTCAGTTACGGGGAGCCATAATCCTACAAGTATACAAATGTTTAACTAACGTAATAATCGAATATCGAGTCTTACTACTAACACAATATAAGAAAATAATCGTAGACAGAATATTAGACTTTCATTCATAATATACCTTCAATCCTTTGACAAGGATTTATTTGGACTAGAAGAAAAATAAAGCAGATTTTTAAACAACTTAAAAGTTCTGGCCCTCTTCCTCATTTCCATCCTCACTCGGATCCTCCTCTTCATCTTCTTTCATGGCCTCAGTTAGACGGTCAATCCACTTTGCAAACAATCTTTTAGTGAATGCCCCATAGTCAATCTTGAGTGTGTAGTCTTGTGCGTCATACTTCACCATGGTTCCACACAAATATTCAGCCTCACCCTTCCATTTGAGTGGCAGCGAATCAACCACCCTGCGTGTAGCACCGTACTGATCTAGAGCACCACTCAGAAAATGTACATCATACCATTTCTGATGCATTTTTACCACGTAAGTTCCTATGTTATCACCATCTTCAATTTTGTAGTTAAGGTAATTAGTTAGCTCGCTCGAGATATTGTTAACTCTCCAATCACCACTTTTTCAGTTTGTCTTGGTGGCGACATCTATATTTGTAGTCATTTTAGTTAGACATCAATAATAATTTTATTTGTTTACAAGGCATAAGTTATTATCTAACGAATTGCATAAAATTGCACGATTTACATATAGAAACATGTATAACGGTGACATAATAAATAAAAATTTAAATGACATGAAATAAAATGGCATAATAAATTCGTCACATACCTTGAGGTAGCCAAATTTTGAGATATGACGGTGATGGATGACTCTAAATTATTTTGTCTAAAAATACTTTTTTACAAGTCTGAGAATCGTAGACATGCTCGATACCACTTTGTTGTAACGCCCGATTTACAATATAAAATAGTCCGACTTTTATGGAAAATGCTATTATAAAAACATGAGTTTTAAGAAAATAACTTAATAAAACTTAAACATTTAACTAATACCAGTCACATTACAATTTAAATTTTATCAAAATATTCCAAGACATAAAATAAAAATTTGTTCAAATTCCAAAATTTAATTTGGTCTTCATCCATCACTGACGTATCCTCAGCCCGACTCCTTAATCTGAAAAATTATAAAAATGAAGGGTGAGCTTCCACTTGCTTTCGGTAGGGACCAACTTTTTGTCAATACATAATAAATCATACAAGCAATAAACATTTATAATAAAACATGTAATTCCTCTGTAATTTTCCTCTGTAATTTCCTCTGACTGGCCAGTTAATAAATTTAGTACGGCGGGCTTAACCCGAGGATACTTTTGATCCCGGACCTATTTACGGCCCCTGACTAGTTCCTCTGCATATCATATATAAATGAAAATACTCGCGTGAAATATTATATAAAGACAAGAATTTAAAAATCCCTACCTCAACTAATATTTGATAATCCTTGTAGAATATAAAAGTGATTATTCTAATCCTCGTGATTCTCGATTTCTACATATATTATATAAAAAAAATATAATTAATAAAACTATTTAAAAAAATTGGATGGGTTAGAAATTGAAATTGAAGAATTAAAATTGAAAATAAGAGATGTTGGATTGGGTTGGAAAAAGGTTGTCTATAACCCTCAATTGGTATAGAAAAGCCCAAGCCCAAAAATTCCAATTCCTCATTCTTACACTTACGCCTCTGTCCAGGCTATCTTATCTCATTCTCTTTTTCATTTTTTTTAAACCCTCACCATCATCCATATTTCCTATTAAGAAAATAGTCTCTCTCCATCTCCCTTAACTTTTCTCAAGTCTGTACTTCTTCCTCTTTCTCTCGTTTTTTTTTTCTTTTTTTTTTCTTCTGTAACTCACAACCCAGAAGACAAGAAAGGCAGTGGATGGCACACGAAGTACGGAGTAGCGGCCGGATTTTTCGGTAATGGAATCGAATTGTTTTTCAGATTTTCTTCTTCTTCTCTCTTTTTTGTTTTTCTGAAATTGTTAGAGAATAACCAGAATTTGGGATTAGTGGCTAGGTTGGTGTGTTTCAGTGGGTTTGGGGTGATTAGGGTTTCTGTCAAAGTTGTAAGAAGAAACAGAGGGGGAAAGAACATACACAATGGAATTTTTACCTGAATGAAATTTGTAGAGAAGTTGTGTGAAATTTGTAAGAGAAAAACTTTAATTTATAGGGCTGACTTCTGGAGATGGTTGAGATTTAATTGTTTTATGTTAGAATCAGTCTCTTCATCTCTTTCCTTTAAAAATCAGAAAACTCTTCATCCTTTTTATTAAATTCCAACCTTTCCATATTCATAACTGATGTTTTACATTTATACTGATTAATTATTGATAAAAATAATATTATAATAATATATTAAAAAAAACAGATTAATAATAATTAAGGGTTAAAAACCCTAAATTGAATCTGCCCTAATTTCAAAATTAGGGATTTGAATCCCCAATTGTGAACCCTAATTGAAATATTTACCCCCAAATTTTGTGGATATTACACATTGTAACGGACCAAGACCCTATGATGAAGAATGCGATAAGAAAGGTTTTCAAAAATACGATGCACCGCTTGTGTATGTGGCACATAGTGGAGAAGGTAACTGTGAAGCTTGGGCACGCATTATTCAATGATGAATGTTTCATGAAAAGATTGAAAGACCTAGTCTGGAATAATTGCATCGAACCAAAATATTTTGAAGAAAATGGAGCGAGATAAAGAATGAATACAATTTGATTTTCCATGCATGGTTGAAGAATATTTTTGAGATTAGATGATCGTAGATTCCAGCATATTTTAAAAATGTTGAGTTGGGTGGACTACTCTGAACCACATCAAGATCCGAGAGTGCTAACAGTTGATTCAGTAGTTTCACGAACCCCCAAGACGACTTGGTTGAATTTTTTATGCACTATGAAAGTGCAATGGAAGCTCAAAGACATTAAACGGATAAATTTACCTATGAGACAGACACAAATGTTTCGATATGCAAGATACCATTGGCAATTGAAAAGCATGCAGTGGCAGTGTATACGAGGAAGATGTTTACCATTATGAGTTCAGAAATAGTGGCATCATGTTATAACTGTCTATTTCAAACTTTCAAGATATGGATAACTGTTATTACCATATCAAAGACATTGGCATCGGAATGTTTACTGTTGTTTTTTATAAAAGACGGGACTTGATGCTATACAACTGCAACATGCTCAGACATATTGGACCGATATGCTATCACATCTTGATGTTGTTCAAGGAACTTGACAAAATTACAAAAAAATACATACTCAATCGATGGATGAAAAATGCATCAGCTTCTCAGACTTTAGACATCGGATTACTTTGTCACTACACAAGTGGGCACAAAGTCGATACAACGTTTCGAAAAATATGGTCTGATTTTCATTGTTGTGCAAGGATTGGAAAAGACAACAAAGAACAGTTGGACACTTTGGGAAAAATCATTCAAGACCACAAGCAGTTGTTACTCATGCAACAAGAGATTAATCCAGGTATATTGAACAAGCAGACGTTGCTAGAGGACTTTGGTGGGACTACATCACAACTACAAGTTCAAGTTTTGCCACCAAACAGGCCAAGAACAAAGGTATTCGTAGCCATGTTAAAAGCTGAATACAAAGCCAAAAAGAGAAAGCAATCAAGGCAAACAAAAAACTAAAGAGACGTTGCGGAGAGTGTGGAGACATTGGGAACCACAATAGCCGAACCTGCAGCAAAGCAAGCGTAGCACATGATTATATAATAATTTTCAGTACAATATTTCCTTAGACATTATACATGGCTATTTGGTTACAAACTATGTTTTTTAAGTTGTTCTGGTGATAAACTTCATATGCAGTAAACTTCAAGTACATAAGCAATGAATGAACATTTCGTATGCAACACATATACATTTAGCTTAAAATCCTAAAAATCCTATACATAAGCGTTCCCCATATATTACATATGAAACAAATATGTACTACATAAGCAAGAATTGCAAAATGTATGAATACTTTGATTATATAAGTAAAATTGTTTGGAAAATAACAGTTATCTCTTTGTAAGCACTAACAGGCTTCTTCATATGCATACAAATTATAATTCACAAGCAACATACCTATTTAACAATTGATGTATTGCACATCTATGCATGCATCAAACTAAGTCTACATTAGCATTGCAAATACATATAACCAATTTGCTTGTGTCGAATTATAGGATTGCATATATAGTATTTACACATGGAAAAAATTGGTTATAACCCAGAGTAATCATCCCATAAACTTTACACAAAAATATCGTACCTACCCAAAAAAGAAAATGTGTGATCCTAACTACATGTTTATCAAAAGATTTGCAACATGACAACATAAAACAAAAAACACATCAAGGTATCTTATTCGAAATAGAGTTAATTCCCTGTACTTTTTTGCCTCGAGCAAATTCTTCGCCTTGAGTTCGTTCATGTCAGCCAATCCAATAGCAGCGGCGTACTTCGCCCGCGGCATGGATAACTGTGCATGATTTTTCTTCATCAAACCACTATCCCAGTTCCTCATGCCTCCGACCATGTATATTTACATGTGGTGCATGACAAAAACACCGCAATCCACCTTATTATCACTGTCCCTCTAGTCCATAGCCAACCTCAACACTTTAGAGTTCTGTATATAATGTGCATCCAACGTACAACCTTTGGACAAAATATAGTGAGCAAAAATCTGGCGCTGCAGAAAGTCACAGTACATATGCATCAAAACAACTTCATATGCACAAACTTACTATATAAGCAATTAATAAACACTACGCATGCAACACTAGTACTAAACTTAGAATAGCAAAAGGTTATACATAAGCGGTACATATACATTATATAAGAAACACATCTATATTATACAAACAAACATCGCAATATGCATATGAAGTTTAGTACACAAGCACGAATATTATACTACCCATGCACAACAATTATCATACGTAAGTAATGTAATTATATTGCATGAACATATATAAAAGAAATATTCAAAAAGCCAGGAGAAATTTGCTCATACCAATTTTTTGGGGAGCGTTCGTCTTGTTAGTTTTTACCCTCCACTGAAGAATTGTTCAAAATGTGGCATTGCTTATTCTTGACTTTGAAGCACAAGGTGAAGAAATGCTTGCTTTTACAAATTGGAAAGAAGAGCTGATAACAATACACATAAAATAAATTAAAAAAATATAAAACACCAAAATGTAAATAATAATAGAGAAGAAAATCTAAATACCAAATCAAATGAATCCAGTCTTTTTGAACTTGTGTCGCCAAATTCGCATCGAAACTAGTTGTGAATAACCCCAATATGTCCTTCATATCCGATTCAGCCCTCGGCGACAGAACGGAACATTGCTGCAATATTTTATAGGCGACTACACTCAACTAACAATGTAAAAAAAAGTAGCTAATAATAAATACAAATGCAACGTACAATTAAGTATATTGTTGCAAAAAATCTGCGCGGCGAACTCTTGCTCTTTAGGGCCTCCTTGTGATTAAGGATCCTAGACCATATATCTATAACGTCCAAGCACACATACTCCCCCTCCTTCAAAGATTCAACATAATCTCTCACCAACTGGATATCCCCGTTCTTAAAAATTACTTCAAACCTGTGAGCTAAAAAAAAACAGGATGACACAATAATAAACAATCTGCTTCAAATATTATAAAAATGGAACATATATAAAACAAATACTTGTCTGCAGCCTCGTTTTCCAACAATCACTTCGAAATCAACAACTCATTTTGTTCAACTTTGATTTCAAATCAATCTGTCTCACAAGCAATGGAGAAATTAGAGGGCAAGATTTTTTGGGAATTCTCCTCGTTGTATAATCAATCTCACTACCCATCTCATTGACATCAGCGCCCTCCTCCACCTCTTCATCCCCATTATTGCCTCTAGCACCACCGCTCCCGCTTGCAACATCCCCCTACATTGCAACAAAAAAAATGATAAATATGTTACACATTAAAGATTCCATACATCCACCACAAGACTAATCTCAAAATAAGAAACATAAATTTTCACCTGTTTAATCTTTGGACCTCGATCATGTTTAACAATAGTTCCTGGCATGTCACGGATAATCTCACGAGATATATCAACAACATTGCCCCATCCATAACTCTGTGCATCCTGACTAACCCCAAGACTAAAATTGGGCACATCCTCAATCGTTTCTTTATACTCGCCTCTCCTACCCAGTGCACGCTCGATCTTTTCGATAGTCGTGTTAGTCTCAGAGCTCTCAAAAAAATTTATTCTCTTGAGTCTCACTCATCTCAGCGTTATCAGTCACCTCAACACCACCATGCCTACTCGTGAAACCAATAAGCTTCCTTGCCGCTACTTGAATTTTGTTAAACTGTGCAACCCCACAAAATTCTTTTGGCGCATTATCCAAAAATGTTATCAAGTCAACAACATTTGTTGCAAGACACGACAACTTCTCCAACATCCTCACATCATATTCCTAAATTCATAAGTACACAAAACTTAAAAGTTACAGCCAACAAACATAAACAATTATTCTGAACTACACATGCAATAAGATTGTACTACACCAGCAACATGATAACCTTACATAAGCAAAGACTTTAAAAGGTCATATGCAACAAACTGGTACTACATAAGGAACAAATATGAACTACACATGCATGTCAAAAACAACTGTTGAGTTAAATTCAACAATTGAACCAACTTGTATTACATAAGCAATAATCATGAACTACATATGCAACAAGATTGTACTACACAAGCAACCACTTGTATTACACACAAGCAATATGATAACCTTAAATAATCAAGACTTTAAAAGTTACATGCAACAAACTTGTGTTACACAAGCAATAAATCTAAACTACACATGCATGACTAACCCTTTTTAAAATCAACAGGAAACAAACTTGTACTACATCAGCAATAAATATAAACTACAAAAGCAAAACAAATTAACTAAATATGCAATCGTTGATTACCTCATTACTCAAACTACCAGATGGTAGCTTGGCCTTCAATGAAGGTCTCTCCATAATACACGGTAGATCCCCGGATGGACCCTCAACCTGACCCTCCAATTGCAATGGTTTGTCAACAAAACCCTTTTCCAAACAGCCTCTATCTAACTCCCTCATTGTTCTATCCCTCAATATCTCTGTGGTCCAAAAACAAAGACTCAACAACCTCCTAGGAACATCACGGGTGTAAAAAATAACTCTGTCCATATAAAGAACTTGCAATGAAAGGAGAAAAACAATTAAAACCACACATACAACTATAAATAAATAACTATAAATTGAAACTTAACTTACAGCTAGAAACAATGGGCCGTTGAATTGTTTATTTTTTCTCACTGATTTCCCAGTTATCCTTGCTGGCAACCAGAGTATTTAGTGTATACTCACACCAATTCAATTTACGGACGCTACTGACATCCTCCAGACTTTTCATTATAAGTGGATTTACGTATCCACACGGATTATTCTTGATCACCAAACAATCAACCTAGACAGCAAAGTGTGTCTAACCAACACTGCCGTCTTTACAACCTCTCATCTGCTCGCATACTTCACCAATTGTAATGTTATTGTTCATCTTTGCAAAAATTCCTTGCCACTGTTTGAGTAGTTGGCACTTACCATCTGATCTCAGTTTTTTCTATATTTTGATCGGGCCCTTTGGGAGACCAAGAACGCGCTCTAAATCACTCACATCAATGTGGATCGATTTCCCATGCGCCCATCTCAACTCACAACTAGGTGGATCAAACTGTTCCACCAACCAGTATACCAGCTCAGAGGGGAATTCTTTGATTCTCATCTCCAGCAAACCCACAAATCCCTTCTCCACAATGACAGCCCTCTGAGGGGGTTCTAATTTTTCAATGACTTCAACTAACAACTTCTGTAACGATCTTGACCTACATCTTGGATGTTCAGATTTCTTACCTTTGCCTTTACTCACTCTATACTTTTTAGCCTCTTCAGGCTAGCAGGTTCATCTTGTGGAACCTCACCGCCTTCACTACTCAACTCTTTTCTTTTGCCTTTAGCCATTGTCTCAAAAATTCAGAAAATAATCCCTACAATACAAATATACATACACATTAAACATTACAAAATATTCTTGTATACATACACATATAATCATGTCTTATTTTTATATGCATACTTTTAAAAGATCATAAGCAAACCTATTGATTTACACAAGCAACATGCAAAAACTAACCAAGCAAATACTGGCAAAATGCATAAGCATATAAAAAACAATAGTAAAAACATGATGTTAACAAACGCACTGCACATAGAAACAACGAAATGATGCCCTGTTACAAAAATCTAAAACTTCGCATGCAAATATTAATAACTTCATAAGAAGAGTTACACATTACATAAGCAGAGGTATACAATTACATATGCTTCAGAAACATTCCAACAAGAATCAGATATAAATAATAGAATTGTGATGGAGTCAATGTATTATTTCTGAACAAACTAAACAAGGAACCCTAACAACAACCATAAGCAAATGAAAAAAGGCCACAATCATATTTCTGAACACAACAAAAAACACCAATGTGCAAACATATATGAAAATCACGCAACATCAACCTAAAAATCCGTCCCAGAACAACAAAAAACATAGATTAAAGTTGCAAAAATCGAAAGAAAAACAGCAAACTAAACTTTCATAAACCCTATAAAACTGGAAACTACCTACAAATCGAAACTTAAAAAATACAACCGAAAGAGATTACAACTTACATTCAAAACAACTGCAAACCCTTCGAAGAACCGAACTTGAAGTCTGAAAGTCAGAATCAAACTCGACTGAGAGAAGGAATGAAAAGGTTTTGAAATTGAATCGTTGAGAGAGATAGATGGAAGAGACGCGAAGAGTGGGTGAATAGACGTGAGAGAGGGAATAGAATCTTAGTAACTGATTCTAAAATGCAAAATGACTATCCTACCCTTCTTAATTGCTGAAACAAAAAGATAAACATAAAAAAGCCCTAAAAATCTAGACCACCCAAAATTATTGATCTATGGTTAGAATGTGTCCCCATGGACTCACCCCAAGTAGGAGGACCCATTTGATTCATTTCTTATATATATATACGAAACTAAAAATTGAAAGTCCCTTATAGATACACACTTCATAGATACAATTACAAACTAAAATGCCACAGCCTCCTAAGAGCACAGATAAATAGGTGGAGAGCCAGTACACTAGCAAATGACCTATGTGAAGGGAGCAGAATTCATAATAAATATTGGGATAATAGACTTGTATTCCAAAGTATGATTTATAAAATATGTATGGAAAATATAAATGATCAAAATACTGAATCTTTCTATATTACAATCACTGCTGAAACAGGTTACCCGGAGCTTATTGATTGTTATAAAATAGAAGAAAATCGAGAATGGATGTCTATGTACAGACCAAAAGATGATCAACCAACAGACAGATTCCCTGAAGCAGTAGGTATAAAAGAAGAAGGAAATATTATTAACCAAATGGAAGGTTAATAATAAATAATTAATATCAACAAAAACTCCAGAAAGAATTCAAGCCATCCTGTCAAGATACACAACAGAATAACCAGAATCCTCGTTAGTCCTTGAAGATACATCAAATCACTTAGCAGATGATATTGAACCCTTTTTTAACAGTGAGATGTAAATATATATATATATATATATATATTAATTTTATGGTCGGCAGCACTGTAGCAACGTGGAAACTATAGCAGATGTTGTTCAGTACTGTAGCAGTGCGGGTTACTGTAGCAAAATTACAAAAAAAATCCAAAAAACCCCTAAACAATTCTATAAAAGGGGGGATCCCCGTCACAAGAAGAGCAAGTTTTTTAGAAGCTAAGACAAGAGAGAAAACTTCAGCAAATTCTCTAACTGTAAATTCTTTCCATCTCTCTTAGATTTTAAATTCGAAATATTTTTTAGAGAAGCTTTCAATTGTCTTTAGGTAAGCTTTATTTTCTAGTTTTTTAGTTTTGAGATTTAAGATCCACCTTCTATTTCCAAGGAAGCTTTGTATGAAGGTCTAATCCAAATTCCCATATATATAAAAGGTTTGATTTAAAATTCATTCTTTTAAATTCATGCTCTTATGGCCGGTTTAAACGCCTAACCTTTTAAATTTCTTGTTCTTGCTTGATCTGTGGAGACTCTGCAAAAATATCCTTGAGAGAAACTGGGGGTACCTTGATCAATATATATATAATTCCTTTTATGCTTTGTTATTTTTCTGCACTTCATTTATGTCTATTTAATTCCTCTATCATGTTTTCCTTTACTTGTTTATCGTCCTCCCGTTGGTCCTAGTGGTTTATATATATATATATATATATATATATATATATATATGATATGCATCAAATGAGTCCAGCATCCTGGGGTAAGTATCTGAGGACAAATCTGGACAACAGTCAACATTTAAAATTCCATTTTTTAGATTTTAGTCCTTTATTTCTAATTAGTTATAAGGGTATTCTAGTAATTATGTTCATTAGTTGGATAAGTAATTAAGGGAATCTTGTAAATTGAATGACACGATTTGGGCAACTTATCTGTAAATTTGGTAAGTGACCTTTTTTGTTTAGAATAATGATGGAGGATTTTTCGTATTAATTAAGACACATCATTAATTTCTCTCTCCCAATCTAGTTGACGTCTCTCGCTTGGGAGTTGGGAGATTTTACTGTTAAGTAAGCAATAAAAAATGATAAACCGAGCAATAATTCTAAACTAAATAAGCAATAGAATATTACTAAATATGCAATAATTCTCTAACTAAATCAGCAACGAAAAACACCAAGCAAAAATTCTAAAATAAATAAGCAACCAAGAAAAATTTGGATCCAAATTTAAATTAACCATCATGAAACCAATGCATGAAACAAAAATGTGGGAAAAAAAATAAGTTGATTCGGATTAGAAATGTAAAGATGCAGTTGCCAGTCATAGCTTTGGAAATGAAGCAAGATAATATCTTTTTTTGTGGTGCATACTTAGTAAGTTAGTAAATATGCAAACATGCTATACTAAAGAAGCAACAAAGTAAGAGTAAGTAATCAATTAAAAAAAATACTAAACCGAGCAATAATTCTAACTGAATAAGGAATAAAATATTTCTAAATATGCAATAATCTGTAACTAAATCAACAACGAAAAAACAATGAGCAACAATTCTAAACTAAATAAGCAATAAAATATTACTAAATATGCAATAATCTATAACTAAATAAGCAACAAAAAAAATACTGGATCCAAATTGAAATTAACCATCATGAAACCAGTGCATGAAACAAAAAAATGGGGAAGATAAATAATTTGATTTGGTTTGTCCCTGTTTCAAATGCTATTTTTTAGTAAGAGACGTGTAGGAGAGAGGAGAAATATTAGTGAAATCTTCTCCAAAACTAAGATGTAACTGCCCACTATTAGGATAATTTGTGTTTTTTTGTTGAATAATTTGCCCTTTGTAATTTCTAATAAGATAAGAAATATAGATAAAATATGTTTAATCTAGGTTGTGGATTAAAAGAGATCAACGAACATGATGTGTCCCTGCGTACTTATCCTAGGATGCCGGACTCATATAACTCAATCCCCTATTGAAGGGAGAAGATTACATATATTAAGTAATCTTACGTGCTCATTTCAACTAATTCAAGGATGGACGAGCAATGATCACATTTTAGTGCAGGGGGGCATCAACTACTGCAAATCTCACCATCTTCGTGACCCGGCATAGGTAACTTTCCAATGAGAGGGAACGTGCCACCTCCCCGAGGATGGGAATCTTCTGTTGACAGAGGTCTTGTAGTGTGGTAGTGACTTCGGTTCGATATGAGTCTTCAAATCCTAGCCGACAAAACGCACTGTAGGATAGTATCTCCACGGAGCTACCAATGACCACCAATGCTCTCTTCACACAATAGTTGGCTACAACTATGGAGATGACGAGCGAAGCTGCTGGGTGTTCTCTCCTCCGAGCTCTGGAGGACAAGTCTTCTTCATTAAAGTTTATCTCCTCTTGTGCCTCTCCACGTAGTATGTCTCTAGGTGGAATGTATTGTGTTGAAAATACACCCCTCTTGAGCTCTGCAACATGGCTTTCTTTGCACGAGCTGAACCTCCATACACTGGTCCTCCGGAGATGGTATGTATCTTCTTCTGGTCGCCCATATCCTTCAAAGATCACGTGCCTTAGCTTCGTTCCCATATACAGCGCCAAAATGATGCTGATTTTTAGGGCAGATCACTCCAAGTCAATGGGGTTGACCAAAATCCTCTTTCCAAGAGGGAAATCTCCAAGTTTTCTCTCCGAGAGTTGAAAATTCCTTCGACTGGGAACTTGCCTGCACAAACGCGCAAATATTAGAGGGTCCCAAAGGTTGTCTCAGGGAGGCCCCTTCGATGCTCAAATCAGCATGGTGAACGAGAGAATATGACAGTAAACGAATACTGAATTAAAATGCGTATGAGGATTATGAATTAGTTAACTTACAGATAATAGAAGGGACTTTTGTATACCTGGGAGATGGGCCACGTGGGCCGTGTAGGGCGGCCTATGGGCCAGTCCACGTAGGTGAATTCAGCCTATGGACCAGTCCCGGACACCATTGGCCAGTTTTTTTATAAGAGCACATTAGGCAATTAATATTAAATAAATATATATAAATTGAATTATATATTAATTAGTTAAATATCATTTTTGCCCCCAACATGTCTATTAGGATTACTTTTGAGGATGATCATTAAAAATAAAAGAAAATTGTGTACGTTAGGTACTTAGGATTACCATTGAGTTGGTTCAAATTTCAAATCCACACATGATCGTTAAATTGCAAAAAATGATAACGGAAAGTTCAAGTAGATTTCTAATCTTAATTTATTAACAAAAAGTGAAGTTGAGACGTGAGTTCTTTTAACATTTTTTGTTTGAGAAAAACTCATGTTAGACGGTCTAATAGGTTTTAATCCATTAGACGGATCTCAATCCGATAGACGGATCTCAAACCTGACCTAAATACATCTAAGAGGTCGACCCATATAAATATAAGCATGGCATTTTTTGTAATTCTGAAAATACAATGGCATTTTTGTAATTCTGTGAAGGCAGTGACATTTTTATCATATAGGCGGTGTCATAGTATCACCAGTGACGATGGCAATTTTATAATATTAGGCAGTAATATTGTACCACTTTTTATTTCTCAAACGATGTGAAATTTCATTAACTCAAAAGAAATAACAAGCCTAGTGTCAACTGACACTCTCCATATGGTTTACAACCTTCCACCATAATGGATAACAGGGGAGTAACTTAACATAGTTCTCCCCCTCAGAAGCCACAATGAAATTGACCAAAACACAGGGCAAAGTTCATACAACATAAACAAAGCAACAATGTTCAAATAGGTGTTTCAACAGATAAATATCCTCTGATATTGTCGAGCTGCACACATCGAAAGGTTGATTGTTCTCCAACTTCCAAACAATATCTTTGGCATCTATCTCAATGACAATTTTTGACCAAGCTTTTTTATGTGCCTTGACCATTGCCCATCTCATCGCCCACAACAAGGAAGCTGTGTTTGATGTATGTTGCTCTAGCCAAGCACTCCAGTTAGTTACAACAATATCTTGATCATTCCTCACAATGCAATTAATTTGGTAATTTCCCCAGTCCTGACGCAAAGTACTAACACGAAGGGAAAAATGTCCTACTTTGGAATCTTCAGGTGGAGCCATTACCTTGTCTGATGCATTGTGCTTAGCAGGAAGCACTCTGGGATGTGTATGCTTATTCATTGACTTGAGTTCCATCCATTCAGAGAAAGTCAATTCTACGATCTCTTTTTCCGATTTCTGAATATTTTGGAATATCCATAAATTTCTTGCCTTCCATAACCACCATAGTATGTAAGTGGACAGTTGAATTCTATCCACAGCATTCGCAGCTTTCATAAGGCAAATATTGGACCACCACTTGGAGAATGAGACTGATGTATCACCTATGTTTTCCCATGAAACAGGGGCCAATTTCCACACAAGTTGAGCTCTGAGATAGTGAAATAAAATATGGTCCAAACTTTCAGTATACTCTCCACAAACCTGGCACATGGGGTCCGTCTTGATTCCCTTCTTGAGTAGTTGTTCTTTCATAGCAACATCGCCAAATAAAATGCTTGATTTTTCCTTCTATCTCCATTTTCCATGTTCTCTTCCACATTTTAGCTTCAAGTTCTCTATTGTTACTAGATTCTGGCCCAAAATGTAAGATCCTCGATCTTTTCAACGCTGCCATATAACATGATTTCGTAGTGAATTGACCTTTGGGCTCGAAGTGCTACACCAGCCTGTCCCTGCACCCTGTGAGACTAATAGGAATCTTGAGAATACATTCAACATCATAAGCAAAAAAAGATTTAGTGATGAGTTCTTTGTTCCAGCACATGGTATCCCCATCAATAAGCTCTCTAGCCAACATAATATCGAATTCCCCCATCCCATGACCAGTAGGTTTGAAATTGGGGGTATCAGGTATCCAAGGGGAGTGCCAAACTTGAATAGATTTGCCATCCCCAACTTGATACCTAATACCCATTTTCAGAGTATCCCTTGCAGAAAGCCAACATCTCCAGAGCCACGAATCACCGTTTTTAGGAGACACCTCAAATAATTTTTTCTTGTACAGATATTTGCCTCTAATGACCTGACTCATTAAAATGTTAGGCTTGGTGACCACTCTCCAGAGTTGCTTAGCCAACAGAGAGTCATTGAAAAGGCAAATGTCTTTAAACCCCATCCCACCCATGTCTTTTTGGCAAAGCAAGTTTGGACCATTTAAACCAATGAATTTTATTAGGCCCCTCAAGATTGCTCCCCCACCAGAATTTAGCAGAAGACTAACATATGTCCTTACAAAACACAACTAGGAACTTTAAAACAATACATCACATATGTGGGAAGGGCACTAATCACAGATTTAGTTAAAACTTCTTTGCCCACTGGACTAAGAAATTTCTTTTTCCAATTGGAAATTCTATTCCTTACAACATCAGAGATATATTTAAAAGTGTCTTTTTTCGACCTCCCAATACCAAAGGGTAGCCCCAGATATTTAGAGCACTTATGCTCTGTTATACCCTGAAGAATATGGCAAATGTTATCTCTGGTACAAGATGGAGTATTCTTACTGGATAGAACAGACGATTTCTCCATATTGACAAGCTGGCCTGATGAGACACAATATTTCTGGAGGATATTATGAATAGCACGGGCATGGTACCACTAGTTCCCTGAAAAATATTAATTTTTTCCTAAAATGTATTAGTATAGAGTTTCCTTGCAAAAAAAATTACTAGTCCTCCTAAGGCGGCATAAATGTCGTTGTCCCGTCGCACCACCACACAGACACACACGGCTTGGCTAAAGTAGCATGGCGCGGCTGAATCGTGAACAGAGGCGGAGACGACGAGCGATCTCGTGCACAGTGGGGCTAGGGTGTTTTGGTGGCGAGCGATGAACTTGGGCCGAAGGGTTTCCGTTTCTCTCTCTTCCTCCCCATAAAGCTCGTTTGTTTCTATATTTAACCCCTAATGCCATAGACATGTAATTGCCAGTAGTACGCACCCATCTAGAAAACACAGACACTTCTGTGAGGATGATGTATCCGTACTCGATACGTATCGGATACGATACTTTATCCAATACTCAGGATACTCCATGGATACATATATAGTGTTGTTGATATTTTCAACATATATTATGTGTGTCTATGTAAGTTATCACATTTCAGAATTGAGTATTTATGAATTTTAATTGTATTTAGTATATCCATATTTTAAAAAATATAAAAAATATCATTTTACATGTAAATATATATCGTACTTGTATCCTTAAGATTTTAAAAATGACGTATTTTCGTACCCGTATCCTATCGTACTCGTATCAGTGCTTCATAGGCGCCCATTAAGTTTCTTAAGGTGCCAAAAATTTCAAAAAAAAAATTATTATTGGGACAAATTTAAGATCTTGATAATAATTTATATTATCATTGGAAATTTTAATATGATTACAAATACTTTAATTAGTTTCATTGTATGATTGTGTTTCATCCTTTATTGTGTTTTTTTATCTTGATACACCCTGGTCCGAGGCACACGCCAAATTGGGAAAAAAGCCAGTATATAGGAACAAAATTTGGGTAAAATCACCTTACCCCATTTATTATTGATTTTGTATCAAATACTCTTCTCTATTATTAAAATCTTCAAATACCTACTAATAATTAAAAGAATTATGTTAATGGGTAAAAATACCCTTAATTGTTCTTTTACTTAGAACATTTATTATAAAATATAAATAATTGATCCATTTTATTCAACAAATTTTATTCAACACTAAATTTTAAAATTTAAGTCTTAAATTTAATTATAATAAATTTAAAAGAATATACAACTCCAATTAATATTATAGAAAATTCACATTAGATTTTTTTTAACAAAAAATACTAAGTAAATTTTTATTATTATTTTAAATATATAACTTTAGCAAGTAGTAAATTTAGAGTCAAAATGTAGATATTAATGCAGCTTCTCTAGACTATTGAAATTACATTTTACAATTTTATTTATTTAGATCTAATTATAGATTTATTTGTTTAATAAAATTAGAGTTAAGTAATATATATGATCAAATTAATTGAAATTGAAATTATAGATAAGGAAAATATGGAATTTAATATTATATATAATTCAAGGGTAATCGTGTCTATTAATGTTTTTATTTTTATTGATCAAGGGGATATATGAAGGTTTTAACAGTAGATTGAGATATTTGATACAAAACCAATAGTGCAAGGGCAAGGGCCGATACACGAAAATCTTATAAATTATAATTAATTTTTTTTAAAAAAATCGAATGTAAATTTGGGGGGAGGGGGTGCTCTCCGCCCTTGTTAACAAGGGTGTAAAGTAAATTTTACCACAAAAATTCACTTTAGAAAAATTTATATATTTGGGTAATTGGCAACCTGCACTCTTAAAATACACCTAATTTGCACTGTGCGCCCTAAAATTGGATTTTTGGCATTTTGCACCATTAAATTAGGTGTTTCTTTGCACTATGCACCCTAAAGCAATTTTGAGTCCAATTTTCAGATTTTAGGATTTTGGCAAGGGTATTTTGGTCATGTCAACAATAAACTATATCTTCTCCATTTTTTGTTTTATTTTTCAATTTATAGTTAATTTTGTTTCTTTTAACTCATCCATATTTTGCTATTAAGTCAAATATATCTTAAATTTAAATTAAAATAAATATATATTATAACTCTATCTACAAGAATATACATTAATTTAGACGAAAACTTACATAATAATTTTTATATGAAAAAGGACGAAAATTTATGTAAGAATTTTTATTTGAAAAAGATTATGTAATAAGTTTTATTTGAAAAGAAAGACGAAAACTTATGTAATAATTATTATTTGGAAAAAAACTTGCATAATATTTTTTTTCGTTTATTTTTCCAAATAAAAATTATTACGTAAATATTTTTAAATAAAACTATTACATAAGTTTTCTTTCAAATAAAAAACTATTGCGTAAGTTTTGGTCTTTCTTTTCAAATAGAAAATATTACGTAAGGTTTTTTTTCAAATAATATTTATTACGTAAGTTTTTTTTAAACAAAAAATTATTACATAAGTTTTCTTTCAAATAAAAAATTATTACGTAAGTTTTCGTCTTTCTTTCCAAATAAAAAATATTACTTAAGTCTTTTTTTCAAATAAAAATTATTACGTAAGTTGTTTTTTCAAATAAAAATTATTATGTAAGGTTTCATCTAAATTAATGTATCTTCTCGTTAATAAAGTTATACTATATAATTATTTTAAATTAAATTTAAGACATATTTGACTTAATAGCAAAATATGGATGAGTTAAAAGAAACAAAATCAACTATAAATGGAAAACAAAACATAAAAAAATGGAGAAGATATAGTTTATTGTTGACATGACCAAAATACCCTTGCCAAAATCCCTAAAATCTGAAAATTGCACTCAAAATTGCTTTAGGGTGCATAGTGCAAAGAAACACCAAATTTAATGGTGCAAAATACCAAAAATCCAATTTTAGGGTGTACAGTGCAAATCAGGTGTATTTTAAGGGTGCATGTTGCCAATTACCCTATATATTTTGACAAATTGGACCAAAGCTGCCGCAAGTTTGCAGTTGAGCCAATCGGATAAGTTGTTCGTTCCGATTGGATTTCAAAAGACGTTGAGTTTTGGAAATTTCCTTGTGTTACTCCTGAAATTTCAACGGCAACGGAGAATAGTGGTACAGTTTAAGAAATAGCCATATGCATAGTTTACATGAACATGAGCAACTTTTTGTTTTGTTTTGTTCTTTTTGGTGTTATTCTAAAAAATAACAAACAAACAAAAAAAAAGGAAAAAAACCTCCAGTAAAGCTATAAACTCTACTCAAAGATTCAGTTTATTATTTGTTCACTATTTAGGGATAATTACAAAAACTACTCCCCAGAGGTTTGGATAATTATAAAAAGAACATAAATTTTTGAAAATTACAAAACAAAATCTCCAAGTTTGATTTAGTATTACACTTTACTCCCGTCATAAGCAAAAACATTTCAAACACCTACTTACATTTGTAAAAATATTACAACTATCTCCTTACATTTATCACAGAATCAAACCTCGCGAGATTTTTCTGTAATTTCCGAAAATCTCTTTTTTTTAAAAAATTAACCCAAACCTTAGCAGTGTTTTGTAATTATCCCTACTAGTTATACAATTCCAGTCTCAAAACTCCAAATACCTCTTCTAAGTAAGAGAACAAGATTCTTCCTATTCCAAAACAGCACGAATATAAGATTAGACATTGATAAAATTTCATGGTGCACCAGAAAAAACACGGCAATGCTTCATTAACATTAAAGATTTCAACTCATACTAATGAAGGCAACACAGATCCATACACAGCTGAAATTTTAGCCGTTACAAGATATATAGTCATTTCAACATACTCTACGCAGAATATAAAGTCGTATCTGTATCACGTATTCCAATCTACAGCTGCATAAGAGTCTGAAATCAGTAAACTGAATTAGCAAGTGGTCGAAACCCACGATCGAACTTTTTTAGAGCATCAAAATGTGCCTGTACAAGAAACCTCTGCGTGTTTACACCTACATCAGACCTAAAACTGCTATTTCTTTCCTAATCTAACTCATCCTGGGATATTTCCTCTTCTGGTAGTTCAAACTCATCAACCTCTTTAAAATACGCTCTCTGCTGTTCAATAAAATCACGTGGCAATTCACTAGTGTCTTTGTTCCTTGAGCACCTCTTCTGCAAAACCGTTTTTTCGCATTAAACATCAATACTAAGAAAAATTTGTAATAACAAAAAGTTGTATCAAACATAGGGGGGATCACACTCGAATATTCGTCATGGGCACTCTATTAATTTCATACATTAACATAATGTTTTAGGTATACAAGCTGTGTAAACTCTAGAAATCTAAAAATTTGATATGAAATAAGCTGCAAGACCATTATTTGACTACCTATAGCAACAACTCGATTAAGGAGGTTATCGTCCTTGTACAAACCCAAAAAACATGATAAAGAAAGCTTGGTCGTGAGACTACCAAGATAATTTAATTGCAATAGTCACTACATGAATTACGCTAACATAAATGATATTCTCAAGACATGGTAAGACAGAGCTGTATCAAATTTAATACTTGTGCACAGTATACTAATCCCTTCTCAATATGGTTGAGGTCCCAAGACTGATCCACTGATCTCCTATCCCAATCTTTAAAATGAAAAGTCAATTTGGTGACAGCTTTTATATGATATATATAATAAGAATGACATTAAACATGCTGCTACATTCACATCCTATGAAGAGTAAAACCATGAAAGCTGAAGTGGAAACCACAGGGAAACAACTTCCAAATTATGGCATACCTAGAGGAAGTCAGACAGCAATAACACCAAGGAAACGCAAAAACTAGGGACCACAGAAATGTTTTCCTGAATATTTCAGAAAATAACATTGGCACATACCTTTCTCAATTTTGGACGAGGATCAGTCCACGACTTTGAAGATTTAATATCTCCAGCTTCATCAAGATCATTCCTGAACAGAAGAAGCATTTAACTGAATATCAACAAGAGCGATAGTATTGCCAGATATAAGAGGAATATAACATCAGTGCAGCATAACAAAAGCACAGCACTTGTATTCAGAATTAACTCAGAACTTTTTGTCTTACATACAACGCCTACGTAAAAAACAAATTAGCAAAACTCACAAAACACTTGCATTCGGAGTTAATTACCGAAATGCATATGCTTAAAACAAAGAACTTCTCTTTTTACCACAAAAAAGAGAATCTACAGCCGAACAAAGTGTCAATGTCTCACAAGAAAAATATAGATATAGCTAGTTTTGTCATTTAGACAAACTTCAATCAGGAAACTCAGGAAATCAAAAAGAAAAGCGAGGAAATTATTAATATAAAAAGTAAAATACACTATTAGGGCCGCAACACTCAAGAGTGAGAGAGAGAGAGAGAGAGAGAGAGATTTACTGTAAAATTTTGGTCCTCAAAATAGGGGGACAACTGGAAGCCCCAGCATCATTTTTCCGCTTTCCACTTTTTCTCCTAGGAGGTCGGCCATTGATTGCCACAGCAGCAGATGACCCTTTATGTTTTGTTACTTCAACAACGTTAGAAGGTTGGAGAATTGCCTTCCCTTTCTCCCTTGTTTTCTCCAGCAAGGAGTCAAAAGGGCTGAGAGGTTTCCCTTTATCCTTTGTTTTCTCAACTGAGAAGCTAGAAAGATTGACAAATTCCTTCCCTATCTCTTTCTTTTTCACAATGGAGGATCCAGATTGCTTCGAAATCCCTTTCTTTCCATCATTTGAGGATCCAGAATGCTTACGAGTCCATTTCTTGCCATCATCTGTTTTCTCAAACGAGCAGCTAGACTGAACCGCAATACCCTTCCCCATACCTTCATGTTCTCCCAACGCAAAACCAGAAGAGTTGAGGATTTCCTTACCTTTCTCTGTTTTGCCAGATGAGCGGTTATAAGAATTAAGAGTTCCCTTATCAGTCTCTTTCACTATCTCAACAGTACCACTAGAGAGATTAAAATATGCCTCGCCTTTTTGCTTTTCTCTCTCAAGCAGACTACCAGGATTGCAAACTTCATTCTGATTATCCTTCAATTTCTCAGGAGCTGACGAACTGAATGGTACAGCAATAGCCTTCCCTTTGTTCTTCCTCTTCTCAGCACGCATGGGACTAAGAATCACAACATCATCCTCTCTTTCTTTTGTAATTTTTTCAGTGATCTGTTTTTGGTTAAATGCCGCATCTTTACTTCGCATACCACCTTCAGTATATTTGCAATCCATTAGCACAAAATCCAGTAACATGCTTAATATTTACAACCATAATTTTTTTAACAAATAACTATAAACATTTTACAAATACCCATGTCACACTTAAAGTATAACTAAAACAGAATACCACAGTGAAACAGATTAAAATGAGAAAATTAGGTGGAATCCCATTTTGCGCCATGTTAGGTATTAATCGAACAAGTAAATTAAAAAACAAAAAACAAAAGGGAAAAACACACTTATACGATGAACTTCAAAATCGAATGCCAGCCAATTTTTATGTGTGTTTTACCAACAAAACAACTCAAATATGCACAAATCAAAATACCCAGACCCGAACCCAGATTACACATACAGCACCACAGAACTCCAGAGATCAGACTCCAAAACCCTAGGTTTTAATTTCTGCCCAAATCACCACATAATCAACAAATATATATAATTATATTACACAGCCACGCAAAACTAAACACGTGAAAACAAATTACCTGGAGTGATAATTGAAGAGATTGCACGCGGAGGAGTTCGAAACTGAACGGTTCTGGAATTCGACGTGCCGCCAACATTGGATGACCCGATACTGGTTTCGGATCTATTCGACGATTCTGAGCATAATTTCTGGTTCGTGGAACTGGAAGTGGACTTCAAAATCGAAAGAGGGGGCTTCGAAAATGAATTGGAATTAGTGGAGGCGGCGACGAGCTTGCGCAGAGCAGACGTCGGTATTAGATTGTAAGTATTCGAGATGTCTGACAAGGGTTTTCTCTTCCGGCCCTCCATTTTTCATTCACATCCGATTCGATCCTGCTGTGTATGAGATTGTAGGGGTGTGTGTGTGTGTGTGAATATGTATATGTACAGGATGGGTTTTGGGAATTAATTTTATTAGAGAGACTTACAAATAAAGGGGAAGAGCATTCCAGAGGAAGAATAAGAGGATTCCAGAGGAAGGAATTTGTGTTTGTGCTGTGGAGATGGCGGGAAAATGGGTGGGATTGAAAGGGCCACGCAGCGTGCGTGTGTGTGTGTGTGTGTGTGTGTGTGTGTGTTCACGTTGGTTTTGCTGGCTTGAGAAGAAAACCAGATACGGTGGAAGAATGCTTTTTAGCACTTAGCAGATTGATCGATTTTAATTCCAACTTTACAAATTGGAGAATTCGAACATTAGGGAAGATGGATTTGACTGTGCTCTAGGATCAGGAATCGGATAGCTCTCTGGCTATATTTATTATTGGGAAATTAGTGCACAAATTTTTGTCCATTTTATTTTATATTTTCAAACAATTTGCATATAATATTTTTTTCTAAAGAATCTCCGATACGACATGAAAAGATGATCCGAACCTAATAAGATATAAGCGGGTTACGAATCCATTTTTTATTCGGGTCATAATCGTTTCACATCCAATTAACCCGAATAATAAATTGGTCATTTTCGGGTTGACCCGAAATGACACACTTAACCCCGTTTAACCCGCTTGAATAAAAAAATTCTAATAATTTCTACTTTGGTTTTTGGTGAGTTAATTAATTGTCTTTTAATATTGATATTTGCAAAATAGTTAGTGTTTTCTCTTGAACTTTAATTGTGCTTTTTTTTATATAAATGATAATGAATTGTACGAGTGCAACTTATTAGGAGTTTGTTCGTGTAGCGGCCTAATCTGATAAGCCTTATATCAAGCTAAATTCTGATTTGCATATTTTGAATGTTATTCGTTGTTTTTTTAATATTATATATATAACTAACCCGAAATCCCCATTTTATAATAATAAATAGATTGTTTCTTCGTTGAAAAATATACATGTCATTTAGGGTCGTGTTCGGGTTACATGTATATTAAACAGGTCATGTTCGGGTTGGTCCATCTGACCCCAATAATTAAATGGATCATGTTTGGGTTGGCCAAATTTGTGTAATTATCGTGTCTCAACACGACCCGCGAACCCAAACACGTCTTGAATTGCCACCTCTAATTTCTTTTTCCAAACAATAGATTTTTGGGTTAATTACAAAAACACTCCTTGGGTTGGGCGTTTCTTGTCCATTTTATTTTATATTTTCAAAACAATTTGCATATAATATTTTTTCCATACATTAGATTTTTGGGATAATTACAAAAACACCCTTGAGGTTCGGGCTAATTACAAACTCACGGATATTTCAAAATTACAAAAAAAAAAAATCCATCAGGTTAGATTGTGCCTTAAATTTATAGAAGTAACTGTAATATTTTTATAAATGTCAAGCGAGGTTTTGAAATATTTTTTGCTTATAAAGAAAAAAATGTAAGACCAAAACAAACTAAAAATGTAACACCAAATCAAACTTCAACGACTTTTTTGTATAGCCCGAGCCTCAAAGTGTTTTTATAATCATCCCTAGATTTTTTTTAGTACAACATACTCGGATGAGTGGTACTTAATCTCAGGTCAATGATTTGGCTGCAAATGTTCAATAAACGAAGATACAAATACAATCAATTCCCTTTTCCAAACAATGAATTTAAGTGAGATTTAACACTAAATTTCAGGTGCTTTATAGTAAGTCATGTAGTAAATTGTGCAATTCAATAACTAAATACACTTTTTTTTTCTTTTGTATGATTCTCAACTATTTTTAGCTTCTACTCAAGAATTCTCGGCTTTTCTTTTATTGTCGAAAAGTATGACAGTTTAAACTTAATCTTCCTCTTCTCTTTCTTTTCGATTTCCCTCCCCCGGACGACTGAATATGATAAATTGTTTTTTTTCTAAAAGCAAAAGTATCTTGCAAACAAACTAAGATATTGGAGCCAAGCTTCGGTCTTGCTAGAAATTGTAAATCTTTTTTTGCAGTTTTTTTTTTAAAAAAAGGGAAATTAAAGGATGATTTGAAATTTACAAACTTCAAATGATTTTCATATATATATATATATATATATATATATATGGATGAGATCTCGTATGGCAGCCTCTTACCATGTGGCAGTGGATTGATCTCATTCATCCACAGTTTTTATTCAATGGTCCATATTGTTATTAAAAATAATTGATTTATCAATTAATTAATAGGTGGAAATAACATAATAGTAACTAGCAAAATGTCATAAATCGCGCCCCTACAATCAAGGGATTGATTAATATCATGTTTCCATAACTGAAATTGTGCACCATTTTAATAGGTGAATTGTACATCATTTAATAACTGAATGTACACCATTTTATATCTAACAGTGCATCATTGTATAACTAATTGAATAAAAGGTGTGGATGGATTGGATTAATCCACACTGCCACACAGTAAACCCCCTGCCACATTTGATCCTAACCATATATATATATATATATATATATATAGAATTTGGTTCAAATGAGACCACCCTCACTAGGTGAGACAGTGTGGAGTCATCTTACCCATTGATCTTAAAAAACGAAGGGATGTGATTAATTCAGTTTTTTTTTAATTTCCCTTATTTCCACCAATTTAAGGGTAAGATTGTAATTTTGTAATTCAAATTAGTGGTCAAGTGGTTTTTAAGTAAGTTTGACTTTTTGAAATCGTTTTTATTGGCTGAGATTGAAACTGCCGAATTTTATGGCGGGATTTAAGGCATTTTCTTTCCAAGTATTTTTATTTTCAAAGATAGTTAGGGTTCTTCTCTTTGCATAATTAGACATCAAATAATGCATATTTAGTTGTTTTGTTGGCCTTTGTTTTTACGAAAATAATATAGAATTGAATATAACGTACTGCATATTTAGTTATTCTATAATGCATAAATAGGTTCAATATAATGCATATTTAGTTATGAAAATGGGATGTTGCTTTTGGAAATTATAAAAAAGGGATGCTACATAATGTACTGCATATTTAGTTATTCCAAACTGCATAGATAGATTCTAGATAATGCATAGTTAGTTGATTTTGTTGCATAGTTTATGGCGTCTTGCATAGTTGGGTATACTGTACTACATATTAGTTTTTTTACGCTGCATAGATAGGTTTCAGATAATGCATATTTAGTTGATTTTTGTTGCATATTTTCAAATATGTAATATCCTACATATATATGCATCGTTTCATAAGTATCTATGCAACATTTCATAAGTATTTATACATCATTTCATAAGTATCTATGCATCGTCTTATTCGTGAAAATTACAGTCTTTTAAGAGTTGATGTTAATGGCTTAGTTTCGAGTTCTCCATCGATGCCTACACCATTGATGTTGTTGGGTAGAGTTTTTTCTACGACTGGTGATTCATCATGCATCATGATTCGAACATAAGCGCATCTTCTTCACTGTTTTATTTTTCACAGTTCGAGTTCTTCAAATTTGCGTTAATGGTGGAATTGAGAGAGAGAGTATTTTTCACAATTTGAGTTCTTCAAATTTGCGTTAATGGTGAAATTGAGAGAGAGAGAGAGAGAGGGAGAAAGAGAGAGAGAGAGAGAGAGAGAGAGAGAGGGGGAAAGACGTGAGAGAGAGAGAGAGATGGAGGAAGAGAGACACATGAGATGAGAGATGCATGAGAGAGAAAGAGATTTGATTCCATTTTTGTAACTGCCTTGTTATGTTATTTTACCCTATTACCCTTATGTTGATTAAATAATGTTTTAATATAATTTTTATCCATTAAAAATCACACCCATTGATTAATAGTGGGGGATGGTTGAGATTAGTCCATTGTGTCTCACCTAGAGACATGGTCTCACTTGATCCTCCCCCTCTATATATATATATATATATATATATATAAAAGAATTAGTTCGAATGAGACTAATTTTCTGTGGTGAGACGGTGTGCAATAATCTTAGTCATTAATTGGATTTTCTTAGATGGATGTGACTTTTTCAGTATTTTAGGTATTTTTTTAATTCCCTTCTTTAAGGGTATTGTAGTAATTTTGTAAGTTGGCATTTTTTTTAGAGTCGTTTGACTTTGAAAGCGTATTTTATGGAGGTGTAATTATAATTTTTTTTTTTTTAATGGAGCGATTTTAGTAGGGATGACAATGAGGAGGGTCGGGGCGGTGAAGACCCAGACCTGCCAAGGCGGGGCAACCTATTCTGACCCGTTTTAAATTAAATTAAATAAAAAAAATGAAAAAAATGAAAAACAATAATTATAATATATTTATAAAATATTATTTATAAAAGTTATTATTATCAATTTATAAATGTTAGATATAATATAAGAATACATAAACTTTATATTATATATGCAAAATATATATTAAAATATATTTTAAAATTAAAAATCTAGGCGGGGTGGGTACCCACGGGGCGGAAGTAATAACTAGACTCGCCCCGCCCCGGGACCCAAACGGGACGGGTACTCGCGGTTCAGGTCGAAATTCCTATCCCTAGATTTTAGGGGCAATTTTTTTTCAATTTTTTTTTCTATTTTATCGAAATCCAACATAGTTAATGTTCTTTTGTTGCTTAGATAGTTATTAGATAATGCAAAATTAGTTATTTCTTGTTGCATTATTTATGACATATATTGGTCAAAAGTAAAAACCGCAAGGGTATGTGGGGAGTAAGTTAGTTTTCGTTTGATGCTTAGGTAAATCTTAGACACAACATAGTTAGTTGTTTTTTGTTGCATAATTTTATGACACTTAATTGCATTGTGTTGCATAGTATTATGATATTTATTGCATAGACACTGCATTGTTAGTTGTTTTTTGTTGCATAATTTTATGACACTTATTTCATAATTAGGTATAATGTACTATATATATTATTTATACATACTGCATAGAGCCATAGATAGCTAGAATGCATAGTTAGTTTATTTTTGATGCATCGTTTATGACACTTTGCATAGTTAGGCATATTGTAATGCATATTTTAGTTTTTTAATACTGCATAGATAGCTTTTAGACAATGCATAGTTGACTTTTTCTGCCTCGTTTTCAACTATGCAATTATTTATGTGGCTCAAAGAATTTACGCACCATCTCCAACGCGAAAATTTACAGATTGCAATATATAGGTCTGGGTTGAATATACAAGTTTTGAGTTCTTTATGGTTGTCAACATCTTCTACGTTGTCTTATGGGAGTTTTTTATGAACGTATTAATGTTTTTTTGCTATGAGCAGAAATCATCTTCTTCTTCATAATTCTTTTACCCTATAAAATTTGCAGAACTCGTTAATGGCGTGTAGAAAGAGAAACTTCCTTGATTATATGATTGATGGCGTCATGTAGGGATTAAGATCGATAGCAAAGGTAACATATGGTTTGTTTGATTCCTTTCTTGTTTGTAAGTTGTAACCATTTCTTGTTGTATTTAGATTACAATTAATAATCAGTTCATATGATCTCACCACAGACATTGGTCTCATTATTAGATCCAATCTATATATATAATATAAATATATATTTGATTTGGATCTATGAGTCCACCCATTTATGGTGAATACGCGAGGACAAATCATAATCGTTGAGATTTTTTTTAATGGTCCAGCTTTAAGTGGGTTTTTCAGTTTTTTAAATGTTTTTAAACTATAATTAGGATATTTAAGTAACTTTGTTTAAATTTGTATTAGACAAAAGGGTATTTGCATATTATCCTCCTTGTCACGCCCCAAACGTGACGCGACAACGATCAATCACTTAAACAGAAATAAATCAACAGTCTAAACCAAAGATACAAAACTCCAAGTGAAATAGAGTCTAATGCAGAGGAATTAAAATAAACACGAGTACAAATTACATCTTAAAGTCCGGCGGTATCCGAATACAACCAAAAAGATTATCTCGAATTAACTTACGGTCAAAACAGAAATAAAAGGAAGGAGCTGACAACAAATAAAAGGAAAAGGAAATGTCGCTCCACATCATCGATAGGGATTCAATCTGGCAGAGGTTCGATGTCTTGGCGAACTCTTCATCTAAAGGTTAGAAAACAGGAGGGAATGAGACGAGAAATCTCGGTGGATGGGTGATCGTGTGTGAGTGTGGCGATATATGAAGTTAATGCGAGAAAACGGTTGTATGAAAACGCGTGAGCTATGATGCATGTGTTCACATATAGTCCACAAACGTCGTGATAAATATATTAAGTAATATACTTATACAGTTTAAGAAAACGATTAAGTAGTCACGCAAGCACTATGGTTCAAGCAAGACATGGGGATTGCGTCTCGATGTGTAGCGCCAATCCTATGCAAGACAATTAGTGGTTGCGTCTCGATATGTAGCGCCAACCCGTTCATTACAAATAGTGGTTGCGTCTTGATATGTAGCGCCAACCCGTTCCGTTCAACTCCAGGAATCGTGTGGATGGATGGGGCGATTCCTTTGTTCTTCCTTGTAACTCCCCGTTCATGATGGTCAAAGACTGTCACCTTATCGCTCGTAGGCAAAGACAAAATCCACGTTGGAGCTAGCAAGGCTCGGATTCGTCATAATCATGATTATACCTCAAATCTACGACCCGCTTCCCTTGGATAAACTCCGTCCCTCGATTGCGGGATTAGGGCGATGGGGCAGAGAGTGGAATAGCAGCCGAGCTGCCGGTTCCATCCCCCGACGTATCCATTCCGATTGTGAGCTCGACACACCAAGTTGACTCGGGCGAGAAATTAAGTACACGTTCGGGTAGTCAATCGTGCAATGAGTATTATTGATTGAAGCTTAGATTCAAGAAAAGTTCTCAATATTTTGCACAAGATGGTTATGGCGTTGGTGGAGTTATTGGGATGAAGATAATTATCGGGAGGAAAAGTAGTCTTCGATATCTTAAGGATTAGGAGGAACATAAATCCCGTTATAGATTCGAAATCGCGAGACGAGGAAGTCGCCCCGAGATCGGGTATTAATCGGTCAAGACGATCCGATAAGTCAAGGGATTTTTAAGAAAATAAAATATTTTAATTAAATATTAAAGTCAGAGGGTCCAGGGCTGTTTCTTTAAAAGAAAATAATTTGAGTTAGGTCCTTATAGAAATAAAATTTACAATTAACCCCGTTTTCTCAAAACCAATACTTTTGGGGTTAAAAGTTAAATAAATAAATGTCCCGACCTTGAAAAATTATGAGGTCAGTTCCTAAATTCTCTAAATTGTTCAGAGATTCAGGTTTTTAAAGTTTTGAGGTCGAGTTTTTATAAAATTCTCACATTGGCCCCAAATTTGTTAAAATTGTCATTTCGGGCCCTAAGTTTAAAATAATCGGAACTCACAAACCGGAAGGGCTTCTAATGTGATTCCAGTTGGAAAATGTCACTAAGGTTAGTGGGGTATTGGGACAAAAACAGTTTTAAAACGTCATAAGTATAGGTCCCTTAACTTTTGAAAATCTCATTTTTGTCCCATTTTGAAATAATTGCCTTTAAGGCTTTTAGGGGTCCAATTGTTATGAAATTTGAACCTTGGGTCCAAAATATAATTATGTTATATGTAAATAGTATTTCCAGGTACATGGGCTGTATAAGTCGTGGAAATTTCATTTGGGTCCTCAAGTTTAATCTTTTACAATTTGGTCCCTCAAGTTTTATAAATTTACTTTCCAAGCTCTAAACTCTTGGATTTTTGGAATACACTTAAAATATATTATTTCCAGTCCCTTAAGAGTTAAAATTTCAAATTTTAAAAATTGGGTCTGGTACAGTTTCGAATTTTGCAAAATAGCCCTTAAACTTCTCAAATTTTACAATCTAGTCCTTGGGCTTTTAAGGGTTGATTTTATTTATCTAAAAAGTTTTAAAACTTTATTAAAATGTCAAAACATTATTTTTGAACCTGAGTACAGTCCCAAAAATCGAAAATTATAGAGAGGTCCTTTAAGTTTTATTTTCTTGCAATTAAGTCCACCAACTTTCCATTTTTTGTATTTTAAGTCCAAAATCGAATTTTAATCAATTATGCTCGACTTTTCCAGGTTATATGTCATACAAAACATATATTTCAAGAGCCATACACATACATAACCATCTCATACAAGAATTTATCAAATATGACAATAAAGTGTACATGTATGTCCTAATTTTCGATAAATCGCATTTTGAGCAACATTTGAGAAATTTTCCAACTAGATACAAGAAAATAGCATACAATACATAATATATATCTCAAGTGCTCAATAACAAAATACTACATGCATATTTTCAATTTAAAACACCTAGAAGTTGAAAGGATTCTTCCACCCACCTTGTTTGTTCGGTTGATTGGTGTAAAGTGGTGTCACTAGACCTTGAGAATTTTAATCCTCACTTAAGGCAGCCCCTAAGTCAAATAACACAAGGAGTTTTGAGTTAGAAAATGAAGGTTTGAACTAAGGAGGGAAAAAGAGAAGGAATAGGCCAAAGGTACCACACTTACCTTGTGTAGTTGAAAGTTGTAGTCAAAAATTGATGGTCTCTTAAGACCTTGATCACCACTTAAACAAAGCTCCAAGGTCAGCCCCTAATCACCTCAAAATTATAATTTTGGTGTTAAAATTCGAAATTAATAGGGAAGAAGAAGAAGGTACCAAAATTCCCATTTCTTACCTTATAGTCCAAATTCTTCAAATTTTTCTTCAAGTCTAGAAGTCCTCTTCAAGGTGATGGTAAGGCTCTTAGTATCTTCCAAGTCTTCTAAGTATACCTCAAAAATCAAAATTCAAAACCTAAGTTAGAAGGTGAAAGAGATGAGTTAGGTGATATCAAAAATGGATTGAAAAAGACATTTTCCTTACATTGATAGTGATGGTTCGAATTTTATGATTTAAGTAGGAAGAATGTTTGTTTTTGTTAGTTGTTTGAAGAAAGAAGAAGTGTTTGATGATATGAAGAAGATGTTCTTGAAGTTGTGAAGGATGTTTGAAGATGTGAAGGAATTGTGTTTGAAGATTTGAAGATATGAAGATATGTTGTTTGAAGGTTTGAAAATGTGAAGGAATGGTGTTTGAAGATTTGAAGATATGGTGTTTGAAAATTTGAAGATGTGAAGGAATGGTGTTTGAAGATTTGAAGATATGGTGTTTGAAGATTTGAAGATATGAAGAAGTGTTCTTGAAGATATGAAGGAGTGGATGAAGATATACTTAGAGAGATGTTGGAGATTTTAGAGAGAAGTTGGAGAAAATGCTTGAATTATGAATGTGTTGGATGAAAATGATATTTTGATCAAATGTTTTTGATCCTCAAGGTGTTATGGACGAAAATTGAGGTGGAGAGGGGGAGGAGACAAATTTTTTGATCAAATTCTATGTCTTCCAACTTGTCTCTAGCATGGGGACAAAGGCCTTGGTCAAAGTGTGGTCTTGCATGGGAGGATGAAATTGAAGGGATTGAGGAGGATGTTGGCATGGAATGTTGGGAAGCCTCAAACATGTTGGGTAAGTTTATAATAAAGAATTGGTGTATAAGGTATTGTGTATAAGATTTGAATTAATGGTGTATTAATACACAAGATGAATACACAAGGTATGTGTACAAGAGTTGGGAGATATTTTGTTAGATAATTTTCTAACCGCAAGTCTACGGTGTCAAGTTTTAATATAGAGTAGTAAGGTTGTCGAATCCACAGGGAATAATTATCGAATTATTGCTAAGTAATATCATATAGTAGTCTAACTTTATTTAGAAATTCAATATTTGATGGAGTTGATTATACTAAAAATACTAAAAATAAATTAAGACTATGTAAATAACAATGAGTTTATCAAATGATTAAATGAATTCTAGAGGTATGATGAATCTAGTTATCCCTTATGTTGTCAATATGGTTTATCAATCATCAATTATCAATTTATAAGTCAAGATTTCTACAATAATCATTCCCTTTCTCAAGTGCCAATGATTTTAGATTCAATTGGGAAATCAATATCTCTATAAAAATCACCAATCAAAATCTCAATAAAAGCTATGAATCTTGATAAATGACTTCAAAGGATTCACAAATCTCTCAATTCTATGAAATCCTAGGTTATGCTATTCCAAGGTCATGTATTCAATTACCTCTCTCAAGTGTCAAATCAAATACACCAAACAATCTAAATTATTGATCAAGTAATTTAGAAGCAATAGATTCAAATAGCATAAATAAATTGATAGATCTAGATTGACAAACCACAATCTCAAAACATAAGTTCAAACATAGATTACATCAATCCTCTAGAATTATAGTGTTTAGCTCATGATTAAAGAAAATGAATCCATGAAAATACAACAATACATCTTACAAGATATGAAGAAAGCAACAAAATAAGAACAAGAGTTGAGGGATCTTCTCTATTTCTAGATGATAGAAGCCTCCAATCTTCTTCTCCAAATTCTTCTCAAAATGCTCAAATTCTTCTTCCTTGTCTTGTAGCTGTGTTTATTGCCTTCCCAAGGGTTCCAAGATCCCTAATTTCAAGCCCCAAAGCTTCTATTTATAGTCCCACAAAAGTCCAAGAAAGAGGGTAGGTAAACATAGAAATTTCCGCCCCGGGCGCTGCGGCGCCCAGCAATTTCGCACAAAAATGCCGCCCGGGCGCTGCAGCGCCGGGCGTTGGGCGCTGCAGCGCCCAACGTGAATTTTGGAGTGTTTTGGCCTGTCACGGGCGCTGCAGCGCCCGTTGCCAGCGCTGCAGCGCCCGCCCGCTTTTTCGCCTGCAAATGTCCGAATTTGTTTTTGAGCCCTTCATGAAAGTTGTAGCTCTATCTCTTAGCTTTCCATAGCCACTTGAATCACCTCAATATCAATTTTGTAGAGAGTTATGACCAAAATACGAAACCCTGCCAGTGATGGAAATTTCAGACGCATTTGGACGTTTCTTCAAATCAATCTCTCGTTGTTTGATCGTTTACACTTCTTTTGATACACGATTCATTAATATGACTATAAACTCAATATAATTGGCTCTCAACATGGCTTGACCCCTCAAATGACTCGAAACAATGGAAATTAATGACTAACCTATGAGATATAACAAAAACGACTCAAAATACTCAAAAACAACACAAAACTCTAGTATCGGAAGCCCAAATCAATGGTATAAAACCAAGTGAACAAATACCCCCAAACTTAGAATATTGCTTGTCCTCAAGCAATTACAACTCTAAAACGACTCAAAATACTCAAAAACAACACAAAACTACAAACAAACTGCAAAACTTCACAACCAAACTCATTCGTCAAATTTCGTTTCACTATCAATCAAGCGCATATTTTCACAATGTGATCATGATGGTGGAATGTTCATGCCAACCCCGTTTTCATTATCCAGATAGATTCACGCAATCAAGTGTTTCCAAGAGGATCCACTTTTTGAATATAGAGATGAGATGCTTACCAGACTCCATAGGCTTGTCTTTCACACTAATCTCCACTAATGTAGGCTAATGTAACACAAGGATCAATAGGACTTTTAAAGCTTGTAATGTGGGCTTAGGGTAAGGTAGGAAAATATAGGAATAAGTGGCTCAAATCACCCAAACACACAATTAACACTTCAAATTATCAATAGGCACTACCGTTCACGTTGATTTTTTTTTTCACATTTTTTTTCGGAACCCCCAAACTTATTCTTTTGCGTACATGGGTTTTCATCTTTTCTTTTCTCGGGCAACTTCATTCAATTAACCACATACCCTTCTCATCATCCCCTCCTCAACCTTCAATATTTTTCTATATTATGTGTGTACGTATGAGTGATGGGTAATTAGGATTTTTCACATTTAGGCTCGGGTATTTGATTGGTTGCCAAAGAAACGCATTTATAAGGCTCAATGGGGGACACTAGGGAAAATATAATACAAAGGTAGGCATTTTAGGCTCTAGCTTGTTCAAAGATGGCCTAAATCACTTCCTCATGATTACTTCGCCTAGGATTTCGCCTCGACTAGTGATCAGACAAGTTCTAGCATCCGGTGGGATCATAAAGGAACCACTCAATTGCATAAATCACCCCAAATAAATCAGCAGAGTTAAGCACATGGATGGAATTAATGGAAAGAAGATTAAATCACAGTTCAAACACATGCTCTTTTGACCGTTCAACTCATATTCAACAAATTCACTTAGTCATGCAGTTTCACAGTTTAACAAACGCCCCGACTCAACTCTAGACTCTTTTTTTTTTTTCATTTTTTTTGAAGACCCGACTCGATGAATAAAAATAGACCGCACCCCCAAACTTAAAACGACATTGTCCCCAATGGAGAGGTGGGAAAAAGGACTTTCCTGGTAGCCGAGGAGCGAAGACTCCTTAAGTCATATGATACTACTACGTGTATGAGGTATCTCGCATAAGCTCAAAATGCATCCTAGCGCACAAGCCCGTGGGTGTTGTATGCTTCGAGGTGTGGTCTTGTTCTTTCCCTTCGCCTTGACCCGGGCCCTTTTTGGCTTCGCATCTTTGCAACCTAGCAAGGTAGACAAGAAAACAAAACTCGTGGAACCAAGGAACTCGGTTATGGGTGAGAAATCGAAAATCACAGCACATACATAATGCACCCAAGTAAAAAAATATAGTGCCCTGTCAAAAAGATAAGCATGAAGATGCAAAATAGCACTAAACAATGTGAAACTGTCATTGGGGCATTTCATCAAACACCTCATATGCATGAATTTGGGCAAAGATAGTAAATGCAATGGATAACTCAATTCAATCCCAAAATTCAACACCAAACCTAAGTCTAACATGATCAACCAATCCACAATCCATACATCAACAACAATCATCCTAGCACTACTACAATCCAATCACACCAAAAATCACAAGATGGGGAAAACCATGGGGTGGGATTTGGAAGTTACAAACTTACCAAATAATGAGTGAATGAGATGAAGATGGTGTGTGTGGTGTTAAAGTGCTCCTTTGTGACGACGAAGTGAGATATGTGGGATTTGCACAAATAAGAGGGGTGAAATGTGATGCAACTTACTACTAATAATGCAAAAACTCAGAAAAAAAAACAAAAACAACTACTAAACTAAATTAAAACTAATAAAGCAATAAAAGGGGTTTGGGTTGCCTCCCAAGAAGCGCTAAGTTTACAGTCTTCAGCCAGACTTTGTCAGATTCTCCTCAAGTTGGAGCTCCAATAGGCATGTTATCCACATTGCCCTTAGAAACTCCCCAACCTCCAATGTCTGCAGCTATATTCCCAACCATATGCTTACCATCATTTAATTCAAATTTTAACATGTTGGTTGGATGGATGGTGAATACAACTTTCTCCTGATTTACCCGCAGAGTTAGATCCCCCGGTTCTACATCGATCAAAGCCCGTCTTTGTAGCTAAAAATGGTCGCCCAAAGATGATAGGTATTTTCTTGTCCTCATTCGCATCCAACACTACAAAATCCACGGGGGAAAAATAAATTTATTAATTCTTACCAATACATCTTCAATGATTCCCCACGGATAGGCGATGGATCGATCGAAAGAAGCGCAAAGTGATATTGGACGGCTTCACCTCCCGAGCCCAAACTTCGTCACATCGAGGAAAGAGATATAAGATTCACACTGGACCCAAGATCACAAAGTGGTTTCTCAAAGAAAACTCCTCCAATAGTACACGGAATAGTGAAACTCCCTGGATCCTTCATTTTCTGAGGTAGTTTACTTTGGACTATTGCACTACATTCCTCTGTCAAATAGACAGTCTCAAATTCCTCCAACTTCATTTTCTTGGATTCCACTGGTTTCGCATAAATGGGCGATTGTTCGGGTGCAAGCTGAATTTCTGCCTCCGTTCCTACATAAATTGCATTGCAATGCTCCCTCGGATTAACCTCTGTATTACTCGGAAATTTCCCTCTCTGCTGCAATGAATTCACTGTTGTTGCTAACTGCCCTACTTGTGTCACCAAGGAGTTGATGTGACCTTCTATTGTTGTAACCCTTGAACCCAGATTTTCTATGTTAGAATCGGCTTTGTTCATCCTTGCTCTTGATTCTACAAGGAATGAACTAAGTAATTCCTCCAAAGATGGTTTTTGTTCTCCCACATGTGTGCTCGTACTTGCTTGATTCTGATATCCCGGAGGTGGTTGCAACACATTTCTCGTATTGCTATACGAGAAGTTTTCATGATTGCGAAGTCCCGGATGATAATGTGTCGGCAATTGATTCCCTCTATTGTTGAAACCCCGATTATTCACATAATTCGCTTGTTCCGTATCGGGATTCACAATTTCTTGACTTATCTCCATGACGGACCTACGATTGTTGTTTTCACCTGGACTTAGTGTAGCAATTTGCTTTGACAAGGCGGAAATTTGAGAGGCCAATGCGGACATAGTATCAAGTTCAAGAACACCGCAACTTTTCTTGGCGTAGATCTTTCGGGCGGCCATTGATAACTATTGGCAGCCATCTCTTCGAGTAAAAGCATGGCTTCACTTGGAGTTTTAGCCATCAATGTACCTCTGCTGCCGCAAAGATCTATAATAGTTCTTGAATGCCCATTCATACCATTGTAGAAATATTGAACCTTTTGCCAATCTGCGTACCCGTGTTGTGGACACCTCCTCAATAATTCCTTGAATCGCTCCCAAGCTTCGTAGAGTGGCTCAAAGTCGAGTTGATGAAATTGAGCAATCTCACTTTTCAGTTGAAGTGTCTTACTAGGTGGAAAGAATTTTGCCATGAATTTTTCAAAGTGAGATCATTCCAACTAGTGATACTTCCCGGTGGAAAGGTTTGAAGCCACTGTCTAGCTTTATCACGAAGTGAAAACGGAAATAACCTCAACCGAATAGCTTCATCGGGAACCCCATTCATTTTGATAGTGTCACATATCTCAAGAAAAATAGCCAAATGAGCATTCGGGTCGTCTACGGCACTACCCCCAAACTGATTTTGTTGCACCATGTTTATTAGGGCCGGCTTCAATTCAAAATTATTCGCATTGATAGGTTGGCGAACAATGCCCGAATAGTTTTGATTTGTGGTTGGTCGAAAATAGTCCCGAATGGCCCTTTCCGGTGGTGCAACAATAGGTATGCGGTCTTCATCATCACCGATTCTGCCATTTTTGTGAATTCGATTCTTCGTGCGGCTCTAATCTTTCGAAGCGTTCTTTCAATTTCGGATCAAATAAGATTAAATTAGCACTTTTATTTTTCGCATCAACAAGAAAACACAAAAATGACAATGACCCTATTGTAACAAAAGAAACCAATCTAAATTAAAGTAAAACTACTAAGTAATAATATTAGCGCAAATAAGATGAATTATTCCCCGGCAACGGCGCCAAAAACTTGTTAGATAATTTTCTAACCGCAAGTCTACGGTGTCAAGTTTTAATATAGAGTAGTAAGGTTGTCGAATCCACAGGGAATAATTATCGAATTATTGCTAAGTAATATCATATAGTAGTCTAACTTTATTTAGAAATTCAATATTTGATGGAGTTGATTATACTAAAAATACTAAAAATAAATTAAGACTATGTAAATAACAATGAGTTTATCCAAATGATTAAATGAATTCTAGAGGTATGATGAATCTAGTTATCCCTTATGTTGTCAATATGGTTTATCAATCATCAATTATCAATTTATAAGTCAAGATTTCTACAATAATCATTCCCTTTCTCAAGTGCCAATGATTTTAGATTCAATTGGGAAATCAATATCTCTATAAAAATCACCAATCAAAATCTCAATAAAAGCTATGAATCTTGATAAATGACTTCAAAGGATTCACAAATCTCTCAATTCTATGAAATCTAGGTTATGCTATTCCAAGGTCATGTATTCAATTACCTCTCTCAAGTGTCAAATCAAATACACCAAACAATCTAAATTATTGATCAAGTAATTTAGAAGCAATAGATTCAAATAGCATAAATAAATTGATAGATCTAGATTGACAAACCACAATCTCAAAACATAAGTTCAAACATAGAGTACATCAATCCTCTAGAATTATAGTGTTTAGCTCATGATTAAAGAAAATGAATCCATGAAAATACAACAATACATCTTACAAGATATGAAGAAAGCAACAAAATAAGAACAAGAGTTGAGGGATCTTCTCTATTTCTAGATGATAGAAGCCTCCAATCTTCTTCTCCAAATTCTTCTCAAAATGCTCAAATTCTTCTTCCTTGTCTTGTAGCTGTGTTTATTGCCTTCCCAAGGGTTCCAAGATCCCTAATTTCAAGCCCCAAAGCTTCTATTTATAGTCCCACAAAAGTCCAAGAAAGAGGGTAGGTGAACATAGAAATTTCCGCCCCGGGCGCTGCGGCGCCCGAGCTGGGCGCTGCGGCGCCCAGCAATTTCGCACAAAAATGCCGCCCGGGCGCTGCAGCGCCCAACGTGAATTTTGGAGTGTTTTGGCCTGTCACGGGCGCTGCAGCGCCCGTTGACGAGCGCTGCAGCGCCCGCCCGCTTTTTTCGCCTACCAAATGTCCGAATTTGTTTTTGAGCCCTTCATGAAAGTTGTAGCTCTATCTCTTAGCTTTCCATAGCCACTTGAATCACCTCAATATCAATTTTGTAGAGAGAGTTATGACCAAAATACGAAACCCTGCCAGTGATGGAAATTTCAGACGCATTTGGACGTTTCTTCAAATCAATCTCTCGTTGTTTGATCGTTTACACTTCTTTTGATACACGATTCATTAATATGACTATAAACTCAATATAATTGGCTCTCAACATGGCTTGACCCCTCAAATGACTCGAAACAATGGAAATTAATGACTAACCTATGAGATATAACAAAAACGACTCAAAATACTCATAAACAACACAAAACTCTAGTATCGGAAGCCCAAATCAATGGTATAAAACCAAGTGAACATATTTATACACCAAAATTCCCATTATGGCCATCCACTCAAGGGTTATTTGTGGTATTTCCATATTATTTTTTTGTCCCAAATTGGTGATAATAGATGAATAATATCAATCTCCAAAATAATTAGTGATCTCCTTGATCACTTATAAGTCTCATGATCATTTAATCTAAATCGAATTCTTAATTCTATAAGGCATAAATCTCTAAATAACTAGTCTCTTAAAATTCTAAGGTGACTAAAAAAAAATACACAAGTAATAATAATGATGATCAACCAAGTGATCATAAATGTGAAATAAAATTAATAAATGATTATGATCACAAGAAATAAATAAGAGAAATTAAAGATGAAATGTATTTATCATTAATATTTACCCGTCAAAGCGACGCGGTAGAATTGTCAAATAGTACAAAGACGATACGTGATATAAGTACATGTTCGAATAAAAATCGAGGGCTTCACATTCTCCCCTCCTTAAAAGAATTTGGTCCCCAAATTCTCTTCAGAATAGTTCTGGATATTGATTCCTCATGTCTTCTTCCATCTCCCATGTTGCGTCTTCGTCTCGGTTGTGGTTCCGCCATACAACTTTAACCATTGGAATCTCTCTCACGCAATCGACGATTTGGTCAATGATTACGATTGGTTCCTCGATGTAAGATAAATTCTCCATTAGAGGAGGAGCATCACGGTGATGATATGCTCGGGATCCGGTTGATACTTTTTCAATCTCGACACATGGAATACATCGTGCATTCCCGCATCTTGTCTCTTTAACTCAAGTCGTAGGCCAACTTTCCGATCCTCGCAAAATTTTGTAAGGTCAATATATCTCGGACTCAATTTGCCTCCTTTCCTTGGATTGATCAATCTTTTTCGTGGCAAGAGTCCGAGAAATACCTCATCTCCGCTTCAAATTCTAAGTATTTTCTCCTCTTGTCCGCGTAACTCTTTTGGCTCACGAGATGTACGGATCCGTTCCTTGATCAACTTGACCTTCTCCATGGCCTCCTGAACTAAGTCAACCTTTGGAATCGAGGGTGACTTCCGTTTCTCCTTCGGAGTCCATTGGTCATCAATCTCCCAGTGTAGAGGGGATCTATACTTCCGTCCATACAAGGCTTCGTAGGGTGCCATCCCAATCGTGGCCTGATAACTGTTATTATAGGCGAACTCGGCCAATGGTAAGTGCGAATCCCAACTTCCTTGGAAATCCAATGTGCAGGCTCGCAACATGTCTTCCAGGGTTTGAATTGTTCGCTCAGGTGACCGGCCATCGGTTTGCGGATGTCTTCTTTGTCTTTGAAACTTAGCGAGGTACCCAATTCTCATGTAAGCATTTCCGAATCCGGAGACAAACCTCGGGTCTCTCATCGACACTATGTCGTGGCACTCCATGCGGTCGAATGATCTCTCGGATGTAAATTTGCGCAAGTTTTACGCAAGTTTGTCGATTTTCTTCATGGGTAAGAAATGTGCAGATTTCGTGAGTCGGTCTACGACTACCCATATAGCATCATCGCCTCGTCTGGTCCTTGGTAGATCCATCACGAAGTCCATCGTTATGTGTTCCCATTTCCACTCGGGAATTCTCAATGGTTGTAATAAACCAGATGGTTGTTGGTGTTCGCTTTTATTCGTTGACAAGTCAAACATCTCTTAACGAACTCTGCTACTTGGTTCTTCATGTTCACCCACCATAAATGTCGTTTCAAGTCCTTATACATCTTGTTTCCTCCAGGGTGTATAGTGTATTTCGAACGGTGTGCTTCTGCTAGAATTCTACTCCTAATCTGCTCGTCACTCGGTACACAAACTCGATTCCGAAATCTGATGATCCCATCTTCATGTACTGAGAATTCTAATCCTTCTCTTTTAAGTATCTTCTCTTTCAGTCTTTGAAGTTGCACATCTGTCTCTTGTGCTGCTTTGATCTCGTTCAGTAGGTCGGGTTTAACCGAAATATTAGCACACAAAATTTGAGTATTGGTTCTTGTCGGATTCCAAGTGCTCAACTCTTCTAATGATTTCCTCTCTCGAATCATTAGTCTAGCTAAACTCGCTTTCGCTCAAGGCGTCGACCTACTACTTAGCTTTCCCAGGATGGTATTGAATATCAAAGTGATAGTCCTCTATTAGCTCCATCCATCTCGTTGCCTCAAATTGAGATCCTTACGAGAGAATAGATACTTTAGGCTCTTATGATCCGTATGTAAACCGTGAATGTTGCTCGTAGAGATAGTGCCTCCATTTCTTTAACGCCAACACTATTGCCGCCAATTCCAAGTCATGCGTTGGGTAATTGGCTTCATACGGCTTGAGTTTCCGTGATGCATAAGCAATGACCTTTCCTTCTCGCATGAGCACTTGCTCCTAGTCCTTCCTTTGATGCATCACTCAGAGCGACAAAGTTTTGTTCCCTTTGGAAGGGCTAAGAATGGAGTGTAGTAAGTCGTTTCTTTAGTTCTTGGAAACTAGTCTCACACTTGTCCTTCCACTCAAACTTGACTTGCTTATGCAGGTTAGCCGAGTGAGTGGTCCGGCTATCTTGGAGAAATCCTGGACAAATCTTCGATAATATCCAACTAGTCTAAGAAACTTCGATCTCCGTTAGATTCTGAGACTCGGGTTGTTTCCATTCAACCACTATCTGTACCTTGAAGGATCTACGGCGATCCCAATCGGATACTATGTGTCCCAAGAATGCGACTTCACTAAGCCAAAATTCGCACTTGAATTTGGCATACGACTTGTGCTCCCGTAGTGTCTCCAAAACAATTTTGGATAGCGTTCATGCTCTTATCTAGACTTAGAGTATACGAGTATGTCATCAATGAATATCACTACGAATTGATCCAAATAAGGTTGAAAAACTTGATGCCTCGAATCCATAAACGTTGTTGGTGCGTTTGTCAGACCGAAAGGCATCACTACAAACTTGTAGTGTCCATATCTGGTCGAAATGCCGTTTTGGAAACGTCTTTTTCATGGATCTTCAGTTGATAATATCCTTGTTGTAAATCAAACTTCGAGTACACCGTCGCTCCTTGAAGTTGATCAAATAGTTCGTCTATCCTCGGGAGGGGATATTTAGTGGTAACATCTAGTCGAGATCGTATAATAGTCACATCCTTAATGTATCTTATCCGTGATACCTAAACCACAGTCCAAATTCCTTACTTAAGCTTGTGCGGTACTTGAGAATGAATAACACAAGGGTATTATCATTGATCAATATACTTAGTGATTCCCCTACTATCATTTTCCCAAAGTAATATCATTAGGTGTCTAGATCCCATAATATATCACATCCAAATCATATATTTCTCAAGAGATATCCTCATTTTCTTCGAGTCTCACCATACCAGGCATTATAATCTCTAAATCACGGATTTTCTAAATCACCTAACGTCCAAATAGAGAAATATTCGGATATCTTAACACTATAACAGCCCAAAAGAGTTCAAATATTCATCCAAGATTCAACTTAGGTCATCTAGTAGTAGTACCCAATCAAGGCAAAGGAACCTATCTGGTCAAACAAAACTAAGGCGGATTAGACGAATGTAAGGAAAAGATATGGAAGAACAAGAAAAGAATGACTAAGGAAAGTCAGTCAAGAGTCAACTAAGTCAAATCAAGTATGACTATGGATTCTCCAAGTATAAATTTTAACTTAACCTAAACATCAATAATATGGTTCTATGCCATTTTGAAATCGATTTCACACTTAATTAGTCAAGTCGGTACTACCCAACACAATCCGAGGGTCTATCTTGGGTCATTTCGGTGTAAGTTTCCATCTTACTAGCCGAGCTCGATACCATAAGCATCACGCCCCAAACGTGACGCGACTACGATCAATCACTTAAACAGAAATAAATCAACAGTCTAAACCAAAGATACAAAACTCCAAGTGAAATAGAGTCTAATGCAGCGGAATTAAAATAAACAAGATTGCAAATTACATCTTAAAGTCTGGCGGTATCCGAATACAACCCAAAAGATTATCTGAATTAACTTACAATCCAAACAGAAATAAAAGGAAGGAGCCTAACAACAAATAAAAGGAAAAGGAAATGTCGCTCCACATCACTGATAGGGATTCAATCTGCAGTAGGTTCGATGTCTTCAGCGAACTCTTCATCTAAAGGTTAGAAAACAGGAGGGAATGAGACAGAAATCTCAGTGGATGGGTGATCGTGTGTGAGTGTGGCGATATATGAAGTTAATGCGAGAAAACAGTTGTATGAAAATGCGTGAGCTATGATGCATGTGTTCACATATAGTCCACAAGCGTCGAGATAAATATATTAAGTAATATACTTATACAGTGTAAGAAAATAGTTTGTGGTCACGCAAGCACTATGGTTCAAGCAAGACATGGGGATTGCGTACTGATGTGTAGCGCCAATCCTATGCAAGACAATTAGTGGTTGCGTACTGATATGTAGCGCCAACCCGTTCATTACAAATAGTGGTTGCGTACTGATATGTAGCGCCAACCCGTTCCGTTCAACTCCGGAATCGTGTGGATCAGACAACGATTCCTTTGTTCTTCCTTGTAACTCCTCGTCCATGATGGTCAAAGACCTGTCACCTTATCGCTCCGTAGGCAAAGACAAAATCCACGTCGGAGCTAGCAAGACTCGGATTCGTCATAATCATGATTATACCTCAAGTACTACGACCCGCTTCCCTTGGATAAACTCCGTCCCTCGTTGCGGGATTAGGGCGATGGGGCGGAGAGTGGAATAGCAGCCGAGCTGCCGGTTCCATCCCGGACGTATCCATTCCATTTGTGAGCTCGACACACCAAGTTGACTCAGCGGGAAATTAAGTACACGTTCGGGTAGTCAACCAGGCAAAATGAGTATTATTGATTCGGGAAGCAGTTCATGAAAAGTTCTCAAAATTTTGCACAAGATGGTTATGGCGTTGGTGGAGTTATTGGGATGAAGATAATTATCGGGAGGATAAGTAGTCTTCGATATCTTAAGAATTAGGAGGAACATAAGTCCGTTATAGATTCGAAATCGCGAGAGAGGAAGTCGCCCGCGATCGGGTATTAATCGGTCAAGACGATCCGATAAGTCAAGGGATTTTTAAGAAAATAAAATATTTTAATTAAATATTAAAGTCAGAGGGTCCAGGGCTGTTTCTTTAAAAGAAAATAATTTGAGTTAGGTCCTTATAAAAATAAAATTTACAATTAGCCCCGTTTTGTCAAAACCAATACTTTTGGGGTTAAAAGTTAAATAAATAAATGTCCCGACCTTGAAAAATTATGAGGTCAGTTCCTAAATTCTCTAAATTGTTCATAGATTCAGGTTTTTAAAGTTTTGAGGTCGAGTTTTTATAAAATTCTCACATTGGCCCCAAATTTGTTAAAATTGTCATTTCGGGCCCTAAGTTTAAAATAATCGGAACTCACAAAAAGGAAGGGCTTCTAATGTGATTCCAGTTGGAAAATGTCACTAAGGTTAGTGGGATATTGGGACAAAAACAGTTTTAAAACGTCATAAGTATAGGTCCCTTAACTTTTGAAAATCTCATTTTTGTCCCATTTTGAAATAATTGCCTTTAAGGCTTTTTGAGGTCCAATTGTTATGAAATTTGAACCTTGGGTCCAAAATATAATTATGTTATATGTAAATTAGTATTTCCAGGTACATGGGCTGTATAAGTCCTGGAAATTTCATTTGGGTCCTCAAGTTTAATCTTTTACAATTTGGTCCCTCAGGTTTTATAAATTTACTTTCCAAGCTCTAAACTCTTGGATTTTTGGAATACACTTAAAATATGTTATTTACAGTCCCTTAAGAGTTAAAATTTCAAATTTTAAAAATTGGGTCTGGTACAGTTTCGAATTTTGCAAAATAGCCCTTAAACTTCTCAAATTTTACAATCTAGTCCTTGGGCTTTTAAGGGTTGATTTTATTTATCTAAAAACTCTTAAAACTTTATTAAAATGTCAAAACATTATTTTTGAACATGAGTACAGTCCCAAAAATCGAAAATTATAGAGAGGTCCCTGAAGTTTTATTTTCTTGCAATTAAGTCCACCAACTTTCCATTTTTTGCATTTTAAGTCCAAAATCGAATTTTAATCAATTATGCTCGACTTTTCCAGGTTATATGTCATACAAAACATATATTTCAAGAGCCATACACATACATAACCATCTCATACAAGAATTTATCAAATATGACAATAAAGTGTACATGTATGTCCTAATTTTCGATAAATCGCATTTTGAGCAACATTTGAGAAATTTTCCAACTAGATACAAGAAAATAGCATGCAATACATAATATATATCTCAAGTGCTCAATAACAAAATACTGCATGCATATTTTTAATTTAAAACACCTAGAAGTTGAAAGGATTTTTCCACCCACCTTGTTTGTTCGGTTGATTGGTGTAAAGTGGTGTCACTAGACCTTGAGGATTTTAATCCTCACTTAAGGCAGCCCCTAAGTCAAATAATACAAGGAGTTTTGAGTTAGAAAATGAAGGTTTGAACTAAGGAGGGAAAAAGAGAAGGAATAGGCCAAAGGTACCACACTTACCTTGTGTAGTTGAAAGTTGTAGTCAAAAATTGATGGTCTCTTAAGAACTTGATCACCACTTAAACAAAGCTCCAAGGTCAGCCCCTAATCACCTCAAAATTATAATTTTGGTGTTAAAATTCAAAATTAATAGGGAAGAAGAAGAAGGTACCAAAATTCCCATTTCTTACCTTATAGTCCAAATTCTTCAAATTTTTCTTCAAGTCTAGAAGTCCTCTTCAAGGTGATGGTAAGGCTCTTAGTATCTTCCAAGTCTTCTAAGTATACCTTAAAAATCAAAATTCAAAACCTAAGTTAGAAGGTGAAAGAGATGAGTTAGGTGATATCAAAAATGGATTGAAAAAGACATTTTCCTTACATTGATAGTGATGGTTCGAATTTTATAATTTAAGTAGGAAGAATGTTTGTTTTTGTTTAGTTGTTTGAATAAAGAAGAAGTGTTTGATGATATGAAGAAGATGTTCTTGAAGTTGTGAATGATGTTTGAAGATGTGAAGGAATTGTGTTTGAAGATTTGAAGATATGAAGATATGTTGTTTGAAGGTTTGAAGATGTGAAGGAATGGTGTTTGAAGATTTGAAAATATGGTGTTTGAAGATTTGAAGATGTGAAGGAATGGTGTTTGAAGATTTGAAGATATGGTGTTTGAAGATTTGAAGATATGAAGAAGTGTTCTTGAAGATATGAAGGAGTGGATGAAGATATACTTAGAGAGATGTTGGAGATTTTAGAGAGAAGTTGGAGAAAATGCTTGAATTATGAATGTGTTGGATGAAAATGATATTTTGATCAAATGTTTTTGATCCTCAAGGTGTTATGGACGAAAATTGAGGTGGAGAGGGGAGGAGACAAATTTTTTGATCAAATTCTATGTCTTCCAACTTGTCTCTAGCATGGGGACAAAGGCCTTGGTCAAAGTGTGGTCTTGCATGGGAGGATGAAATTGAAGGGATTGAGGAGGATGTTGGCATGGAATGTTGGGAAGCCTCCAACATGTTGGGTAAGTTTATAATAAAGAATTGGTGTATAAGGTATTGTGTATAAGATTTGAATTAATGGTGTATTAATACACAAGATGAATACACAAGGTATGTGTACAAGAGTTGGGAGATATTTCTACACCAAAATTCCCATTATGGCCGTCCACTCAAGGGGTATTTGTGGTATTTCCATATTATTTTTTTTGTCCCAAATTGGTGATAATAGATGAATAATATCAATCTCCAAAATAATTAGTGATCTCCTTGATCACTTATAAGTCTCATGATCATTTAATCTAAATCGAATTCTTAATTCTATAAGGCATAAATCTCTAAATAACTAGTCTCTTAAAATTCTAAGGTGACTAAAAAAAAAATACACAAGTAATAATAATGATGATCAACCAAGTGATCATAAATGTGAAATAAAATTAATAAATGATTATGATCACAAGAAATAAATAAGAGAAATTAAAGATGAAATGTATTTATCATTAATATTTACCCGTCAAAGCGACGCGGTAGAATTGTCAAATAGTACAAAGACGATACGTGATATAAGTACATGTTCGAATAAAAATCGAGGGCTTCACACTCCTCATTTTGTATTGTGTTAACCAGCGTGTTGTCAATCTCAAACATGCACGTCGAGTTTTTTTTTGGAGTTATCAACATATTTGTTTCTTGCCTTTTTTACTTTTTCTATGTGTTGCTTATTTAATGTGTATGTGTTGCTTATTTAATGTGATTGTATTGCATATGTAGTATAAAATTGTTGCATTATGTTGTGTATATTCAAATTAAAGTGAGTGTGTTGAATAGGTAAATAAGTTTGTTGCTTATTTAGTGTGTTTGTGTTTCTTATTTAATGTGACTGTGTTGCATATGCAATATAAGTTTGTTATTTATATAATGTGATTGTGTTGCTTATTTAATGTGATTGTGTTGCATATGTAGTATAAATTTGTAGCATTATGTTGTGTGTATTCAAATTAAAGTGAGTGTTATTTATTTAAAGTAACTGTGTTGCATATGTAGTATAAGTTTATTAATTATTTTAATTTGTTTGTGTTGCTTATATAATATATATTTGTGTTGCTTATTTAAATTTATACTACCTCCTACTCACAATAAGTGTCCTTGCCTCACATGAATTTTTTTTTCAAAAAGAATGTCCTTTTCATATTTTCAAAGCTAGTGAGAAAAATATTTTCCCAAATTACCCTTAAATGTATTGTTTTCCAACATATATTTGTTTGTTCCAAATTAGCATTTATGATTAATTAAGTGTATAATTGGTATTTAACACAATCCTTAATATGTGTGTTTTTTCCTAAAAAGATACTTATTTTGAATAGGAGGGAGTACGTAATATAAATTTATTACATTATATTGGGAGATCAGAATGGAATAGTCAGGTCTGTGTTTACCTTTTGATATGTCTGTTTTTTTATTAAGTGCATCTTTTGTAACCCTTTTGTAGCGGCTCACCATTCTTCCTTACCATCTCTTTCAAATCCTCTCCAACTGAAGTACCAGATGGACATGCCCTCCTTAAGCTAAGACACCTCACCTTAGCCAGCCAAAAGCCAAGACTATACATGGATAGTACAAGGGCATAGTGGAACGATTCATGGAAGAGATACGCTGGCCAACTGAACTACATTTCAAGAACGCGATGCGGCGACCAGGGCATCATCACTCTCTGGATGGGTTGATGATTTTTTTTTGAAAATTGTATTTTTGCTTTTACTATTGTAATAGGGAAAAAAAAGGCAAAAACAATGGCGAAGATATATTTGGTTGAAGAAGACGACGATAGGTTTGTTTTTTTGCTAGAAGTTGAATTGATTTTTTTTTCATTTCCGAGATTGTGATTTGATTTTGATTTTATTAGATCAGTTACTATCTTCCTTATCTTTTGCATGTGATTGCCGCTAATGTTGGGGGTGATGGGAAAATTGTTATGGACTAATTTATCCTTTTTATGTTAAATAGGAAACAAGTATTTTGTTGGCTCGTTAGATATAGGCTGTTGAATTATATGATATGCGGTATAGATTCGTCCTTACAGACTTACCTAGTGTTGAATTATATGATATGCGGTATAGAAAAATATTTTTTATATTAATACTTTTCATGTAAATGGAAATTATTTTTCATATTTGTCAACTTATTTTGATATACAACTTTCAAAGTTTTACAATAACCATTACATATATATTTTTTTTTTGGATATTCTTGTGATATATGTGTATATATAAATAGTATAGTTTTTGTTGTTTTTTTTTTTTTTGAAACATTTTATTTTTTCTTAAAATTATGTTGTTAAATATAAAAAAAATATTTTTTGCTTGATCTCTTTAATAATTATGAAAATTATTCAGCATTCTAAACCCTAAAAAGTATTAGAATTCGAAATAATTTTATTATTGATTATACTAAAAATACAATGTATTAAATATTTAAATATATTAGGCAGTTATGACTTTTTCCAAACCTTTATATAGATAAACATGCTCTATAAATAGATATAATTCACACTCACAAAATTTGTTATCAACCAAATATTTGTATTTAAAGAGGTATTTTATAGTTTATAACATTTTTTTATAGTTTAACCAGGTGATTTATAATCAAATTAACTTTTTGAAAATTACATAAAATTATTTTTATAAAATTAAATTTCATGCATCGCACGGTCTGAAACATACCAAATATGAAAACTTGAATAGAGAAAAATAATTAAAAAAAATCCAAATAATACAATACAAATCCCCAAATTTCAAAAAATTAAAAATTGACTTAACAACATTAATAAATAAAATTATTGTATGTAGTTCTCATATACATGTAATAATTTTTAATTTATTGTACGAGAAAATGTATGCCTTCAATTTATACATATGAACAACTTTCGATATAATTTTGCATTCGAATTAACTACTACAACCTTGAAAAAAATATGGTACCAATTTTCACACTTATTAAGAATCTAAACATGACTAAAACGAAATGTGCGAAGAAGTTTTGCCTTGTAAGATTTTATGAAAAAATAGTTTTTGAAAATCGAACACAAATACATAGTTTGTAAAGTTTTGTTTTACATAATTCTCAGGTATGATATTTTTTTTCTTTTTGACTTCATCAATAAAAAAATATTAAATGGTATTTATCATGTATTGTCTGATGCTATTTTAAAGTTATTACAATGCCGAAGATATAACTCATAGAACTATTAGAAAATTACACATGTCACAACATACAAAAAAAAGCCCTCACAGATATACACTCCCATGTATCGTACGGGTTAAAAACTAGTTAAGGATAATTGCAGAAAGGTAGGAATATGTTGGTAGACCAAAATAATTTTTCATCCAAAGTCCCCATAAAGTTGTTACTTTAGATGAATTAAAATAAGATTTTTGATTCACTAGAAGAATTCAAAGCGTGGCCTAATTGATGAGAAACATATATATATATATATATATATATAAAGTATGTCTTGTATTGGAAAGTGCACAAGTCAAATTATTCTAATAAGGCCCAAGGATAAAAGTAAAGCAATATTTTTAATATAACTTAAATGTTATGCGTGAGTAATCCTTCTAACATATTTTCTTGGACTCCTTTCAAAAAAAAAAAAAAATAACATATTTTCTTGGACTTTGCACTTATTCTAACATGTATGCATGTTTTCAACTTTAGACTTGTATTAGATATGTAAATATTTATTAATTGAAGAGATGACGAATTCTTGATAAAAGAAATTCATCTTGGAAGCTTTCAATATTCAGTTTAGAAACATTAATTTAGATATTTTCATGAGTTCTAGTGAAATGCAAAACTGATTCATGATTAATTTCCAAGTATTAGAATTATTGATGTGTTAATTAAACTTTCAGACGTAATTAAAAAAAATCATATCATACTGAATATTATGATAGATATAGAAATTTTATATGCTAAAACTGTTTACTTTATGCACAATTTAGTATTTTATTGAGCATATAAATTCTGAATTAGCATGTAAATTAAAATTTATAATTATTGTTCATATACATGTTTATATTGTTTTGGTCAAATAAATTTTATGTGAACAAACTTTAGAAGTTAAATAAAATGCTTAGTAATCTATATAATTTTGAATAATCAGAGATTAACCACAACATCTTTAATTATAAAAAATCCATATCAAGTATTCAAGATCACATATGAAAAATAACATTAATTGTAATTAATCACATGTAATATAATGGATTTATCCCACATGAACTTTTTTTATATTTATGTGATTAATTATGATATAATATCAAATTATATTTCTTAATTTACCCGCAGAGATTAAGAAAAAGAAGTTAATTTGATAACTCTATCATGAAGATAATGAATCTAACAAAATTAGAACTTTAGCTCACCGACAAATTTTATGTTAGTAGATTCATATTTTATATGCCTCCAATTGATATAAACGTGAATACAACTAGTGTACATGTGAGTTTTCTGATATTAAATGTGACATTCCTGAATTAAGAGGGACAATTACAAAGTTTGGAGGGAGAAAATTCTTCTTCAATTAGGGTGGATATGTGAGGCCCCAAATTTTAACAACGTGAGATACGGTGTTATGTAGTAATTAATTATTCGGCTATTTATCACAAACCTATTATTAATGAAACGCGACACGACTTTTATTTATTTCTTCCAATGTCAATTACGTCTCCCTTATTTTCGAGCATAATGATTTTATATTCTCCTCTAGTACTAATACTTGGTCGGTTGACTACGACTTTAGAATTTTTGGATCCTCGATAATTTAGGAGTATATTCCGACCTTTATCCGACTATTTCATCTTATTTTATAATTCATCCCAACCAACTTCCAATTTATTTTTGGAGTACACATTTCTTATTTTACATCTTTATTTTAAGTTTCTAAATATTTAATTATGGATATTTGTACATTTTATTTTTCCTCTTTCATTACTATTTTTTTTTTGTATCTCCCACTAGATTATTATGGGACAAAAAAAATAATAAATAAAATTTTGATAATTTTATTTTTATTTTATTTTATGTCTTGCAAGCCTACAATTAAAAATTCTCTACAAATCCCACTACCCCATTAGTCAACTCAACAAATTTTAAATTTCTCCATAAAACCTAGCTTTTGGCCAATTGTCCCTAAGAAAGTAACCTAGCTATTAATTTATGTCCTAACTTCCCCAATTATTATCCTAACTCGTCATTTAACCAAAAAAAAAAAAAAACACAAATCTTCTCTCCAAAAATCCTCCAACATTTTCTCTAAGCATAAGTTCATCTTATTCTTCAAATCTTCAAACAATTTTCATATCTTCAAACCCACATTCTTCAAATCTCCAAACAATCTTCATATCTTCAAAACACACATCTTCAAATCTTCAAACAATTTTCATATCTTCAAACACACATTCTTCAAATCTTCAAACAATCTTCATATCTTCAAAACACACATCTTCAAATCTTCAAACAATATTCATATATTCAAAACACACATTCTTCATATCTTCAAACAATCTTCATATCTTCAAACATTTCTTCATATCTTCAAACACACCTTCTTCATATCTTCAAACATTTCTTCATATCTTCAAACACACTTTCTTCATATCTTCAAGAATACTTTCTTCATATCTTCAAACACTTTCTTCTTTCTTCAAACACTTAACAAAAACACAAGAACTCTTCTTACTTCTTTATTTTCAAAACTATCACTACTACAAGATAAGGAATTTTCTTCTTCAATCCATTTTGATATTTCTAGCTCATTCCTCTTCACTTCTTAACCTAAGTTTGATTTTTGGTTTGAGGTACACTTATAAGATAACTTGAAGATAATAGAGACTTGGAACCATCTTGACTAGACCTCAAGAAATTGTGAAGGAATTTGGACTAGAACGTAAGAAATGGAATTTTTAGTACATTTTATTCTTCTCTTTTATTTTCCAAAATTTTGATACTCCATTTTCATTCTTGGAGTTTTAGGGGCTGACCTTAAGAGTTGGTTTAAGAGTGAGCAAGGAGACCCATTTTGAGACCTCTACTAGCCTCATTTCATCTACTACACAAGGTAAGTGTAGTTTTACCAATTTTCTTCACCCCTTTCTTCTTTTCCTTAAATTATAACCTCATTTTTCTAACTCCTAAATTTTTTTTGATACTCCTTGACTTAGGGGCTGACCTAAGTCACTCCTTCATCAAGAGTGATTTATTCCATTTTTCACCAACAAATCAATCTTTAAGGTGGGTGGAAAAATCCTTTCAACTTCTAGGTGTTTTACTTAAAAATACATGTAGTATTTTGATTTTGAGCACTTGAGATATATATTATGTATTGCATGCTATTTTCTTGTATCAAGTTGGAAAAATTCTCAAGTGTTGCTAAAAAATGCGATTTATCGAAAAATAGGGCATACATGTACACTTTATTGTTATACTTGATGAAATTTTGTATGAGAAGGATATGTATGTGTATGACTCTTGAAATCTATGTTTTTAATGATTTATAACCTGGACAAGTCGAGCATAATTGATTAAATTTCAACTTTTGGACTTAAAATGCAAAAATGGAAAGTTGGTGGACTTAATTGCAAGAAAATAAAACTTAAGGGACCCCTCTGTAATTTTTGATTTTTGGGAATGAACTCAGGTTCAAAAATTATGTTTTGATATTTTAATAAAGTTTTAAGAGTTTTTAGATAAATAAAATCAATCCTTAAAAGCCCAAGGACTAGATTGTAAAATTTTAGAAGTTTAAGGGCTATATTGCAATTTTTGAAACTGTACCAGACTCTAATTTTAAAATTTGGAATTTTAACTCTTAAGGGACTGAAAATAAAATATTTTAAGTGTATTCCAAAAATCCAAGTGTTTAGAGCTTGGAAAGTAATTTTATAAAACTTGAGGGACCAAATTGTAAAAGATTAAAATGGAGGACCAAAATGAAATTTCCAGGACTTATGTAGTCTATGAACCTGGAAATACTAATTTAACTATAACATAATGATCCAAGGTTCAAATTTCATAACAATCGGACCCCTAAAAGTCTTAAAGGCAATTATTTCAAAATGGGACAAAAATGAGATTTTCAAAAGTTAAGGGGCCTATACTTATTTCTTTTTAAAACTGTTTTTGTCCCAATATCCTACTGACCTTAGTGACATTTTCCAACTGGAATCACATTAAAGCCCTTCCGGGTTGTGAGTTCCAATTATTTTAAACTTAGGGCCGAAATGATAATTTTAATAAATTTGGGGCTAATGTGAGAATTTTATAAAAACTCGACCTCAAAACTTTAAAAACCTGAATCTTTGAACAATTTAGATAATTTAAGAACTGATAATTTTTCAAGGTCGGGACATTTATTTATTCAATTTTTAACCCCAAAAGAATTGGTTTTTACAAAACGGGGCAAATTGTAAATTTTCTTTTTACAAGAACCTAACTCGAATTATTTTTATTTTAAATAAACAGCCCTGGACCTTCTGACTTTAATTATTGATTAAAATATTTTATTTATCAAAAATCCCCTGACTTATCGGATCATCTTGACCGATTAATACGCGATCATGGGGCGACTTCCTCGTCTTGCGATTTCGAATCTATAACGGGACTTATGTTCCACCTAATCTTTCAAGATATCGAAGATTGCTTATCCTCCTGATAATCATCTTCATCCAAATAACTCCGGGAAAAATGCAATTTTGGTCCTGTAACTCTAGGTGTTTTACAAAATTGGTCCTGGAAGATTTATATTTTGCAATTTACATCCCGTAATTAAAAAAATATTGCGAATTCGGTCCTATTTTCGCCGGACCTTTGAATTTCTTGCCGGAACAGAACACGTGAATGGCATGTGGCCCGACTTAAACCCGTTTAAGGATGAGTTGTCCAATTTCCAACTAATTTGGTCAAAATCAAAGCAAAATTGGTCTGTAACTTTATTTTTTGTAAAAAATGAAAGAAAAGGTAAAAAAAAAAGGTAAAAAGAAAAATATAATTATTCATACATTAAAAATATAAATTTATATAAATGTTATAAATCTACATATATTAATAACTTATAGAATAAAAATACATATATCAATATTAAAATATTTTACTAACATTTTTTAAATTTTTATGAATGAAATATATATATATATATAAAGCATATAAAAATAAAAACCTATAAAGCCATGTTTAAAGTTATTTTAAAAATAATAATAATAATAATAATAATAATAATAATAATAATAATAATAATAATAAGATAGAAAATAGTTTACTTTTATAATTTTTAAGTATCATAATGTTAAAAATACACACACACACACACACACACACACACATATATATATATATATATATATGACAAACCACAATGACAAATCTAATAAATTAATATCTTATAAAATACAAATATATATCAATATTAAAATATTTTACTAATAATTTTTTAATTTTAAAAATAAAAAACATTATATATAAAAATCATATAAAAAATACAAAAGTTATAAAACCATTTGAAAATTATTTTTAAAAATAAAAATATATTTTATAATAAAAGATAAAATATAAATTAGTTTCATTTAAAATTTATTGTTGTACTATAAAGTGGGTGCCAATGATAAATGAAATAAAAATACTTTACAACTTCTACATAATTTATTAATACATTTAAGATAGCACAAATTTCCTACATTATTTTATTTTTTAAAAACGTTACATCTAAGAAATTATAAAAATATTAGATAATTTCTTCTATAACACTAATAATGAATACAATATATTTAACATAATACTTTTTAAGTATCTTAGTGAAAGTTTCAGAAATACATATATTTCATTAAAGTGAAACTATTAACAAAAATTTTCTTTTAAAATGAAAAAATGCACATTTAAAAATTAAATTCCAAAATATTTAAATTTAAATAATTTTAAAATTTAAATAACATAAAAAAACTGTTTAAAGAAAATTTAAAAGTTTCTTTACTTAATAAAGCAAATTATAAAAATAAAAATAAAACTAATATGTATAAAAAATAAAAAATATAAATTTGAGGGATAGGTGTTCGGGCGGAAGATGAAGTTTATTTTTATTTTTTATTTTTTAGTTATAGCTGTATAAAAATTTAATTTTTGAATTTTTTTATTTAATTAAAACTTTGAGTTTAAACTTAAATATACATTTTAGGTGCACATATTATTTTTAATACATGGTTTGTCATATATATGTGTGTGTGAGAGTGTGTGTGTGTGTTTTTAACATTATGATACTTAAAAATTATAAATGTAAACTATTTTCTATCTTATTATTATTAGCATTTATTATTATTTTTAAAATAACTTTAAACATGGCTTTATAGCTTTTTATTTTTATATGCCTAATATATATATTTCATTCATAAAAATTTAAAAAATATTAGTAAAATATTTTAATATTGATATATGTATTTTTATTCTATAAGTTATTAATATATGTAGATTTATAACATTTATATAAATTTATATTTTTAATGTATGAATAATTATATTTGTTTCTTTTTACCTTTTTTTTACCTTTTCTTTCATTTTTTTACTAGCCAAATAAAGTTACAGTACCAATTTTGCTTTGATTTTGACCAAATTAGTTGGAAATTGGACAGCTCATCCTTAAACGGGTTTAAGTCGGGCCACATGCCACTCACGTGTTCTGTTCCGGCAAGAAATTCAAAGGTCCGGTGAAAATAGGACCAAATTCGCGATATTGTTTTAATTACGGGATGTAAATTGCAAAATGTAAATCATCCAGGACCAATTTTTCAAAGCACCTAGAGTTACGGGACCAAAATTGCATTTTTCCCAAATAACTCCACCACCATAATGCCTTGCGCAAATTTTCGAAAAACTTTCCTAAAATGCTTCCACTGAATCAATAATACTCATTGCTGGTTGACTACGAACTTGTATTTACTTTCTGTGCGAGTCAACTTGGTGTGTCGAGCTCACGTCGGAATGGATACGTCGGGGATGGGAAAGGCACTGGCCGCTATTCCACTCTTAGGCCCCATCGCCCTAATCCCGCGAGGGACGAGTTTGTCCAAGGGAAGCGGGTCGTAGTACTTGAGGTATAATCATGATTATGACGAATCCGAGCCTTGCAAGCTCCAATGTGGATTTTGTCTTTGCCTATGGAGCGATAAGGTGACAGGTCTTGGACTATCTTGAATGGGGAGTTACAAGGAAGAACGAAGGAATCATTTGCTGCCTGATCCACACGATTCCGGAGTTAAACGGACCCGATTGGTTGGCGCTACAAATCCATATGCAACTGCTACTTGTATTGCATTGGTTGGCGCTACAAATCCGTACGCAACCGCTACTTGTATTGCATTGGTTGGCGCTACAAATTTGTACGCAACCTTTACTCGTTTGCATAGGATTGGCGTTACATTCAGTACGCAATCCTATCTGTCTTGCCTGAATCATAATGCTTGTGTGACTACGAACTATTTCTTAAACGGTACAAGTATATTACTTTATAAATATTTATCACGACGCTTGTGGACTATATGTGAAAACATGCATCATACCTCACGCGTTTTCATACAACCGTTTTCTCGCATTAACTATATACATCGCCACACTCTCACACGATCACCCCATCCCCTGAGATTTCTATCTCATCCCCTCTTGTTTTCTAACCTTTAGATGAGGAGTACGTTGAAGACGTCGAACCTACCTCCGGCTGAATCCCGTGCTCCGCCTGTCGTACTAGTTCCTATAATCATTGATGTCAAGCGACATTTTCTTTTGCTTTTGTTATTGTTGAACTCCTTCGTTCTGTTTTAGTTTGGACTGTAAGTTTAAATTTAGATATTTTGATGGATTGTATTCGGATATTGTCGGACCTTGAGATGTAATTCGTACTTGTGTGTATTTTATTCCGCTGCATTAGACTCTATTTCACTTGGAGTTTTGTATCCTTGGTTTAGACTGTTGAATTATTTCTGTTTAAGTGATTGATCGTCGTCGCGTCGCGTTTGGGGCATGACAGGATACATTGATTATGATATAAGAAAAGACGAACCAACTATAAATGCGACCAATAATTCAAATGATATGGCTCTTATGAACGATGGGAGCTCGTATTCGGGGTTCTGTCGATCAGTATGATAATATCAAGGCATTGTTGAAGGCTAATGATGAAAAATTTACCACTTTAGACGAGGCACTCACTAGTACTCTAATAATGAAATTATCATCCGTAAGGCTCACTAGTGTGAGAGGTGTGCGTGAGCACATCATGCAGATGAGGGACATTACAAGTCAACTAAAGACTCTTAAGGTTGAAATGTCTGAATCTTTCTTTGTACAAAGTATATACTAAACACTCATCCACAACATTATGGCCCCTTCAAAATTTCTTACAATACACATAAAGATAAATGATCAATTAATGAACTTATGACCATGTGTGTTTAAGAAGAATGAATGTTGGCTATGGAAAAAGGAGAGAGTGTATTGTTGGTGACAAATGACACGAGCAAAGGAAACAATTAGAATCAAGCCAATACGAAGGGGAAAGGGAAAATACCACCCCAAGGTGAAATCAAAAAGAAAAAAAATGCTTTTTCTGTAAAAAGAAAGGACACGTGAAGAAAGATTGCACTGAATTCAAGAAATGGCTTGAAAAGTAAAGTAATTTAATCTGATTAGTCTGTTATGAATCTAATATGGTTAATGTTAATTATAATACATGGTGGATTGATTAAGGTTCTAAAATCCATGTTTCAAATACCTTACATGGTATGCAAAACCTAAAGAAGCCAGTGGGAAGTGAACAAAACATCTTATCCGGAGACAATATGAGTTCACATGCGGAGGCTATTGGGACATGTACTTAATTTTAAGTAATGGTTATGTAGTAGATTTAGAAAATGACAGAGTACTTAATACTTTGAACTTTACTGATTTAATACTCGTGCGGACTGTATTAAAGGAAACCAAACCAACAAGTCAAAGAAAGGTGCCAAGAGAAGTTCACACATATCAAAAATCATACATTAAGATATATGCAGTCCATATATGGACTTATATGGTCCAAAATATTTTATCTCTTTCATTGATGATTATTCACGATATATGCATCTCTATTTGCTTCATAATAAGGCGAATCATTGGATGCCTTTAAGACATTTAAAACATAAGTAGAGAAACAATGTGGTAAGCAAATAAAAATCATGAGGGCCGATAGATGTGGAGAATATTATGGTAGATACACTGAAAATGGACAAGCACCTGGTCCGTTTGAAAAGTTTCTTCAAGAGCATGATATTGTTGCCTAATACACCATGTCTGGTTCTCGTAGACCAAAATGGAGTAGCTGAAAGAAGAAATCAAACATTACTGGACATGATGTGTAGTATGCTAAGTAACTCGAAGCTACCTAAATCTTTGTGGACTGAAGCTCTTAAAATAACAGTGTGTATTAAATCGGGTTCCAACTAAGGCTTTTCCAAAAACGTCATTCAAATTATGGAAATGGTGGAAACCGAGTTTGCGACATATACACGTTTGGGGTTGACCATCTGAAGTAAGAGTTTACAATCCACAACAGAAAAAGCTACATTCAAGGACCATTAATGGGTATTTCAATGGATATGTTGAAAGGTCTAAGGGATATAGATTTTATCGTCCATCCCATAACATTAGAATTGTGGAATCAAGAAATGCAAAAATTCTTGAAAATGACTTAATTAGTAGGAGTGATCAATTACATAGATCAAACTCTCAAAATGATCAAACTTCCACATCAAGTGAGAAATTGGTTGTCATTCATTACACTCCTCAAGTTCAACCAAAAGTTGTACAACCAATTATTTAAGTTCCACAAATTGTTGATAACCAATTGTTCAAATACCAGATAATGTTGAACAACTAGTTGAACAACATAATGTTGAACCAACATTAATAAGATCTACTAGAGTAAGAAAATCAGCAATTTCTTATGATTATATTGTGTATCTGCAAGAGCTGGACTATAATATTGGAGCTGAAAATGATCATGAACATTTTCACAAGTTATGAGTTGCAAAGAATCAAAATTTATGGTAAAATCCAATGAAAGATAAGACAAATTCTATGGCATCTAATGGAGTCTAGGATCTTGTTGACTTACCCAATGGTGCAAAGGCCATAGAATGTAAATGGGCCTTTACAACAACAAAAACAATTCATTGGGCAACATCGATAGATATAAAGCAAGACTCATTGCTGAAGTATTTACTAAAAGAGAACGAATCGATAATAAAGAAACCTTTTCTCCTATATCTAAAACATGATTCTTTTCGTATCATTATGACTTAGTTGCACATTTTGACTTAGAATTGCAACAAATGGATATGAAAACGGCTTTTCTCAATAGTGATATAGAGGAAGAGGTACATAAGGATTCTTCTTTAGTGAAAGTGAGCAATTTATATGCAGACTTAAAAATCTATAAATAGATTGAAATTATCCTCCCGACAATGGTATTTCAATTCATGCTATTATCTCTTTATTCGGATTTGTAGAAATATCATGGATCAACAATGTATATACCAGAAGATTAGTGGGAGTAAAATTTGTTTTCTTATTCTATATGTAGATGATATTTTACTTGCAACCAATGATAAATGATTGCTATATCAGGTAAAACAATTCCTCTCTAAAGACTTTGATATGAAAGATATGGGTGATCGATGCAATCTTATGTCATTGGCATAAAAATCAGTAGAGACAAACTTAGAGGCATTTTAGGCCTGTCACAAGAAACATATATTAACAAAGTTTTAGAGACATTTTAGATGAAAGATTGTTCACCAAGTATAGCTCCTATTGTAAAGGGTGATAAATTCGATTTAGCCCAATGTCCAAAAATGATATTGAAAAGTAATAAATGAAGAATATTCCATATGCATATGCTGTTGGAAGCATAATGTATGCTTAGGTCTATACAAGACCTGCCATTGCATTTGTTGTTGATATATTAGGAATATATCAGAGTAATCCAGGAGTTGACCATTGGAAAACTGCAAAGAAAGTAATGAGGGATCTTCAAGGGACAATAGACTACATGCTTATGTATCAACGAACTGATAATTTGGAAGTCATTGGCTACTCTGATTCAGACTTTGGTGGCTGCACGAAGATCAACATCTCATTATATTTTTATATTTGTCGGCGGAGCCGTATCTTGGAGAAGCACAAAGCAAACTTTAATTGCTACTTCCACTATGGAATGCTGAGTCCGTATCTTGCTTTGAGGAAACTTCACACGGTGTATGGCTGAAGAGTTTTATTTTTGGGCTTAGATTTATTAATTCAATTCTAGGCCATTAATAATATATTGTGACAATTCAGTTATAGTATTTATCACTGGTTTAAAATTTGGACCGGATCGACCGGTTCAAAACCCCTTTTTACGGTTAAACCGACCAAAAACCAGTTGAACCGAAGTTTGAACCATTTTTTATTTATTGTTAACTTTTTTTATTTTTTTATTATTAACTTTTGGAGTTTTAAACTTTATATTTTGCTACATTTATATGATTATTTGAATTTTGAGCCATGTTAGATATTGCTTTAGTTGCACGTTTATGTATTTTCCATTAAAAAAATATTTTACGTAATAATTGATAGAGTAAAAAAAAATAAACTCCCCAAACTATGCGGTTTTTTGCATTTTAGCATCTAAACTAATTTCTTTTACACTTTACCATATAAACTATACAAGTTTTGCACTTTGCCCTATAGCGGTGATCGTCGGTGGAATATTCCCGGATATTCGGGCACGTGCCCTCCACGTGAGGGCAAAACCATCTTTGCCTAAAACTTAAACAGAACTAGTTACACTTTACCCTTTGAACTTTGTTAAGAATATCATTTTTCCATCTGAACTTTGCGCAATTTTCACTTTGCCATATCAATTTAAGAAAATTTAAAAAAAAATTATGTGTATATTTATTTATCTTAGTTAATATTAAAGAATCACAAAAATAAGTTTAAACCACATTGTGAGAAAATCGAAATAGAAAATTTATCATATACAAAATTTACTTTTATATTATATGTGTAGGTCCCAAGGGGGTGTAAGTGTAAGGTTTAGAAGGGGGGTTGAATAAACCTTACCAAATTTTCGATTTAGTCCTTTTAAATCTACTGAGTTGATTCTACACAATTTGTGTCCTTGATGGACAATCGAATTAGTCACTCAAGAGAGTTAATCTCTCAATGACTCGGTGAGCTGTTGATGGAGTAACTCAATTTGTTGGCTATAATTTGACTCATTTGTGGTTTTGTTTTTTGGAAGACTTAACACCCTTAAGTTTGATTAAGCAAGATTTTAGAGCTTGATTTAGTACTTATAAATTATCAAATGGATAGCAAATTTATCACAGATATAAGCGATTAAAAATGCAGAATTTAAGTCTTTGAAATGTAAATGACACAATGAAATTTTTATAGAGGTTCAAGATGGGGTAATTCTTCTACTCCTCTCTTCTCCAACTCCTGGAGGAATCCACCAAGTAATGATCGGTTTACAAAGTGGTAACAGTCCGGATACAAGTCTTGATCACACGGTGACTTGATCCTTTGGGACTCGCCGGAGACGCCTTGATCACTCGGTGGCTTCTCGCGACGACTCGGCTTCTTCACAGGGCGTTGGCGCTTGCTACTGACTCACTTGCTCAAGCTCTTTGGATTTGATCACCAAGCCCTCCAAAGACTTAAGACTTGGTTCAACCTTGAACCTTCCTACAATCCTTCCTGGAATGTAGACCCCTTGTTTTCAGTATTTTCCTCTTCAACTGATTGAAGTTCTCTTTCCTTCACAGGTGAGTGTTGGATTGATGTACTTCGTAATGTGTAGCTTGAGGATTGAGAATGTTTTAGATTTTCTGATAATTGCTTGAACGTTTTTAGCTCAGATTTTTCTCTTGTGTGTCATCTCTTTTTTCTCAAACAAACTCCTCAGCCTTTTATAGTGAACTTTTCAAAAATTTGCCCGTTGAAGAGATAGGCTTAATTTTTGAAAGTCACTTTGATCGTTGGCTTGTCTTGTTGCGAGTTCTTGGAATTGCCATTTCCTCGTATGAATTGTTCTTCCACCTTTCGAGTTCGACACGGTGTGGTGCTTCCCATTGGTTCATTCCTTTTGCACGCTCGGGACCGAGCACTCGAGAAAGGTGGTATGGAGATATTACTTGTTTAAGTAAATCTCTTGATTTACGTACAACGGTTCTTTTACGATTATCTCGACTTGATCGCATTTTCTTGCTTTCCCGGGTGACTTAGAGTCGACTTTCAATCATTGGATGACTCTTACGTCACTTCAACTTGAGACTTGGCTTGACTTGGTCGATGCTCCACTCACCAGCATCTCACCGCTTCTCAAGAGAGTTCTGTCTACTCTTCTTTGCCATACTCATTGTCTCGCGGTGAGTCTTCCTTCAAGTCTTCGGCTTGTCTTCTTGCATGTTAGGGCGTAGGCCGACTTAACTCGGCTTGGCCACTCTATTTAATACAATGCATTTTACAACAAGAATTGGGGTGCCAACTTTCTATTCTAAGTTTTACATGGCATTCATCAAAATCTAAACAATAAAATTCCTAACAATTTCCCCCTTTTTGATGATGCCAAAACTTAAACCATTCAAAAATGCAAATAGCAAAGATACATACAGATAGTGTATTGACATAGAATGTATGCTTGAGAATCAATTCTTTTATTGATCATATCATTCTTGTTCCTTAACACAATGTTTGTTTACAAGGTGTATCGAGCACATAATTGTCTTCACAAAAAATAAAGAATTTAGCTTTATTACGAAGACTTACATTGTATGTATTTACATAATACAATACATGAAGGGGTGGACAAAGAACACTTCATCTCCTTCATTGTCTCCTTCTTTCATCTTGATCAAGATCTTCTTCTCTCCTTCTCTTTTTTCTCGTCACCGCCTTCTTTTTCTTTTCATATGCCTTCCCGGGCGCCTTCATCTCTTCTTATTCTTTCTGTCTCTCCTCCCATAGCTGAGTTTGTCTCTTGTTTTCTTCCTCTAGTCTTTTCACATACTCGGCGTTAGTTTTCGCCACTCGCAAATTCGCTACTTGGTCAAGCCCAAAGAGATCCCTCCTTTCTTTCCGGATCCACATATTCAATGTTTTTGGGCGAGAGGCCAGTCTCAAGCTTCTTCCTCCACTCATCGCTTCTTCCTCTACCTCGGGCGTATCTTATCAGATCGGGTCTTCTTCTTTCGGTGAGTGGTGGCGGAGTGACCAGTGAGCGATCACGGTAGTCTGTCGTGTCTGCTCGTCGGCCTTCTTCACATAACGTGAGACCCTTTTCCCAAGACAAGTCCCAAGCTTGAGCCATAGACATATTTGCAAAGTATCCCGGATTCGAGCGTCTTAAATTCATCAATCGATCGTGGCTCGTCTCCGACATCCGAGATGGCATAGGTGTCTCTCTCTCACCGGAATGCCTCCGTGTTCTTTCAAGATGTTCATGATTCGGGCATCCATTCTTCCTTCCACTTCCTTCATCCCTCGCTTCAATAGTTTTTCTCTTATCACCATGGATATAGCAGAGTGTTGGAGTGGCGAGTCACGCGGAGTTTCTTCGCTTATAATGTCACCGTTTGTGACAGGACCTTGTTGAGGGGTTTGTGCAATCATCGTGGTCATATCTTTTGATCCTTCCCCCCCTCAGATTTTCCTTTCTTGTTTTAACACTTCCTCGGTGATTTTCCCTTCTCAAATTTCCTTTCTTCTCGGCCAGATTTTAGCGCTTTAAGGTATTCCTCTTCCCCTTTTTGGCATCATCAAAGGATAGAGGAACCCGGGGAACATCTTGGCAAGCATGAAGTCGAGTCTTCGATGGTTGAGTTCGCCGAAGTCGGGCTGCGTTGTATGCGACGGAGTCGGATCGAGTGGCGTTGGATTCTGCTTTGAAATCGGCTTCATCTCGGCCATGAGAAGGCTGAATTTTCTGGTCATGTGTTCTTCCAAACGCTCGTAGATCATTTGTATTTCGCTTCACGCAACACTTTATCTCGGCAGGTGTGAGCTTCATGCATATGCTCAATATGTTCTCTCAACTTCGTTTTTGCATCAAAGCATTTTCACTCTCCATACCCGGCTGACTTGTTGAACAATGTCCTCGAAGAATCGACTTGTTCCACACGCATTGTTTCTTCTTTGTTGCCACCATTCCCTTATTCTCGATTGTGATGCCTCTTAAGTCTACTGTAAGGTTGGCATCTCTGTTGTCCGATCGCATGTCCAAAGAGGCCTCGATGCCTCTCCATCCTTTCAACCTCAAAAAAGCGCCTTGAACACTTCTCGAACTTCAGTTGATTCTTTCATTGCGGTGATGGCCATACAACATCAAAGTCATAAGCAACTGGGACAATGGTGCCTGATGAAAAGACGGGAGCTGGTCTGTGATAGCGTGCGCGCTCATTCTCTGACTCTTCATGGAGTTCGGGTACCTCCAGAGAAAAAGGAAAAGATTCTACAAAAGAGTCATCACCGCCCACTGGGATTTGTTCGATGATGAGCGGTGTGCCTGAAGTTCTTTTTGGAATAGACCCTGCTGCAGCTTGAGGGGCCTGCGCAGTGGTCTCTGGTTCAGCTGGGTTTTGTTGTGAAGTAGACCCGGCTTGCTGAGCCTCAGCTGTCTTAACAGCTTCGTTGGTCTCGGTGATTTTTCCATTTCAAGAGATCGATCCTCCGCCTTGTCGAAGCGTCATCGGACGATGATGAGATTTCCATTGGTGGCTCATCATCAAAGTTAAAAGTTTGACGAGTAGTCTTGGGATCGACTTGCTCGTGCTTGGAACATCCGCACTGAGTCTTTTGGATTTGTCATGGGGATGACTCACTTCTTTCTTCGCTTTCCGATCCCGGAAAAGTGACATCGGGATTGTCCCGGGAATCATGAAGTGCACTTATCTCCTTCTCAGATGGGTTGATGATGGCGGGAGGATGTTCTCTACATCGCTTCTTCTTTACCCGGGAAGTCTCAACCTCCCGTGGGCCTTCATTACCTCCGGCAGTCTCTCTTGCTGCGAGCTTTAGTCCTCCCTTTCGACGTTTCACTGTCTTAGGGTCTTCTACAAGTGGCATCCATTGGAGTCTCAACCCCATGGATTGCACTTTCATTGCCCCAGTGTTAACTCCCAGGGTTGTTCCTTCCTCGTGCCTCGACCGCATCGGCGAGCGTCATTAGCCTTCAGAGCGAGTTGGCACCTCACCGAGACAATTGTCCGAGCTTCATTGATGGCAACTTCTGTTCTTCTTGTGTTTGTATTTTCTCTACTTTGCCTCCTTGATTCGTTGTGGAGTCATCTGCAAAGCATCCTCCGACCTTGCCGCAGGTGGAGGAGTTTCCACCGGGCGCACCACCTGAGTGACTTGAATGGGGTCACTTGTCTCCAAACTCCCTTGTGTTTCGATTGATTGTTCGTAGTTGGGGCGGTGGTAGCACACCTTCAATAGGGGTTGGCTCGATGGGGTCCCCACTATCCCGTTTCATCGCCATGTCCCTTATCGCTTCTTCCGAGTGAGTGGGGAAGTGGTGGGCAGCAATAACAGATGGCAATTTGTCAACCACTCCCATTGGATCAATTTCACCGTGTGTTTCGGGAGGACTCTCCTGGTCCCTCCATCATCTTTGCTCGTGAAGGATTTCGATTCATGCAATGCTTGCCGCATTTGCATTTGCAACTCTTCTCAGAGCAAAGACAACATTCTCCGGTTCCTCATTATCGTCTGAGAGAAGACATCAAGGAGAGGATGTGTGTTACGTGTGGTGCCAAGATAGATGATGCTTGCCTTCTCACGTGCTTCGGCATCCTCGGCTTGCTTTTCTTTCTCCTTGTCCTTGTAGATCTGGGCAGGATGTCCGTGCGCTTGTCTTCATCCGAGTGAGCAGCAAAGAGTTAGTCCATGGAAATTTAGCAGATTCCTCTTCTTCTTCTATGAACTCGGGCCGTTGGAACTTTTCCTCGACTTACTCAACTTCCATTTCCTCCACTCACGCAGACGATTTTGGATGTCCGGGTAAGGTGGAGATAGGATCATTACATCACTATCCGCTCTAGCAGGTTCTTCTTGTGCTTCAATTTGTGTGAACTGTTTGTGTCTTGAGTTGCCTCTGACGCCTTCCAGACTTGGTCTGTTTCATCAATTACATCCGGAGACTCTACTTCTCCCGGAGTCTCAAGATTTGCGCTAGCCGAGTAATCGACTCATTTGGTTTCTCCGATTCGGATTGCTTGACGATTCTTCTTCGTCTCCTAGTTTGTACCAGAGGATTTCGGTTCGAGACGGTGTCCTCGAGTCTTGGGCGGTGGGGCGGTGCTTGTGTCTTTCTCTCGAGGATCGAGCCGTCGTGGCTTCTCGTTCTCCTTTTCTTGACGATCGGAGAAGGTATTTGTGAGTCCTTCTCGACCCGCTAGGGCAGGCGGGTGACTCGCTGCAGGGCGAGGAGCATGTTTGGTTTTCTTTGTTGTAGGGCAAGAAGCCGGTCTTCTTCTTAGCACCGCAGGGCGGCTTTCTCGCTTGGGCCGAGAGGAAACAGATTGTATCTTGGTCACCGATTCCCCCTCACTCGTGTCGCCTCTCTTGGCGTAAGCTCTCTTCTCGTGCGCTGCAGAGGTTTGCTCAACATCCTCTTGTTAACATGGAATGCCTTCCCATGTCTAAGAGGGACTCCTTTCACCTCCAATAGCCGGCCAATCACCAGGCCATATCCTAGGGATCCTCCAAATGTGCCATCTTCTTTGAAGGATTTGTTCCCACGTTCGCAGATCATTGTAGACAAACTCAACCCGATTTATCTTCTTTTCTTCGATGATTGCAGCCATTACAATCAACTTTGCCTTTTGATTGGTCAAAGCGCCAAATTTGATGTCGATACATTTGGCAACTATATCCAACAACTTGTGATAATCCTCCTTCAGCATCTCTTGTTTGATGTGTATATTATTTTATCAAAGATAGTCGGACTTGGCTATTTCTTTCCAAGCGTCGGCCAAGTTTACATCGCCTTCTTTAATCTCGGATGCTCCTTCGCCTGGTAGTGAGCAATGTTCACCAAATCCTGGCGAGAGATAGTCACCGCTTTCCGTGAACAGATGACTTGATTCCTTCATCGTGAATCTCAGCATTCACGTAGAATTGTGCGACCTCCTCCACATAGGTCATCAGATATTCTAACGTTAGAAACGGTTTTAGCCCGGATGTTTCCAACTTCTCAGCGATTTTCTTTACTAGGGTGTCGTCGGACCCCTGTTTCATCATTCCGTCAAAATCCACCGTGAGAACCGGGTGTGGATTTGCTTCCTAACTTGGTAAAGTCATAAGTTGGTGCCATTTCTCGGGATTATATCGAAGAAAAACTCAGAAATTGATTTGAAGATTGATAGGGTTTCGAGAGTATTTTGCCTTTGCTTTTGAGAGAAAGAGATGAACAGTTTTAGAAGTGTGAGAGAGAAACGGACGAAAATGGTTTAAACATGGTTTATGAAAGGACGTGCGGGTGGTTTTTGAAATGTGATCGAAATCAATGGCTTGGATTTTGCACGCCTATTGAGCATTTAATGTCTCGTATTTAATGCGGCAAAGCATTTATATCCAATCATAAGCTTGGTGTGCGCTTTATGTCCGTACACATCATCATTATCCGACGTATTCCTTAAAACATTCCCGCTTAGTCAAACGATTGCGTTTTTGTCACTTTGCTCATAAGTTATTCAAAGCTTATCCCTTAGCCGATTTAACTCTACTTCTCACGATTCTCTTAGTGACTCACTATCACCGACTCGGTGTAGTGTCTTTTCCGATCTGGTGATTTACTTATTTTGATTTTCACTCTTTTTCACCCCTTTTCTGTTCCATTTCTTTTCTTTGATTCTTCCGTGTCTCACCTTAATTCAATTAACCCCAACTCATGTTTGAGTTCTTCAAATCTTGACTCACATAATGGTTTTGTGAAGATGTCGCCTAGTTGTTTATCGGTTGAGATATATTCCAGGATGATGTCCTTCCTTTCAACATGATCTCTTATGAAGTGATATCCGACATCAATATGCTTTGTTCTTGAATGCAACACAGGATTTTGAGTGATTGCAATTGCACTTGTGTTATCACACATGATTGGAATTTCTTTTTCCTCAACTTCGTAGTCTCTCATTCTTTGTCTCATCCATAGGACTTTGGGCACAACACTTGCCCCGCAGCCTATGTATTTCGCTCACCAGAGAGGTGGCTATTGAATTTTGCTTTTGCTAAACCAGAAATTAGCCTATTTCCTAGCACTTGACATGTGCTCAAGTGCTCTTCCTGTCCACTCTGCATCCAAAGATAGTCGGAATCAATAGCCAATTAGCTTGAATCCTCCTTCCTTTGGATACCATAGGCCTACTTCTTGGCTTCCTTTCAAGTATCTCAATATTCTCTTAGTCTTTGTCATGTCATATGGCTCTCTTTTGGAGCAGATTGAAATCTTGCACATACACCTACAAAGCAAAGGTGATGTCCGCTCGCTTTGTGAGATAGAGCAAATGATCCAATAAGTGCTCGTCAGATCTTGTTTGATCTACAGGCTTGCCATCCGCATCCATGTCCATTTTGTCGATGTGTTCATTGGTATTTTTACGGAAGACTTCTCCTCCATACCAAACTTCTTCATTAAATCTCTCGGTGTATTTTGTTTGACTTATGAAGGTTCCATCCTCATTTGTTTCACTTGGAGTCCAAGGAAGAATGTCGCCTCTCCCATCATGCTCATTTCAAATTTACTTTGCATGAGGTTTGAAAATTTTTCACACGACTCTTTGTTAGTGGATCCAAAAATGATGTCATCCACATATATTTGAACAAGCAAAGATACTCTTCTTGTCTTGAATTCTGAAAAGTGTTCTATCTACTTTTCCTTTTGTGAATCCATTTTCGATTAGGAATTGTGACAGGTGTCATACCATGCTCGGGTGCCTGTTTCAATCCATACGAGGGCTTTCTTGAGTTTGTATACCTTGTCTCCAAGAGTCTTCTCGCTCAAATCCTGGAGGTTGTTCAACATACACTTCTTCTTCCAATAAACCATTTAGGAATGCCCTTTTTACATCCATCCGATATACGGTGAAATTCTTGTGAGTTGCATAGGCAAGAAACATCCTTATAGCTTCCAATCTTGCTACAGGGGCAAATGTTTCATCAAAATCTATCCCTTCTTCTTGGCAATATCCTTTGGCTACTAGTCTTGCTTTGTTTCTTACCACGTAACCTTCCTCGTTCATCTTATTTTGAATACCCATTTGGTGCCAATAACATTTTGATGCATAGGTCTTTGCACTAATTCCCATACTTTATTTCTCTCAAACTGATTCTCTTCTTCTTGCATAGCTTGAATCCAATGTGTGTCGTCCAATGCTTGTGACACATCTTTGGGCTCTATTTGCGAGATGAAGCATGTGAACATAGATTCTTGTTGAGTTCTGGATCTTGTTTTGACACCTTCTCTTATATTTCCAATGACAAGTTCTCGTGGATGGTCTCTTAGCCATCTTACATCAAGTTGGAGTAAGTTAGTTGGATTGATCGACTTGGTAAGTATTGTGTTCGGGTCGCTCTCTCGTAATCACTTAGCCGCAAATTTTCCATTGCTTTTTGAGATTCACTATCTCATCTTCTTCAATTGATAATTCCACGACCTTCAAAGATAGGGACTCTTCTTTATGGTTGGATGATTCAAACTTATCGGTGACTCTTCAATGTCTTTTCCATTTACATTTGGCTCATCGAATACCACATGAATGGATTCTTTCGCAACCATAGTCCTTTTATTGAGTACTGTGAGCTCTCGCTTTCACCGAGTATCCTAAGAAGATACCCTCATCCTTTAGCATCAAAAGCCTTTAGGTTGTCTTTGCCATTGTTGTGGATGAAGCATTTACATCCAAATATTCAAATATGCAACACTTGGTTTTCTTCCATCCAGATCTCATAGGAGTCTTTGTCACCGCCTTTTATCATACATCTGTTTTGGGTGTAGCAAGTCGTGTTGATTGCTTCACCCAAAATCTTTTGGTAACCCCGTCACCTAACATGGTCCTTGCCGCTTCTTTGAGGGTTCTGTTCCTTCTTTCTCGCAACTCCATTCTGTTTGGAGTCCTTGCTGGCCGATAGTTCATGACCAATACCATTCCCAATACAAGATCGAGTTATTATTCCATTGACAAACTCGGTTCCTCTATCTAATCTTATTTTGATAATGGTTTGACTCTTCTCATTTTGAATCCTCTTCATCACCGTGGGTAGTTTTTGTAGAGTTTCTTTCTTTTTGCACATGAATATTGTCCATGTATATCTTGAGTAGTCATCTACTACCACTAAGGTGTATTTCTTTCCACTTATGTCGGGTGGTTCCATCGGGCCAAATAGATCCATATGAAGCGATGCAATATTCTTGTTGAGGATGGGCATGTCTTTTCTTTGAATGACGACTTGATTTGTTTTCCTTCGACATGCATCACATATACTCTCCTTCTTGTATATCGAGTCCGGAAGTCCTTCTACAAGATTACTTCGCAAGCTTGTTAATCGTTTTGAAATTCGGGATGACTCACTTTTTGTGCCACGGCCTAACTTGATTCAAATTTGTCTTTCTTTGCTAGAGAGTCTTTGCCGGGTGTTGCGGTTGACCAATCCACTACATACATATTTTTCTCGTCTACATCCTTGCAAAGACAACTTCATTTGATTCAATATCTTTGATCTAACATATACCCATGTTGAATCCAACATTGTAGCCCTTGTCACGTAGTTGATCGATGCTCGATAAGTTGAAGTTGAGTCCTTCAACATATGCGACATCCGTGATTTCTAATCCATTCCTCTTGATGGATCCAATGCCTCTAATTTCGCCAGAGCTTCATTTCCTCCAAATATGACTTTTGCTCCTTTAACTTCCTTGAATTTTGACAGATTTTTCTTATTCCCTCGTCATATGTCCGGGAATGTACCACTATCCATGTACCAGGTTCCTTGGCACTCACTGCTCTTGAACCCGCAATCAAGGAAATTAAGTTTTAGGTACCCATTCTTGCCTGGGTCCCGAGGGGTTAGAATTGTAAGATGATCCAACCAACCTATAGCCAAATGATTTGACTCTAAGGGGTTGCCATCTATCGCTGCCATAATCATAATTAATCCTGGCAAATTGCTTGGGGATTCTAGGTTCATACAAATTGTCTCTTTTGTCGTATGCCCGCATACGTGTTTTAGCAATTGCCTTCCTTGGGTAATTGTGGTGTCTCCGAGTGTAGTGCCTAGGTGCATATGTGTACCGATGAAAGCTCTTATGCTTTTGGAATGGCCTTTCCGAGTTCTGGCCTTTGCCATTTGGGCTTATATTCCATAAGTCTATCCGATAGTTCACATTATTCCAATCACTTGGCTTGGATATTTTCTACCATTCCCATCATATGTATTTCTTTTATTGATTTTTGTGGTTTTTGGTAGCTCTGTTTCTTCTTTACTGAGTATTTTCTGTTTTGGAGTTTGCCGAGGACTCCTACTGAATCTCTTCTCGGCCTATCCTTTCAAAGACACTCAACTGGCTATTTTCCTTTTCCTTTGTAACCAAGGCCGGTTTGCTTGTTATTGTGCTTTGGAGTGAATGTGTGTGCAATATTTAGAGTTTTGGATTTTTCGGACTCTTCATGACGTGAAGATCCTTTTTTCAAAATTACTCTTGAGGTTTGACATAGCACGAGGAATTAAATCCTAAGCCTGTCTTGTCTCCACATTCTCTTTGACTCATAATAAGATCATCCAATGATTTAGATGCCTTAGTGAATGAGGCAATAACATTCTTTAGGTCATTCTCCTCTTTTCTATAGCAACAATTTCTCGCTACTAATTTAGCATTTTCAGCCTTTAAACTTTCATTCTCATCGCCTATTTGACTTAGAGTACTCGGCTCCTTAGTCGACTTTGAGTTTGACTTTTGAGTAGGTTGTTTTCCTCATTCAATAGTGTGTGTGAGGATTTAATGTGTTCAAAATCTTTCATCATTTTGCCTAATGAATCATAAAGATCGGTGGGTGATGAAGTGTGTGTGTCACCACTATCATCAGTGTCCGAGTTTGATGAGTTAAAGTGTACCTCATCTTCTTGGTCGGAGTTGATCTTGTTCCTTGGCCATCAAGCGGATCGGGCTTCTTATTCGAGTCACTTGAGTAGTCACTTCACCGCTCTCTCAATCAACTGTCTCTCTTGACTTGGCTGTTTTGAGATCTCGCAGCCATCATTGCCTTTTTCTTTTCTTGTCTTCTTTCTCTCAAGACCTTTCTTTCTTCTTCATCCCCGCACTTGTTGACTACAGGATATGAGCATCAATGGCATAGTGACTGGTTGTCTCACAGCCCAACATAGATATTGACTTTTTGATCGCCTCTTTCCATTCTTGAGTTGTCACCCCCTCCGATACTCAACTTTTTGATGATCTGTTCTCTTGGTTGGCTCTGTCTTCCCTTGATTTGGAGGGAGCCGAGTGTCTTTCCGGAAGATTCACCCTTTCCTCTCTTGTAGTTCTTATCAAGAACTTGTTGAACCTCTTAACCATCGTGGCTATTTCTTCCGGGTCAATGACTTCTTTGACCTCACTCTCTTCCCATCTTTAACAATTAGAGCAAGCGGTTGTTTTGGGTACAACTGTCTCTTCCTCGATCTTTTCTTCTCACCAAACTCGTAGGCTTTGAGGTCCGAGAATAACTCATGGTTGGATGTCTTTGATAGGTCCATGGAATGTCTCGGTGCCATGACCTTCATTTCCCATTCATTGGAAGACTTTTTAGGATTTTCATACACATTTCTTCTCGTGTATATTCCTTTCCAAGTGCATACTCATTTGTGATTTCGTGAACCGAGCATCTAGTTGATCCAGGTTCTCTCCCGAGATCATTTTGAAGTTCTCAAATCTCTGACATGACCATTGATAATTTGTTTTCTTTGATTTGCTCGAGCCTTCACAAATCAATGTCACTTGTCCTGCATTTCCTTAGCCGTTTTGCATGATTTGACTTTATTGAACATGGCTTTGTCCAAGGTTTTGTAAAGGATGTCCTTGGCTACATTGTCCAGGTTATATCTTTTTCGTCATCATTTGTCCACCCGGTTCTTGGTTTTTCAACCATGACTCCGTCCGGGAGCAAAGATCCTCTTCTCCTTCAGTGCAACTCTTCGCATGTATTGTGTTCACCTTTAATATTTGCAGAGGCCCATCTTCTATCACTATCCACATCTCATCATGTAATGTCGATAGATGAGCCTCGCATACGAATTTTCCAATCATCAAATTCTTCAATAGTGAACATAGGGATGCGTGTCAAATTTGCTTCCATAATAATAACTTTTAATGATAGAAAAGAGTTTTGAAGGTTTAAGTACTAAAGCGAGACTTTGAAAAGTTTGGAGATCTAGTTCAAGAACGATGCGGAAGGTTCAATGAACCAACCGCTCCGATACCACTTGTAGGTCCCAAGGGTGTAAGTGTAAGGTTTAGAAGGGGGGTTGAATAAACCTTACCAAATTTTCGATTTAGTCCTTTTAAATCTACAGAGTTGATTCTACACAGTTGTGTCCTTGATGGACAATCGAATTAGTCACTCAAGAGAGTTAATCTCTCTCAAGACTCAACTGGTGAGCTATTGATGGAGTAACTCATTGTTGGCTATAATTTGACTATTTGTGGTTTTGTTTTCGGAAGACTTAACACCCTTAAGTTTGATTAAGCAAGATTTTAGAGCTTGATTTAGTACTTATAAATTATCAAATGGATAGCAAATTTATCGAGATATAAGCGATTAAAAATGCAGGAATTTAAGTCTTTGAAATGTAAATGACACAATGAAATTTTTATAGAGGTTCAAGATGGGGTAATTCTTCTACTCCTCTCTTCTCCAACTCCGGAGGAATCCACCAAGTAATGATCGGTTTACAAAGTGGTAACAGTCCGGATACAAGTCTTGATCACACACGGTGACTTGATCCTTTGGGACTCGATGCCTGAGACGCCTTGATCACTCGGTGGCTTCTCGTGACGACTCGAGCCTTCTTCACAGGTACCGCTTTGCTACTACTCTGACTCACTTGCTCAAGCTCTTTGGATTTGATCACCAAGCCCTCCAAAGACTTAAGACTTGGTTCAACCTTGAACCTTCCTACAATCCTTCCCGGAATGTAGACCCCTTGTTTTCGATATTTTCCTCTTCAACCGATTGAAGTTCTCTTTCCTTCACAGGTGAGTGTTGGATTGATGTACTTCGTAATGTAGGCTTGAGGATTGAGAATGTTTTAGATTTTCTGATAATTGCTTGAACGTTTTTAGCTCAGATTTTTCTCTTGTGTGTCATCTCTTTTTTCTCAAACAAACTCCTCAGCCTTTTATAGTGAACTTTTCAAAAATTTGCCCGTTGAAGAGATAGGCTTAATTTTTGAAAGTCACTTTGCAGTCGTTGGCTTGTCTTGTTGCAGTTCTTGGAATTGCCATTTCCTCGTATGAATTGTTCTTCCACCTTTTCAGAGTTCTGACACGGTGTGGTGCTTCCCATCGTTCATTCCTTTTGCACGCTTCCAGGGACCGAGCACTCCGAGAAAGGTGGTATGGAGATATTACTTGTTTAAGTAAATCTCTTGATTTACGGCAACGGTTCTTTTTGATTATCTCGACTTGACCGCATTTTCTTGCTTTCCCAGGTGACTTAGAGTCACTTTCAATCATGGATGACTCTTCTTGTCACTTCAACTTGAGACTTGGCTTGACTTGATCGATGCTCCACTCAGTGCATCTCACCGCTTCTCCAAAGAGAGTTCTGTCTACTCTTCTTTGCCATACTCATTTGTCTCGCAATGAGTCTTCCTTCAAGTCTTGATTGTCTTCTTGCATGTTAGGGCGTAGGCCGACTTAACTCGCCTTGGCACTCTATTTAATACAATGCATTTTACAACAAGAATTGGGGTGCCAACTTTCTATTCTAAGTTTTACATGGCATTCATCAAAATCTAAACAATAAAATTCCTAACAATATGTATTCTCGTATATATTACTTATTTTTGTATTATAATTTATTTTTTACATACTAAAATTAAAAAATGCTAAATAGATATTATAATTTTGATTACAATATTTTTTAATTTTTTTGCAAAATTTTGATAGTCTCAGAGTGACTTACAAATTTAAATTGGTAATTATTATATTTATTAAAAATTTAACATATTAGCATTTTTTTATATAATAATTAGTTTTTGGTAGGGCGTCCATTTAAATATCGGAAAGTGGATTTGAGATGGGTACGGGTAATAGATATAGTGTCTTAATCGGGTTTGGGATGGGTACGGGTAGTATAAATATTAACGGGTTCAGGTATGGATAGCCTTAAATGCGTGGGTACCCTACCCATTGCCATCCCTAGTTTAAACTCTACTTGTAAGAGTACGAGAGCAATGTAGTATGTTAATCGACCAAAGTTGTCTCACTAGAAAATTTTAGTCAAACGTGTAATTATTTGACACTATAATCAAGTTTTGAATATGCAATTAAGAATTGAACTAAGAATTAAAAGTACATATCTAAAGCAACATCACATTAGAAAATACAAAAATAATTCTTTAACACTATAATCAAGTTTTGAATATGCAATTAAGAATTGTACTAAGAATTAAAAGTACATATCTAAAGCAACATCACATTAGAAAATTGGGGTGAAATCAATATAAAAAATTTCTAAACCTCAAAATAATTCAAAGATGTCTAAACCATCAAAAACAAATTGATATCAATAATATTTGTACCCACCTTAATTATAAACCTAAACTTTAATTAAATTTTCTTTACGAATAAAACTTTAAAAAAGATAAATAAATGTATATACACATAATATTTTTAATTTTCTTAAATTGATGTGGCAAAGTGAAAATTGCACAAAGTTTAAGATGGCAAAGTGAAATTCTTAAGAATTTCATATGGTAAAGTGTAACTACTTCTATTTGAATTTTAAGTAAAGACGGTTTTTCCCTCATGTAGAGAGCACGTGCTAGAATATTCAGAGAATAATCCACCAACGATGACCGTTATAGGGCAATGTGCAAAACTTGTATAATTTGTATTGTAAAGTATAAAGAAAATTAGTTCATGTGGTAAAGTGCAAAAAAACCGCATAGTTTGGGGGTTTTAGCGTTTTTACCTCTAATTGATATATTATAATACTACTTTATACAATATATAAAAAAATTCATTTTTGTCAAACCGGTTGGACCGATCCGACTGATTCAACTATGATTCCACTGATTCAACCGTGAATGACTACATGACCGATTTGCTCACCGGTTCAATTTTATAACGCTGGTATCTATGGCTAAAAATAACAAAAGTGGTAGCCGAAGCAAACATATATATATATATATAAAGTAATTATCCTTTAGAGAGCGTGTTAAAGATAAAACAGTAGCTATCGAACAAATTAATACTGAATTGATGATTGCTGATCCTTTAACAAAAGGCGTGTCACCCTACAAGTTCAAGGATCATATAGTATGAGACTTAGTTTTTCATTATAATTTTGTAACATTTTGTAAGAATCGTTGTTGTAAACTCTATTTCAGTAATGATAATTCTCTCATTTTAATTGTGTACACATTTATTTGAGATATCGCAAGAAATGACCTAAAATAAACATAAAGCTAAGTTTGTTCATTATGTTTTATGGGTTTGTGTTCAGAAACAAAATACATTGTGATACATTGAAGATAATATTCAATCTTAGCGTACCAATAACTATGATTCATGTATATTATTTTTTATTTGTGATTTATGATAGAACATATGGGCCAAGTGGGAGAATGTTAATCATTTTCATAAGTGGCCCATATGATAAAGTTATTCTATCATCTTTTTACCATATAGTTGTAAGTTGTAAAATCATTAAAGATAATGAAAGATTTTAAAGCATAAATTAACAACCAAAACAATGAAAACCAAGGCGGCGGCCTTATCTTGAGGGATTAAAAATCGCAGGCTCCACGATAGGAAAAACCTATATAAAGAGCATCAAGTTAGGTCTAGGGTTGCAAATGAACCAAGTCGCACGCTAACTATTCGTAGCTCATCTCCATAAAAGCTCATTTGAGTTCGTTTAATAAGGCTCGTTAAGATAAATGAACCAAACTCAAACTTAGAGATATTCGATTCGTTAGCTCCTGAGCAAGCTCATTAGAGCTCATGACAGACTCGTTAGTAAGCTCATAATAATTAAATTAATAGTTTGACTTTCATTTGATTTTTATACGTTTGCTTATGTTAAATATAAACATATTTAAAGAAACTTAGAATAAAATCATAGATTTTAATAGATATACTATGCATTTTAAATATATATAATTTTATTTTGGTAATAAATTGAAGAATGATTTAATTTATAATTGATATTTATTAAGCTCGTTTAGGCTCGATTAAGCTCAAAAATGTTCGTGAGCCATCAATATGTTCGATAAATTCAGGATCAAGCTCGACTCGATAATAAACGAGCCAAACTTAAACTCTCAAAAACTCGACTCGGTTCGGTTTGATTGCAGCCCTTCTTAGGTCCCAAAAATCATCATTCCCATTCACATACACCATCATCAGAGAAAGAAGAGATTTTAGAAGTTCCTAACATAAGAAGAACTTCAAGCAATTCAAGAAACAACTCAATCTCTAGATTTGCAGTTTCAACTATGTCAATGGTCGGAGATAATATCGATCTAATTAATTTCCGCTTTATGATCTTATGTATTACTATCGATTTACATCCATAGTAGATCATATATCTAACAAACTATTCACTAAACAGTTAATTAATCAGGAGAATAGTTTTTAGTGGCAAACCTTTGAAGCATATTCAAGATTCTTGCAGCTGACATAGTCAATGAAGATAAGAATACTAATGGTTAAACTAACTTTGGATATGTAAAAGTCTTGTCTGAAAGTCGAAACCTGTAGGAAGTTGCCAAACATATAAACTTCAGATATTTTACAAATACTATGATTCACCATTTTGACCATAGAACAGTGATCTTTCCAAGAAACTTGGCTATCTTAAGGGATATATACAAAAACACCCCTGGGGTTTAACCAAATTACAAAAAGAAAAACAGTTATCTTTTTCAAATTACAAATACCCCCTTATCATTTGTTTCTATTTGACAAATTGCACCATCAGAAGGTGGTATTTGTTCGGTAAATACAAACCCGGATATGTTAATTTCAATTTTGAAAGATAAGGGAGGTTTTTGTAATTAGGCTAAACTTGAGGGGTAGCTTTTATAATATCCCATTGTTTTAACTCTGTACAAGCAAAATACAAGGTCCTTACAACAAATCTTTACTTAAATGAAGCTCTTCAATTCAGACTAGGATTACTGAGTGCTTGAAATGTTTGTACCTGAAGTGAGACACTTTGTCCCTACAATTAGTATTGTAGGGGATGATTTCTGCTTCCCATACTTAGTGAACTTGGCTGTGAAGAAAAAGATTGGTTTCTCTGGTAAACATATTGATGTCTTAGATGATAATGGTGCTATACTTCTAAAAGTTGATGGTGGGATTTGGGAATTCAAGAAGAAAAGGACAATTTATGATCCTATGGGTGTTCCTATCATCACAATGTGCAGAAAGGTACTTCAATCAAAATTTCAGTCCATTTTCTTTCCATTTTTCTCCTATTCAATTTTCAAAGGAGGTTCATTTAATTTTCTTCTGATTTTCAAGGAACACGAATTTTTGAGTTCTCTTCTTTCTTCTTTAAACTTATTGAGGTAAATTGCAATTTTAGTCATGCACGGATTGACAAATAATCTTGTAGAAATCATAATTTGCCAAAAAATCTTGTATTTTTCAAAAAAACTATCGATATTTCAGTTGTTTGGTTGCCAAAAGTCGAAAATGTTGTTGCCAGAAAAATACACGTGTTCAAATTTCTGGCCAAATCCGTTGAGGTGGAAATTAATTTTGCTTATATGGACATCCTCTCAGTAAAATTATATTGATTGGAAAACCAATTTCAGTTATCTTCTAAACTACAAATGCCCCATTATGGTATTACAAAAACTCCATTGAGGTCTGTATTTGGTTACAAGTACTCCCATGGGTGTAATTTATAAAATAGAAACAAATACCGAGGAGATATTTGTAATTTTAAAAGAAAACGGCATCCTTTTTCAATAACTGAACCTTGAGAACATTTTTTGGTCGATTATGTATATCTTTGTTTAACTTTGGCATAATTTCTGTACATAATTAGGCAATATCATGGCACCAAAAATGGGCAGTTCATCGTGGGGAAAGCTTAGATGGAAGAAATCTTCTCTACACTGTGCAGAAATCTAACGGTTTTCAGCTCAAACCACAACTTGAAGTCTTCTTAGCCACCAACCTCACTGGAGAAATTTGCGATTTTCGTGTTATCGGGAGTTATATTTCCCAATCTTTTAAAGTCTATAAAGGTGACACATTGATAGCAGAGGTAAACATTTAGCATCTCTTGCAAACATCCCTTTATGCAACAGGATTAGAAGATGAACAATCTAACAGTCGAAACCTGTTTCGAGCACTTTTCAAATGGACTTTTGAATCTAAAAAAGCCCATTTTTTTTATAATAATAGTAGTTTGATGGTTAATTTTGAATGAACTTTTTGATAAGTCGCTTCTCTAAAAAGTCCATTCTAGAAAAGCCAGAAATCCAACTTGAAAATCACTTATTAAAAAGTCCATTTTCTAAATGCACTTTTATAGAGGCGTTCCTAAACATGCACTAAGTTTCTGCAATGAATATGCAGGTAAAAGAGAAGTTCAAGTTGGGAAGTTTAGGCAAAGGGAGCTTTGAAGCAAGAATCTATCCTGGGTTTGACTATGCATTTATTGCGTCACTACTAGTAATCGTTGATGAAATAGATTCCTAGTGATGTACATTTCTATTGTTCCATTTTTGCTTTTTCCACAAGAGACTTGAGACTTCAACCCCCAAAGTTCATACATTCTAGCTCTTAAAAATAATTTTTGATCAAAGTCTGATAATCATGCCTCTGTCTTAATATGCACCTCCTAGACACCTTTTTTAATAATTTTGGGAGGAATGGAGGGATAAGAACCAAAGAAACTGAAAGACTCGACCCTGATCAACATCTTTACACGAGGTAAGCGGCACCACTTGAGCATTGTACTCTTGTTATTGTGAATCTATATCCTCGTTGTAAACATATCATATATCTTAAAACAACTGCACTGGGAAGTTGTAAACATATCATATATCTTAAACCAACTGCACTCGGAAATCAGTCGACATCAAAAACCAAAGAGAATCAATAAGGCAGATGGGTTGCATAATGTCCTTGATCCAACCAAAGACTATGGGAGTATTTGCAATCACTAAAAAAAAGTGCTTCTCAGCTTTTGGCTGAAAAAAATAACTTTTTAGTTTTGCAAATATCAACTTCTGCTTCTAATTCTACTTCATGTAATCAGAATCTAAAAGTAGGGAGATGAGTACTTCGGATTTCTGATTGTGCTTATGGTTTGATGTTTACAAACAAATAAACATTTTTACAACTTTTTCATCAAACACTCTCAACTTAACAACCTCAACATCAATTTTATTTGCGAACACTATCGACTTCTGTTTATCAACTACTTTTACTTGTGCTACAATAAATCTCTTCTAGAAGTAGAAGGTTTTGCAAAAACTCCCTATGTAAGCTTCCTTAAAAAGTAATACCAGCAGAGATTTTGCTTAAGAGGTATAGAAAGCAAGAGGTATAGACGCTCTAAATCCTAATACAATCACAACCATCAATGATTGGAACTCAGGTAGGATTCATCGTAAACATATGGTTGACCATAAGCTTCATGTTACAAGTATTACTGGTAGGACTTATTAAGAGGTACCAACACTATAGATCCTGATATGATGTAACCATCCGCGGCATCTCATATGATATAACATCAATACACCAAGCGAATGCCACGTGCGTTGTAATAATGATATCATCTTATACACATGATTGGTGAATAGACATCCGATGAAACTCCATAAGGAATAGGATATACATATGATCTGATGTGGAACTCAAGTATAATCCATCGACCGCACATGGTTATTACTGTCTTGAGACTTGGGGTCATAGGGAACACATTATAGACAGTATAATTCAAGGGATAATTACAAAAAAAAAAAAAAAAAAAAAAAAAAAAAAGGTTCGGGCTAATTACAACAAAACCTAGGGGTTTTTGAAAATTGCAAAGAAAACCCTTGAGGTTTGATACCGTCTTACACTTTACCATCTTATAAGCAAAAAATATTTCAAATACCCCCTGCTATTTATAGAAATACTACAGTTGCCCCTTAAATTTAAAGACATGGGCTTTTTGTCATTTTGAAACATCTCTGGGTTAATTAGCCCAAACCCCAAGGGGTTCTTTATAATCATCCCATAGTTCAATAGAGAATCAGCTAACAGAAAGGGGACACGCATTCAACATAAAGTATTATATGACCTGGAGGTCCAGATAAAGCCACTGTTGAGAACTATAAAATGTCAGCTTGCAAACCTAACAAGTATTAGGATGTTGCGCATTGGTTCACAAGAAACATTTCATGTCTTCTTGATATAATTTGAATTGATTAATGAAATGGCCATTGAACTAACAGAGACCAGCCAGTAATGCATCCTTTCTTGAAGGAATGTAGTGGTGAAAAAATCCCACGATGATCTACATTTTCAGTCGTCATTTATTGCCAAAAAGATCAGACAAATTCGAGAAAATGGCAATCAGACTTGTTCCAACAGCCAGCAAGATCACCAACACAGCCAAGGCCTTATCCCGCCTAGTGGACATGCAGTGGACATCTCTGCAAAGAGTTCATAAAAGAAATACATTCAAGCAACCGAACACTAGCTTTTTCTCCACTCTTCTCCTATTATAATTAGGTTAATTATAAAATGTACCCTTGAGGTTTAGTTTAACTACAAAAAGACCCATCTTTCAGAATTACAAAACCCTTTGACGTTTGTTTCTATTTTACAAGTTGCATCCCCAATTTGTTAAGAAAATGTAAACTTCATGGGGCTGTTTGCAATACCTCAAGGAGGTATTAGTAATTCTGAAAGATAATTTTTTTTAAGAAAATGTAAACTTCATGGGGCTGTTTGCAATACCTCAAGGAGGTATTAATAATTCTGAAAGATAATTTTTTTTTTTTTTGGTAATTGGGTCAATCTCAAGGGTAGTTTTTATAATTATCCCTAATGCAAGGACAAGGTAATGAAATAAAACTGCCACAGCATACCTCAGAACGATTGAGCTTGGAAAAATGAACATGAGACACATGACAGTCGTCGTCCCCATAAACTGAAAAAAGTACCATATATTTGGGATGGCTATTGCTGCTACGTATATAAACGCAAGTAAAACACACGTAAGAGACAAAAATCTAACATTCCCTGCAGATGACAGGGGCCTCTTTGGGAAGAATAATTCGTCGACATTGGCCCTTAAGGAGTAATTCATCACGGGAAACACCAACATGAGGTGAATGGCATAACTCAATCTGACAGTATCGTTGAGAATCATCCCAATGACAGAATCTGAAGTTTGGTCGAAGTTGACAAGCATGTCAGCCATGATAGAGTCCCCAAACAGAAGGTATCCAAAGAAGCCAACGGCAAAGTATATCACAACACATAATACTAGTGAGATTCGGACTGCTGAGCTCATATCAGAAGGTCTGCCAAGCTCGGCTCTAATGGGATGAACTGCACATATATTATATTATCATCAAAAATTGGTTATTCCTACGCAGGACAATCAGAAAATAAAAAATAAAGAAAAAACATATAATCATCAAAATTTTGTGTACAAATTGTCGCGAAATCACTCAAATGCAGTTACGTCGTGATTACAAAGGTTTTAAGAAATATATTCATGCAAAAGTTTTTCATAAGGATTAGCACAGCTTTGTGATTCTTTCAGAAAAGCCGAAACTTAGCGTGGTTCAATAGAATTAGATATTAAATATTTTGGAAAGAAGTCTAATATTCAAGAAGAGACACCAAAGAAGTCGCATCTGTTTTTCTGCTTTAACATGTCGTTATCAGTTTATTAGTCTAAATTATAAAACTAAAGAAGGAAAGATAAATAAGAAAACACGCTATATCTTCAGAAGCTCATGCATAATTGCGTTCTTACCATTTACATGACATCCGAAGGCTGTCGCAAAGATGGGAATAGTAGTGAAGAGACCCAACGCGGAAACACCATCTGCAAAGTTTGGAACCAATCTTGGGCTTTGTGTTTTCCCTACCCACATGGCATGTATTGCCATCGTCGAGCATATGGCAACAAAAAATGCTGCTAGTAGCACAGATATAGCTGAGGCATGCCTGAGTGAGTCTGCAGGTGATAAACTGTACAAATATTGGTCATTCTTGTATTATCTATTGCTACTACTACAAAATCTGCTTCCATTTTCTCACATAAAAGACATGTGAGGTTACTGGTTCACTATGTTCCTTCTGTGTAATTGGAGGCTTGGCATGTAGTCACAAACTCATTGGCTCCAAATGAAAAAATTAACACTATTAGTATTTACCCGTTAAGAGTGTGTAAAAAGTAAATGGTAAATTCATTAACAAAGAAGTATATCAGTATCAGAGTCAATAATTAGTGTCTGCAGTAATTAGTATCAGAAACTGCAGGTTTACATATTCATGACAAACCACCAAATGATGTTAAACTTTTAAGTGTGTTCAATTCATGTCGTATTTATAGTATCATTGATTTCTTTTATATATAGATTACCTTAATATGTAATCACAAACTAATTGTAGCTAGAATCAACAAATATGTGTTTCTATTTACAACGGCCCTATAAGAATGCATATGAATCCAAGTCTCACACATAACCATGCCAGCTTCCGGGCATAGAAGGCGAGTCAGAGTCAATAATCGGCATTTCTAGTCCCTAATCGTAAGGAGGCTGCATTTTTATACATTCCTTAAAATCCGCCATACTAACCTATGCGCCGTAGAAGAAGTAATGGAAGTAAGACCAAGAGCACAATGAAAAGCAGCGAGAATGCGCGTGAGTTCCACCATTGGATGCCAAACCATTCTTGTAGAACGCCCAAGTGCACTGTTCCTTCAGACTCATTTCCTGAGAGAACATCTCCTGTAGAATTTGTCAACAATTTGATGAAAAAAAAAAAAAAATTAGAATGCGACCATATGAATAAAGACAACACATGGATAAATCAGATGGCTATAAATTAGAGACATCTTTTTGGCCTCAGCTTAACCTCAAAAGAATTAATAAATCAGATGGCCCTAAATGTTACTCTCTGTAAATACCATGGGTATCTTGATATAGAATACCATGTTTCACTCAGAGGACAGAACTATCATGGAAAGTGACCAAGAAAAACCCAAAAGCAGAAAGGCAAAATCTCGGGGTAAAAATATGCAAATTCCAGTTCAACGTCAGGATGTAAACTGGGAGCGCCATTACGTTCCTTTCTTGAACAACATTAATTTGACAAGCATTTCTTTTCTTTTCTTCAGTGACACACACTATCAAACATGTTGGAACATACACTAACAGTCTCAGCATCCAAAAAGTTCCAATCAATAAGTGCCGTAATAACCCAAAAAACTCAGTCAGGCAATTTTACAAACACATAAAGACAAAACATGAGACAAACAAAACAGCAAACTATCAACCACCATAAATTCATATATACAGCAACTCACCAATTATAATCAGATAAATGATCAACGCCCCAAGATTAGTGATCATCACACATACTTGAAGCGCAACAGATCCAAACTTCCCAAACGACTCCGCCATCAGTTCCCCATACGTATTCGACTCGCCGGAATGAGTGTACTTCAAGAGGAACTCCACCGTAACTTCGACAAAATAAGCAATAACTAAGATAACGAGAAAGCTAGGAATTACACCCAAGACCTTAAAAGTGGCCGGAATCGACATAATCCCGGCACCCACCATCCCCGTTGAGATGTTGAATATTGCGCCAGAAATTGATGCACCCTCATCTGATCTTTCATCGTCGATTGGCTGAACTTCTGGGAGTAAAGGAGCAACAACTCCACTGTCCTGGTTTTCTAATTTCATCCTCTGCTATTGAAAAGAAAAAAGAAAGTACGCTTTAAATTTGTTAATCTTGAACACTGATAACTGATACGGCTGGAAGTTATATATAGAGTAACCACAAAGTAATTCTAACAACAGTCACCATCTCATAATTTCCAAGAGAAAAAAAAAAGAAAAAAAAAAAAAGATGACAGCCCACCCACATGATTGACTGCTGAGTTACATTCAATAATGGTAAAATAAGTAGTGGTGGAAGAGGTTTGACGTGTTGGAATTTGGATGCTACTGAAAAACAGACATACATACAATATGTTATCCTCTATATATCCATAAAACTGATAAGGCCAAGAAGATGGTCAATGCAAGGGGAGGGCTGGAGGAGTAATTGAAATGATAAACAGTGGCCATTAACAATAATTACATCTTTATTGAGGTATAAATGCAAACATCTGGCACCCATTTGTCCATTACCTGTAAAAGAGTAAATATGACCTAAATACTAATGTTTGGTACGACGTGACACGATAATATAACATGAACTCGACCTAAAGTTATTATAAAAAACCAAAAAATGAATACGAAGATGACTAATACGAATCTGATACAATGTTACCAATTTGTGTTAAGATATAATCTCTTATATTTCATTTAATTTGTATGTATTTTGAGTATAACTCGAAATTGACCCGAGAGTAAACACGAATACGACTTGATGACCCAAATTGTCACCCATAGATATAAAGGATCACCACCAAATTCAAATTGCCATAAATGGGACATCTATATTATTTTGGGTTGTATTCCTATATATGTTTAAATTTTAATATGATACAATACGTTGACAAGACCAAAATTTTATCTGAAGTGACGTTTAAATAAACAAAAACTCCAAAAATGGAAAAAGAATAGTATAATACGACATTGTTTTCTTATTCCACATATTTCCAGAAGCAGAAGTAGAACCCATTGAATCCAAAACAACACCAAACATAAATTATAAACCTAGACAAATTAAATTTTCCAAAAACAGGGCTTTTTTCAAGCAAAATCAAATTCAAACTCAAAACAATATCCATCCAATAAAGATAAAGACAAAACTCAAAAAGTACCTAACAAAAATCTCTTAGGCGTGAAGATGCCCTAAAATACAACAAATTATCAAATCAATGTGCATTTCAGAATTCCTTTCCCCCTGGAAGTCTCAGCCAAAAAAAAAGGTCGTTTCTTTTTTATATAATATAATAAAAATCACATATTTCTTGTTGTGGGTGAGGCGGTGCATAGCGGTGACCTTAACTCTGAATGTGTTGTAATTGATGCGGTGCATTCATTTTCCTCACTTTTCGTGCAGCGGCAGACCATATATATATTAAGGATAATTACAAAAACACCGTTCCGACTAATTACAAAGAAAGCCAAAAAAATTTTAAAATTACGCAAAATCCTTGAAATTTGATACGGTATTATATTTTTTTCTTCCTAAGTAAAAAATTATTCCAAAGATCACTCTGATATTATAAAAATATTATAGTTATAATTAAATTTGAGGGAGCTTTTTATAACTTTAAAAATTTATGTTTTTTTTGTAATTAGTCCAAATCATAGGGTGGGGGAGAGAGAGAAATATACTGCGTGCTCTATATTGTGATGGGAAATGAACACAATCCCAACTTCCAAGGGTTATTTTCTTCTATTTTTATTCTGGGTTTCCCATTTTGGCAAAGACCCAACTTTTGTTGATAACAGTCTGACCGTTAAGGCAATCCAGAAGTTTAAGGCCACCGACAATAGTGGTTCAAGTAAAAAGTAAAAAGTGAGCTATATATTTTGATGTGTTTGTGACTGCTTATTTGACCCGTTGAATTACCCCAAATTAAGGGTCGAAATATATTCTGAATCTTAACTGCCACGATTAGGTCAACTCCAACCCAACTTCAAATATCACACTATCACGAATGTCTTGGTTGTACCTACTTTTAAATACAACCTACTTTCAGTCAGCCAACTACTTCTCACTACTAGAATGCAGTGTGTATTTTCTCAGAGTGAGTGTTGGTTGCAGGGCCTTAATGGAGAAAGTGTTAAGGCTGTTGGAAGGTGTGTTGCTGGATTGTATGTTATGGAGCTTTCAACTTTAAATGGTGCATTCAGTGGTGCAATATGCAATAAAGGAAGGACAGCTGATTTTATTGTATGGCATAGGAGACTTGGTCACACATCTTTGTCATGTTTAGAACATATTGATTTCCTCAAGTTCTAGTGTAATAAAGGTGTTATGGATTCTTGCAGTGTTTGTCATACAGCTAAACAGTGTAGGCTATCATTTCCTAAGAGTTCTATTCAGACACATAGTTGCTTTGAGTTAATTCATGTTGACATTTGGGGTCCATATCATGAGCCCTCCGTTACTAATACATCATATATGCTGACTATTGTTGATGATAATACAAGAGCTACCTGGATCTATTTGATGAAATATAAATCTGAGGCTGTTACACATCTGCAGCATTTTATACATTATGTAAAAACACAATTCAAGAAGTCTGTGAAAGGTATTAGATCAGATAATGGTGCAGAATTTCTATGTCATGATGCTCATGAATTGTTTGCAAGAGAAGGGGTCATGCATCAACGTTCTTGTCCTTACACTCCACAACAAAATGGTGTTGTGGAGAGAAAGCATAAGCATATACTTGAAGTTGCTCGTTCCTTGTTATTTCAGTCAAGGATTCCTAAGAAATTTTGGCCTTACACGTTGTTAACAACAGTTCATATCATTAACTCCCTGCCTAGTGCCTTGCTTGGGTGGAAGTCACCTTATGAACTGCTCCATGGTGAACCACCTAAATATGACAGATTTAAAGTATTTGGCTGTTTATGTTATGCATCCAATCTCAGTCCTCATAAAGATAAGTTTGCACCCAGGGCGTTTGCGTGTGTTTTCCTTGGGTATGTGCCAGGTGTGAAGGGGTACAGGCTATATAATCTTGTTACTAAGGCAGTACTTGTATCCAGGGATGTTCAATTTTATGAATCTAAATTTCCTTTTCATGAGATTTCTGAATTTTCTGCGGAAATACCTCTATCTCTAGCCATACCAGATGATGCAGTTGATTCACCTATGACAGCTGAGTTTGATGCAGCTGACATACCTATGACAGCTGAGTTCGACATTCCTCCTGCAGCTGACTTACCTGATGACCTTGGTAAGGGAAAAAGAGTTAAAACTATGCCTCGTTGGCTTGATGAGTATATCACACAAGTTGATGCTATGAACAAGGAAATCCAAGCACTTGAGGACAACCAGACCTAGGAATTGACTTCTCTCCCTGCTGGAAAGAAAGCAATTGGTTCTAGGTGGGTTTACAAAATTAAAAGGCATCCGGATGGGAGTATTGACAGATATAAAGCTCGGTTGGTTGCGAAGGGGTACCTTTAGGTTGAAGGTGTTGATTTTTTGGAGAGTTTTTCACCCGTGGCAAAATTGGTTTCTGTCCGCATGATTATTGCATTGGCTACTCAGTTTCAGTAGGAACTTCATCACATTGACATTAACAATGCGTTCCTTCATGGCTATCTGGATGAAGAGGTGTATATGACACCTCCTGAAGGGTACTTAAAGGCCAAGAATGGTGAGGTCTGTCTCCTTAAACGACGCTTGTATGGACTTAAGCAAGCTTCTCGCCAGTGGAATCTTGAGTTTTCTGATAAATTGATCAACTTTGGTTTTGTTCAGTCCTCACATGATAATTGCTTGTTTGTTAAGAAGACTGGGGCTCATTTTTTGGCACTGATCATTTATGTTGATGACGTTATTATCATTGGGAATTCTGCATCACTCATTTGTTCGCTTAAAAACTATTTGCATGATTTATTTGCTATCAAGGATCTTGGTAGTGCAAAATATTTCTTGGGGTTGGAATTGCTACGCACTGATCAGGGCACACACCTGTGCCAACGCAAATACATCTTGGATTTACTGAAGGATGTTGGCCTTATAGGTTGCAAAACGGTGTCTACTCCGTTTCCGCAAGGTCTTAACTTGTCTGCTCAAACTGGTTCTTTCTTTCCTGATGTTGAACGGTACAGACGTATGGTTGGGAGGTTACTATATCCGAATTTATCTAGACCGGACATCTCTTTTGGGGTTCAACAATTGAGCCAATTTGTTCATACTCCCCTCCAGGCTCATTGGGATGCAGCTCTCCATCTCTTACGTTACCTCAAGGGTACAATTGGTTTGGGCCTCTTCTATCCTATTGGTGTCCGTGCTACTCTCACAGCATTTTGTGACGCGGATTGGGGCACTTGTTTGCTTACCCGTCGCTCTCTTACGGGTTATTGTATATTTTTTGGTGGTGCTCTTGTGTCTTGGAAGACCAAGAAGCAAAAGACGATGTCCAAATCCTCTGCCGAGGCGGAGTATCGGGCTATGGCGCCACCGCCGTTTGTGAATTGCGTGGCTACTACACTGGGCACCAATTTGCACATTCTCTTACATTGCTTATTGATCTGGTGTGACAATAAGGGCTCTCTCCACATCACTGCGAATCCGGTGTTTCACGAGCGTACTAAACACCTTGATATTGATTGTCACATTGTTCGCAATCAGTACAAGGTCGGTGTGATCCTTCCCCAGCACATTTCCTCATGCCTGCAGCCTACGAACTTGTTTACGAAGTCTCTCGGGGGGCCTGCATTTCGAGTGTTTGTTTCCAAGTTAGGAATGTGCTTGTTTACCCACATTCCTACTTGAGGAGGGGGCGTTGGGTTGTAGTAGTTGTTATTTGGTGTTACGTTTTTCTATCTTCTTCACGTTTCTATTAGTTAGTTGTTGGGTATTGGACGTACACGTGTCAGGGTGTTATTGGATGGTAGAATATGGAGGGAAAATCTGTTATAAATAGCTGTAGCATTTCCCCTGCTTTCTCACGTGAATGAAATTTACATTTCCTGCTTTTGAATTTCTCTCAAGATTTACAGATGAATTACTTGCTTATCTTCATAGATTAATAATCCAATGTGTTTTTAGTTTCGGTTAACCATCGGATCCTAGGGCAACAATCGAATCGAAACGAATCGAGTCGAGTTTTTGAGAGTTTGAGCTTGATTCATTTATTATCGAGTTGAATTCGAACTTGAATTTATCGAATATATTAATGGTTTACGAACTTATTAACGAGTCTGCTCGTAAACTAACATGTTGAATATGTCTAAGTTTGAGTTTGATTTATTTAATTTAATGAGTCTCATTAAACTAATGACAAACGAGCTTTTATCGAATCGATTAGCTCACAAGCAGCTTGGTTCATTTGTGGACTTGATAGATCCGAATTATGGTCGACCCTTTTTTTTTCTCTCTCTCTTTTGGTTTTGATAAGGAACTATTGCCAATGTCATTGTGGATCCGAATATCTTTTGCTGCATAATTAATAATATGATACTCTACTGGTTGTGAGAAAATGATACATGCTTTAACTTTTTCTCGGATTTAATTAAAACAGCTATTTGTGTCATGGAAATTAATGTTGGATTAAAGGAGTGAATTAATGTTGGATATTGTTAAATATATATGTCTTGTTAATATTGTTAGTTGCAATTAGTTTGAGACACTTTTTGAAGTCTAAATATGTTGTTGATGTTTTCTTTTTCTTTTTCTTTTTTTTTTTTTTTGAAGAAAAGAGAATATCATTAAACCAAAGAGTTTACATTAAAGGCCAAGAGATTCTCCAAATAGTGAGGAGGCTCTTGCCATTTAAAAGTTCCAATATGATAACGAGCCGCTCGTGCAAGAGTATGAGCAACCATATTAGCTTGCCTATTGACAAAACAAATTAAAATATTTTGACACTCTTTAACCATCTCTTGACATGCACAGATAATGCAACCATATTCAGACAAATCCGAGACAAATTAACCAAGGCTATCAATGACGACTTTTGCATCACCTTCAATTATCACATTGCTAAGGGATGATTTTTTAGCCCAGCTTAAAACCTCTTTGAGACACATCGCTTCTGCTATTCGAGTCGTCCATTTCCCAATATGTTGCTGCGAAACACAAGTAAGAGCTATTCCATTGTGATCTCGAACCACCCATCCAAATCCCACCTTACCAATTAATGGAAAATATATAATATTGTTGTGTTTTCTGAAGTGATAATAATTTAGAAGTATTTTCCATTTTGTGAGAAGGAAAATGCTCCTAGCTTTCTATTTTCTTTCCAACTACTGTCTTTTTTCTAAAAATCAACAAATAGTTAATTCGCTTGACTATTTACCTACTCATTAAAGCTGATGAACTAATTTTGGTGACTTTTGGTGTTAAATTTCATCAAACTTTTGGCTTTTGGGAAATCTTATCCCTAAACCAAAAAATATACACTCTCTCCTATTCAAAACAAGTGACGTTTTAGAAAAAAAATACATATAAATAATTGTATTAAAATACCCAAGTATACCCTTAATTAATCGTAAATGCTGCTTTAGAACAAAACAAATTTAGGTATTATTATTAGGAAAATGATACATTTATTGGTAATTTAAGAAAAATATTTTCTTACCAGCCCCAACCTTGAAAATATCAAAACGTTATTGTTTTTGAAGAATTTTTATGAAAAAATGACTTATTTTGAATAAGAAACAGTACATATTAAGGTATTGTGGAATTTAAAATGATAAAAAGGCCTTTAAATACTATGGATCCTTTGATCGAACCCATCTCATAGCCAAGTATTACTTATAGATATATTTGTTGAATCGACTTAATATTATCGATACAAACATTAATATAAAAAAAAGGTTGGATATCAATATATTAATTCGAGAATGCAAAATAATTTGAGCTGATACATCTGTATGAAAATATCCTCTTGATATGTTTCGGTACTTGGATGTAAAAAGTCACTGGCCAGTGCAATTGTTCCATTAGAGAAACTCTCAAGTCGAGAGAATAAATAATTAATTGATTGACAGAAATTTGTATCAATTAATTATTGATATTTTACGAAGGAGAAATACACATTTAATATTTAATATTTTATTATTAATCTTGGAGTTCAATATCGGGCTTTTAGTGGAATAGCATCGGTTTAGATAATTGCTTTACAATTATTAGGAGCCTTGATTAATAATATTGTTGGATCCCTAAACTAGCTCAAGATAATTGGTGTGACCTCTATCACAATTAATGGACTCTATAATAGGGTAGGGTTTGTTGATACTTGGGCTTAGGCTTGAGTAAAACCCTAGGCCCAGTTCTATTAGGGTTAGAGACATCTATAAAAAGATAAGATCTGGTCTTCTAACAGATCTGTAAAATAACGGAGAAACAACGTAGAGAAAAGTCAGAGGTGATCTTGGAGCGCCCACACGCCGCCACACCCCTTGAGAATAGTTTAGAAGATCTAACAAGGTATTTTCTTCTTGGACGAGGAAGATTCAGTTGCATATGTATTTCACATGTGGATCCTTTCCGCTGCATATACCTATGATTCCTTCAATTGGTATCAAAGCCCCATGTGAATATATATTTGAATCGAGTCCAATTGTTTCTTCATACGATTTAGATATATGGCATCTAGGTTCTCTATATTACGTGTTCATATAATTGGAATTTTAATTAGTTGTAATTTTGATTCTTGCTCGACGGTAATAATTAGTCTTGTCTTTATGCAAGATATAGAATTGTTTGATGGTATGATTGTTTCATGGGACAAAAGGTTTTGAAAGCTTTTGATTCATTAGTCTGCTTAGTGCGTTTCATGTTTTTTTTTTTTATTACTTTAATGTTTCTTGCACTGGTTCTTTTAAGAGGCATTTGATTTTATTATAATAATAAAAAAAGGGAGGGTTTGTAGTTTGTACATATGTGTTGCTGTACATGTGCTACTCCAGCAAAGAATATATATTGATGAACTTGGCGCAGACTAATCTCGTTTTTCTTTTTTTTGTCGGCGATCTTGTGCTATTTTCCGTCCATTCAGCCTGTGCATATTGAGACGTTTAATTATTTCCTTCATGGATCATTAAGTTACATGGTATAAAATGATTATGTGATTTCACGCCATATAAAATAGATGATGTCATATTAATCGAGATTTGCATAATAATGATTATGATTTTGATCTGACTTAATGATTATTATGTATTTTCTAATTATCATGATTTATTGCAAAATCCAGATTGATAATTATGCTTTATCAATAATTATTATGATTTTTGTAATCTAGATTAATAATTATTAATAGAGTCCCTATTTTAAAATATTGAATGGTGAAGGTTTTCAATTATATATCTAATTGTAAACCTACGAGTTCCATTGTGGGTTCATTAATAAAATAATCATGTGATGCCCTATCGGATAAACATGGTTGGATTTTATTAGAATGATCCTTAATAATTTCAAAATTTTAATAAGTTTGATCGGCCCATCGTCGACATTACTTAGATATTAAAGATAATTTTGAAATTAAACAATGGTTAATGACATTCAACCTAAATAAAATTATTAACCCTCCCAACGAGGCCAGGATAATTTTATGAAGGGCTCAAAGTTTTGAAACAATCAGAGTGATGGTAAAAGTATTATCTAGGGAATTTTATTTGGAGATTAGGGCTAAAAGTTCTTTTTTGTAACTTCCTACTTTCTTAATAAACTAACCTAGTGGTGCACTTTTAATTTCATGTTCAAATTTAGTTTATTATGAACTACTTGCCCAACGTGAGTGTTTATAATGAAGACTAAATGATTGTTGCAATAATCATGCGACTATGTTTATTGTATTTTATCGTTATAATTAGTGTGCATATTTTATTTCAAAAAATGGCGTCTTTGAACCCTCTTGCTATGATTTTGAGTCAAAAACCTATGGATGGAACAAACTACAGTCAATGGAAAACCAATCTCTTTATTGTTCTGGAATATGAGAAGATCAAATTTGTCCTAACAACCCCTAAGCCTGGTGAACCTGCAGCCGAATGATCCAGACTCTCGATGGTATGTTTGTTAAAAGTAGCAGTGCTGCTAGACAAGCTGCTATAAGGGCTTTAATGAACACTCGTATGACTGGGGGGGAGTGTGCGGGATCATTGCCTTGCAATGATGTCACATCTCAGTCGAGCCGAAGTGATGGGGGCAAAGCTTGAATAGGAAATGCAGATTGACATTATCCTGAATCATCGCGGAAGGCTTTAGCCAGTTCAAAATAAACTATAATATGAACAAGCTAAAGTTGACTCCTACTCAGTTGATGCATGAGCTTGAGAGTGCTGAACAGTCTCTGGTCAAGCCAGAATATGTGCATCTAGCTGAGAGTTATGTTAAACCTAAAGGGAAACCTAAATGTGGTAACAAGAAGAAGAACAAGAAGGTAGTGCTACATGTTTCCAACCCAACTGCTATGAAGAAGCTGAAAAGGCAAGTGCTTCAAGTGTGGCAAAAAGGGTCACTGGAAAAAGGATTGTCCTGAGATGAACAAAACACCAGGTAATATTGGTGATTTAAATGTCATTGAGGCATGTTTAGTGGAGAATTACAATGATAAATGGATCATTGATTCATGAGTCACTAACCATGTTTGTTACTCTTTGCAGTGGTTCAAACAAAGTAGGTCATATGGCAAAGGACAAAGAAGTTTGACGTTAGGAAATGGAGATCGAGTCTCAGTGATGGCTATTGGTTTAGTTGAATTATCTTTTGATAATGATAAGACTTTATTTTTACAAGACTGTTTATTCGTACCAGATTTTAAGAGGAATCTGATTTCTGTTAGTTGCTTAATTCAACATGGTTTAACAGTTCACTTTGATTCCTCAGTTTCAATAAGAAGTAAAAATTCTTTTATTTGTTCTGGTACTTTGTTGAATGGTCTTTATTTTCTTAGTCCTATATCATATGATATATTTGATGTTGAATCTGTGGATGATGATGAACATATACACCTATCGAAAAAGAGAAAAACTTCAAACGAAACATATCTTTGGCATTTGTGATTAGGTCATATTAATCCAAATAGGATACATGGTTTGGTTAAAAGTGGGATATTAAGTTCCCTGGTCTTTGAACATATACCAATGTGTGAATCCTGCTTGGAAGGAAAAATGACAAAGAGGCCTTTCAAGGCCAAAGAAAATCGTGCAACCGTTCAACTTGAGTTGGTACATACTGATGTATGTGGACCAATGAATGTGCAGGCTAGAGGAGGGTATGAGTATTTCATTACTTTCACTGATGATTACTCAAGATATGGATATGTATACCTAATGCGTCATAAGTTTGAAGCTTTTGATAAGTTTCAAGAGTTTAAGGCCGAGGCGTAAAAGCAATTAGGTGTCCATCTCAAACAACTTCGGTCTGATCGAGGTGGTGAATACCTTTCTAGTGAGTTCAAGTCATACTTGACCCAAGAGGGGATAGTTTCACAACTGTCAGCCCCTAGCACGCCACAACAGAACGGGGTAGCTGAAAGAAGAAATAGAACTCTTTTGGATATGGTGAGGTTTATGCTCAGTTATTCATCATTACCCGTGTCCTTTTGGGGCTATGCCTTAGAAACAACTGTGTACCTTTTGAACTTGGTTCCATCAAAATCTGTTCCAAAGACACCCACGGAATTATGGAAAGGGCGTAAGCCTAGCTTGAGCCATATTCGGATTTGGGGTGTTTCGGCACATGTCTTACAACAGAAGCCAAATAAAATGGAATCTCATACAGAAGTGTGCTTGTTTATTGGATACCCTAAAGGAACAAGAGGTGGAATTTTTTATAGTCCAACAGATAAGAAAGTTTTTGTGAGCACTCACGCTACATTCTTAGAGGATGACTATGTGAAAAATTTCAAACCCAAGAGTACGGTAGTTCTTCAGGAACTTGCTTCAGGTCAGGAACTTCCTAAGACTCTTGAGGTGCCACAAAATGTTCTTGTGATTGTTCAAAGAAGGGAATACGTTCCACAAGGTGAACAAACACAAGAACCAATTGAACAACATGCAGACATACATATGGAACCAAGAACCACATGTTCAAAACAATGAAGAGATTGATAACCCACAACAAAACTTGAATCCTTCTGTAGATGCACAACAACCAGTGCAGTTCACTCGTAGTGGGAGACAGATTCGTAAACCCACGAGATATGTTTTGTTGGGTGAATCTTATCAAGCCATCTCTAATGATCATGATGACGATCCCACAAGTTATAGTGAAGCATTGGAGGACGTTGATGTTCAGGAATGGCTTAAGGCTATGAATCGAGAGATGGATTCCATGTACTCCAACTCTATTTGGTCTCTTGTAGAAACACCTAAAGGATTAAAACCCATTGGGTGCAAGTGGATCTACAAGAGAAAGAGTGGATCAGACGGGAAGGTGGAAACTTCCAAAGCTAGATTGGTGGCAAAAGGGTATACTCAAAAAGATGGCATCGATTATGATGAAACCTTTTCGCCGTTTGCCATGCTTAAGTCTATCCAGGATACTTTTAGCCAGAGTGACAAGTCTCGACTATGAGATTTGCGGATGGATGTCAAAGCGACTTTTCTAAATGGAAATTTAAAAGAAGACATTTATATGCGGCAACCAGATGGATTCACAGCTAAAGGTCAAGAATACATGGTTTGCAAGTTGCATAAGTCTATTTATGGGCTAAAGCAAGCATCAAGGTCTTGGAATATCAGGTTTGATCAAGCTGTTAGATCATTTGGTTTTCTGGAGAGTCCTGATGGACCCTGTGTGTATAAGGGAATTCAAGGTGCAATAGTAGTCTTTCTAGTTCTATACGTAGATGATAGTCTCTTGATTGGAAACAATGTAGAGGTATTATCAGACGTAAAAGGTTGGCTGAACAATCAATTTGAGATGAAGGACTTGGGAGAAGCTAATTATATTCTTGGCATTAAGCTTTTGCGAGATCGAAAGAATAAGTTATTAGCATTATCCCAAGCTTCATATATTGATAAAGTTCTGGTTAAATTCAACATGGAGAATTCAAAGAAAGGATCACTGCCTTTCATACATGGAATTCAACTTTCTAAGGAGCAATCACCAAAAACTCCTGAAGAGAGAACACATGAGTAGGATACCTTATGCATCAGCAGTAGGTAGTCTCATGTATGCCATGTTGTGTACTAGACCAGATATCTGCTACGCAGTGGGAGTAGTAAGCCAATATCAGTCAAATCTGGGAAGAGCATTGGGTTGCGATTAAGCATATACTCAAGTATCTTAGGAGAACGAGAGATTATATCTTTGGTATACTCTAGTGGGAGTCTAGAAACCATTGGTTACACAGACTCTGACTTCCAAGGAGACATTGACTCAAGAAAATCTACATCTGGATATGTTTATACATTATATGGTGGAGCCATCTGTTGGAGGAGTGTCAAACAAACTTGTGTGGCGGACTCTACAACCGAAGCCGAATATGTGGTGCGTCGGTAAGTCGTGTGTGGTTGAAAAAGTTTTTATAGATCTCGAGGTGATACCTTGCGCAGATCGCCCATAACACTTTATTGTGATAATAGTGGGGTCAGTAGCACAATCTAAAGAACCAAGATTTCATAAGAGACAAAAATATATAGAGAGGAAGTACCACTTGATCCGAGATTTCATTCAAAGAGGAGATACAATGGTTGTCAAAATAGCATCAGAGGAAAACTTAGCGGATCCATTTACAAAGAGTTTGCCTGAACGTGTGTTTGAGAGGCATGTTAATTCTATGGGTCTTAAGAGAGTCCCGGACTTTCTCTAGAGCAAGTGGGAGATTGTTAGTTTTATGCTCTAGAAGCAAGACAATTATATTATGACATTTGTTATTCTGGAATAAATTATTCATTTTGATATGCACATTGTTATACGAAAAAGGTCCGGATTAATTATGTAGTATATGATCATGTGGATACGCTCTCTGTAAGGCATGATCATAGGTTCTCATAATTAATGAATTGGTTTCACGAGTTGTTAAATAAAGTTGGGCACTTTATTTAGCCGCAATATTTTATGAAATAACTGGCCTTGATTATTATAAAATATTGGTGTGAATTATTCACATTAATTGGATCAAGGAGATTTAATCAAGGTTAAATTTCATTAAAAGGGAATTAAATCTCCGGATATATTGGTTATGTTATTTCTCTTAATCCCGAGTTTATTTTACATAGATAATTACATAATTGTTATTCTTTGAATTATCAATAAGTGAGGTTTGATTATTACAAACCAACACCTTGATAGTTTGGGAATTTCGATTATTTAATTATCAGTATTTATGAAATAAATAATATGGAATTTGTATGAAAATATCCTCTTGATATGTTTCGGTACTTGGATGTAAAAAGTCACTAGCCAGTACAATTGTTCCATTAGAGAAACTGCTCAAGTCGAGAGAATAAATAATTAATTGATTGACAGAAATTTGTATCAATTAATTATTGATATTTTACGAAGGAGAAATACACATTTAATATTTAATATTTTATTATTAATCTTGGAGTTCAATATCGGGCTTTTAGTGGAATAGCATCGGTTTAGATAATTGTTTTACAATTATTAGGAGCCTTGATTAATAATATTGTTGGATCCCTAAACTAGCTCAAGATAATTGGTGTGGCCTATATCACAATTAATGGACTCTATATTAGGGTAGGGTTTGTTGATAGTTGGGCTTAGGCTTGAGTAAAACCCTAGGCCCAATTCTATTAGGGTTAGAGATATCTATAAAAAGATAAGATGCCAGTCTTCTAACAGATACAAAAAATAGAACGGAGAAACAACGTAGAGAAAAGTTAGAGGTGATCTTGGAGCGCCCACACGCCGCCACACCCATTGAGAATAGTTTAGAAGATCTAACAAGGTATTTTCTTCTTGGACGAGGAAGATTCAGTTGTATATGTATTTCACACGTGGATCCTTTCCGCTGCATATACCTATGATTCCTTCAACATCATCTACATAAGTTGGCTCGATTAAGAGGATATTTGGCTGAACTTAAAAACTCTTTGAAATGTCTTATAACATGTATGAGAGTTCATAACATCACCTAAAGTATCTGATAAGCTTTTTTTTTAGAAAATAAAGTTTATAAACTCTCAAAATAAAATATTACGATTTTATAAATTATTTCTAAGAAATATAAGGAGAACCTGGCTTATTCTTAAAATAAGACCCAAGATTCTTCGATCCCGTATAATTTGATAATTATAAGGGAAAATTACAAAAAAAAAAACACTTGAGTTTCAGCCTAATTACAAAAAAATCCAGAGATTTTCGAAAATGAAGACCATTAAAATTTGATTTCGTCTTATATTTTTTACTTCATAAGCAAAAAATATTTCTAAATTACCTTAATTACAATTACAAAATAGTCATAACTGGCATCTTAAAAGTTACCTGATCTTATTTCAATAAAATTTATTTTTAAAAAAAGATTTAATATCTTTAAACTAAAAAATATAATATAAAATGTAGGAGTTTACAAGATATTTTATGTAAACCAAATATATTCTTCTAAGAGCTTATAAGTTAGTCAAGCTCAAACTAAAATTTAGAGCTCACTAGTTGATTTGTAAAGGTTTTAAATTTTTATAGCATGTATCATGTAATATATGTTACATCATAATAAATTATGTTAGAAAGTTAATAATTGCATACTAAAATACTCATATATGAGCTCAAGCTTGACTCGCTAATTTATTGTGTTTGTAAGTGTTTCCTTAGTTAAAAGTTATAAAGAGAGAAAAAAAATCTATGGTCTGAAGTCTATAAACGTAGTCTTCCACGACACATTTGTCGTCCGAATTAGCTCATTAAATTAAAATCTAACTTTTTAAATTTTTATTTGGAAGTAATAACTGAATCAATTCTAATTCAAAGTCAGTATTAGACCGAAGCATTTGTCAAATTCATCATACCAACTCAATTAGCTTGATACCTTTTACTTTTGAGGAGATCTCGTGTCAGACGGTCTAATAGATCTAATCTGTTAGACGGATTTAATCTGATCCGATCCTGTGACCTAACTCCCAAAACCTGGTACAATTAAAAAAACAAAGACAAAAATCCCCCATACTCTAATTCTTGGGCATGACAAGTTCTCAAGCCCCAGAAAATGCTTATGGAGGTAATGCAACCACCCGTTGAATCCAGTGACGAAGGCACATTGGGACCAAGGGGGTCATTGGGCCCTCCTGGAATTTTAAAAAAATCTAGGGATATTTTGATAATTTCATTGTATAATCTAAAAAAAGAAGAAATTACAGAAAAATAGGAAGAAAAAAAGATTATTATTGAACACTTTAAATAATACAGAAACATAATCTTCAATTCCTTAATTCGTTTTTTTCTCCTTCCCATTTGTGAATCTTGAAAAATCTCTGAGTCTTTCATTTTGTTTTTTCTTTTTTCTCAAAGTTTTGTACTTTTTTTTTTTTTGCTCCACTAACTTGAGCTGGAATCTTGGCATTATTCTCTTGTGCATCTCTTCGTCTCTTTTGTGATTTAGGGTTCTTCATCAAGGCGTAGAATCGTAGGGTTAAGTAATCATTATATTACTAGTTGTCCCTAACATGGTGGAAAGAGCATTTTCGACAATGAATATCATCACGAGTTCACTACCAAAGCTAATGCGAGATGAGATATTGATAAACTGTATTCTATTATTTTATTATTGAATATTAGTTGGTACTTATTTATAGTTTTATTTTTAGAGTTGGTGTATTATATTTTATTTTTATACTAATGACAGTTGGTTCTGGCTGAATCAAATTCCTAGCTTCTCACTGGTCGAATCCAAAGTTTGAGACTTGATCCGTCTGCCCATTATACTCGAATTTACATGAACTTCTAAAGGTTCGTGTTTTTCTTTTCGTAACAGATGTTCTGCGAAGAAATATGTTTCTTTTAGAAATAGCAAACATATATAGATGATGGGGTTAACCATTTTAAAAGGAGTTACAGAGACTTGAAACGACAAGATTTGGGCACGCTTTGTTGTAGAGGTAGTGACAATGAGGAGTGAGTATATTTTGAAAGAGAGAGATGCAATTTGAGCCCCATATTCATGTTCAGTTATCACGTTCTCAATAAAATCCATGGCGACAACTAAGAACGTGAAAAGAAGTGGAAGAACAACGACACCACATCAGCTATTGAAGCCCTGGGGCTTGCTATCGCTGCCCAAATTTCATACGTAATTGCGTTTAAAGTAAATTTTTAATAGATAAAAAATTCGTCAAGCAACTGGAGATCTTCTTTCTTTTTCCTCGCTCCTCTAAAAGTTGAGGTTTGAAGATTATTATTTTAGTTGTTAGAAAAAAAATTAATATTTTTTAGGATAACAACTAATACTTTTCAGTGAGACTACTAATACTTTTTATTGGAAAAATTAATACGTTTGGGGAAAAACTAATATTTTTCAAGGGAACTACTAATACAAGTCAACCGAGAGAGTAAATAAGGTAAAAGAGTGTAAACATGGGCTAGTAGATGCTACCCACTTGGGTTGCTACTCAGGTGAATTCTATACCATTAGATCAATACACACCCATGTGGATATGCGTGTGTATATGTTGATTCAATGGTATAGAACCCACTTGGATAGCTACGCACAATGAAATTTCCCAATAAAGAGGGTATGTAGCAGAATTTCCTCAAAAAAAAAGGGCAATTGATAATAATACCCACCTTTTTAAGTCAATGTCAGCCTTTTACGCTTCCCGGTGCAATTTTACCTAAATTTACGCTTCCCGGTGCAATTTTACTTAAATTTACGCTCCCCGCTCTTTTTTTACACAACAATACGCTCCAGCAAAATTCCCGAAAAATTTTACGCTTTGTTTCAACATTGTTTCTAACATGTTAGAAACATGTTTCTGTGTTTCAACATTGTTTCTAACATGTTTCTAACATGTTTCAAACATGTTTCTGTGTTTCAACCTTGTTTCTAACATGTTTCTTTTAATAAAAATGGTAAAAAATTGTATTTAAACATCGAAAACTTCATTAAAACAACAAAGAAATATCGGAACAACATTAAAAAGGGTATAGAAACAACCCAGAAACAACGTAAAAAATATTTAAAACACAACATGAATAAAAAGAGCTTAAAAATAGGTAAAAATTGTATTTACACATTGAATACTACATAAAAACAACAAAAAAAATATTAGAATAACATTAAAAATATTATAGAACAACACCAAAACAATAGAAACAGTGTACAAAATAATATATGAGTAACAAAAACGGCATAAAAAATAGGTTAAGGTTGTTTTGAAACATCGAAACAACAAAGAAACAACATAGAAACAATAAAGAAACAAATTTAAACAAGCTCGAAACAACTTATATAACATATAAAACAATGCATGAACAAAAAAAAACGAAAAAAATAAAAATAATCAAAAGATAGCAAAAAGCGTAAAAAAAAAATTTAGGTACAAAAGTAAAAGAATAAGCACAAGAGTAATTGAAGCGTATTGTATGGTAATGGTACAAAAATCAGCCTATTCTGTGTAATTTCCCCTCAAAAAAAAACATAGGCCCATTAATATCCCAAGCCCAAATTATTGGGCTCGTCTGTATCGCTGAATGCTGATATTAGCAATGTTTTTTTTCAGGTCAAAAAGTCAACAAAAGTGCTCTGGCAATAGCCAAAATGAATCATCATTTTTGATACCGACAGCCCCAATTTCATCCATTTCCTTTCCTCTTTCGCTTTCCTTCAAAATCCAGCAACAAAGTCTACCACCATTTTGCGTGAGGAAGAAAAAGGAGAGAAAACAATGGGCGATCAAATAGCAAGAGGTGAAGATTTCGAGAAGAAAGCCGAGAAGAAGCTAAGCGGCTGGGGCCTGTTCGGCTCTAAATACGAAGACGCCGCCGATTTATTCGATAAAGCTGCCAACGCCTTCAAGCTCGCTAAATCATGTAAACACTTCAAATTTTGTGATGCATATTCGTTTCTCAGTCGTTTCCAATTGATCGATGAGTTTGTTGCTTTTTTTTTATTGTTTTATTTTATGTAATTGGTGGCATCCGGCAAAAAGGTAAATTAATGGGAAAGGTGTGGAGGTTGATTATATCTCGTAAATTTCATGTGTAGTCGGATTTCCTGATAATCCTATGTTTGGATCTGGATTTGAGAAATATGAAGAATTGGAACAGCATATATACAATATTTGTATATATGGTTTGTATCTATGTCCGGTAAAGTTGGCATGGTGGTCAAAGGGTCAATTTTTGTCTTCTTGACCACCAAGGTTATTACATATAGACAGGAGCTCACACAGGAGATGGTGATTAGCCGAAGCGCATTTTTTTGCCCACTATGCCTCTCCGATAGGTTTACATACACTGCACATCCAAAGAGTAATTGCGGCTCCAACCATTATAAAAGAAATGTAAAAATGTACCGTTTGGATAAATAAGTGCCAATGTTAGATAATTTTGTATGTAATTGAATTTGAAAAAATTGATAAAGTAAATAGATAACTCGTCATACTTATATTGTGCCAACATTTACTTCGGGTTTTCTTCAACATCAAAGAGGACTTCCGAAATGATGACTGGTGCTTCACATTTGCAATTTTACAACTTTTGATTAGTAAGATATATGAATGCAATGTTGTACTTTTGTGGTAATACACATTATTATTATGAAGTTGAATTTGACGGAGTTCGTTATTGATATGTCTTAAAGATCCCTTCTTGTGTAAAAAGAAAAGAAAGTATAAATAATTGCTGTTTGAGGAAACATCCTCATTAATGATTAATCTTGGTTTCACTTATAAATTAATGTTTACGTAACGCTTTTTTGATCCCTAACTTTGATGTAATGGTTTCTTGTCAGGGGATCAGGCTGGAGCAGTGTATGTTAAGTTGGCTAACTGTCACTTGAAGGTAAGTTTTCCATAGGCGTGTTGTGGCTTATGTGATGCTTCAAGGCTGCATTTTTGTTTCCCCCTCGCCTTTAGTGGTTCTTAGGAAAAATCTCCAAATATGTATTTGCAGTTGGATAGCAAGCATGAAGCTGCTAATGCATATGCTGATGCTGCTCATTGCTACAAAAAGTCCAACATAAAAGGTATGCTTATCTTTCTGGTGTTCCTTTTTAATTCCCGAATGGATATAAGTTGTGTATTTGATACAGAAAATGTCTGAATTGCTCTTCTAAGTATATCAGCAAACACAGTCTTGTTGTTCTCCACTTGTAGATTCCATTTGGTTTTTGAGCTTTTTAGCCTGCTATGTCTATGAATAACATATGGAAAATATTTGCCAATGGAGGTGATTTTGTTCGATCTTGTTTCTTTCATTTTCAAGCAAGGAAGTTATCTGTGTTCTGCTAATTCACATTGGGTTTTGCAGAGTCAATATCATGCCTAGAGCAATCTGTAAATTTGTTTCTGGATATTGGAAGGCTTAATATGTCTGCCAGATATTACAAGGTAAACACTTTAGAAATATGTCCATACTAGTTGATGACGTTTTATATATGCATCTTTTATTTATAGATTTTTACTTTGTAGGAAATAGCGGAGTTGTATGAGCAAGAACAGAACTTGGAACAGGCTATTGTTTACTATGAGAGAGCTGCTGATCTCTTCCAAAGTGAAGACGTAACGACATCCGCAAATCAGTGCAAACAGAAAATTGCGCAATTTGCTGCTCAACTGGAACAGTTAAGTTTGTGTGCTCTCTTTGCATAATGTCATGTTGGCAGATTTCGCATTGTTTCATGTGTTTATACTTCAGTTATTAGCTTTTTTTATCTTTTTTTTTAATTCTTTTTTTTTTTCCCATTCTTCATCACTATGGACTGTTTCTTTCAACTTTCCAGTTTGTTAGTGATGTGATTTAAATGAGTGGCTTTAATTACTCGATGGCCTTTTCACTTATTTTATGCATGCATCTGGATGTTATAGCATCTGTGAATCTTTAGCGTTGACCAAAATTCGTGTGTATCTGCGGCTGTTGTTTCCCTTATGTCAAATGGCATCGCTTTTTTGTCAATTGGCAACTAAATTTAACTCCACTGGATGTCCATTAATTGGCATTTCCTGTTATGAAACACTTTAGTGAAAAAGAAACCCACTCGTCTCAGATCGCCCCATTGCTGAACCTCAGCATCCACTGGTTTAACTTTCTCTGGGCCCTGTCCTCATCATTTCAAAGTTTCATCATAATTACTATGCTTAACTTTCATTTTAGCCATATTATACCATGTCAGGCGCATTTAACTGTATTCTACTCATCATGAACTATGTTTTTGCTGTTTTTTGTGATCCATCTATTGAGCTTTATCATGCATAACATTATGGTCGGCTTAAGACTTGAAGATGAAAAGAATGTGAACGGTATATAGGCCACGCTTTGCAAGTCTGAAACTTTTATGTTGGATAAAGTTTGCTAGTGTGCTAAAAGGATTCATGGGTCCACATTTTGCTCAGATATCAAAAGTCTATCGAGATTTATGAAGAAATAGCACGGCAATCTCTCAATAATAACTTGTTAAAGTATGGAGTTAAAGGGCACCTTCTCAATGCTGGTATTTGCCAGATCTGCAAGGGTGATGTTGTTGCAATAAACAATGCATTAGAGAAATACCAGGTGCTTCCTCTTTTTGTATGGATTTGCCACTCCATTCTTTTCTATATATGAGCTAAACATATGTGTGTTTTCTTCATCTATAGGAACTGGATCCTACATTTTCTGGAACACGCGAGTACAAATTGCTTACGGTATGTCATGTCTCCTAAGCATTATTTTCCTTATCTCTGTTTCTCGTTACATTTGTTCTACATCTCGGAGTGATTGTGCATCTTCTAGTTTTGGAATATGGAAGTTAAAAATCTGCAACCTTCTTGTATCATGATATTTTCATCTGTCATGTTATTGCTATTTGATCAACAGGTTAAAACTTCATTTTTTTAGTTTGTATGGTAATGTTGTGTATCCTCGTATTTTATAAATATGTTGATTACAGGATTTAGCTGCTGCGGTTGATGAGGAAGATATTGCTAAGTTCACTGCTGCTGTGAAGGAATTTGATAGCATGACCCAGCTGGTAAGTGAATTATGCCTTCATTAAGTTTCTCTAACTTCATTTGGGATTTTTTTTGGTTGTATGTTTAAAACTGATCGAGCCTGTCTTAATTGTAAAATCTGATGCCAATGTGTGTTCGACAAACTCTGTGCGAATGGGTTAGTATGTTTTGTTTAATGTATTATTTGCAAAACATTTATTTCTTTGAACTCCTTGTTATGGACCTCGAATCGAGCATGGCTTATATTTGTCAAGTTTTACCAAATAAGTGGTCAGATTCATGTGGTGTTATTTCGTTTTAGTGAGTATGATGCAGTTGAACTCAAAATTGGTAGTTAATTTTTTTGATTGCTATCTTGGTTCTTAATTATTTTTTTAATTCTTATTTTATTATTATTATTATTATTATTATTATTATTATTATTATTATTATTATTATTCTGAGGGGAAGGCTTCAGAAAGTTTAAATAAAAAGGAGGGGGAGGAATGGGATAAAAAGGTTCAGATAGGCTTTATGGTTTTAGTTGGCTGTATCTTCTCTCTCCTTAGTCCTGATCCAGTATGTCAATGATTTCTCAACTCAGATTATGAGGTGGCGTAATTCAAATTATTATATGCAGCCTATAAAGACTTTCCATTTGGCAAGTCTGCATCGTGTTGTTTCATTGTGTGGAAATTGACAATGGTCTCATCTTTTTTCAAATGATAATTACGAAAACTACTCGGGTTAATTACAAAAAAAACCACGGGTTTTTGAAAATTACAAATAACCCCATGAGGTTTGATTCCATATTTCACTTTACCCCCTTCATAAGCAAAAACATTTCAAACAGCCCCCTAACATTTGTAAAAATATTGCAATTACCCCCCATACAATTAACACAGAAACCTCAAGTTTTTTTTTTGTGATTTTCAAACATTTCTTGTTTTTTTTTTTTTTTTTTTTTTTTTTTTGTAATTAACCCAAACTTCAGGAGTAGTTATCCCTATTTCAAATATGTGCCTGCATTTGCTTATATTCTCTACTTCTAGTTCAAATAACAGAGAGATACTCGAGAAGAGAAATGATCAAGAATCATGTTTATACTCAGTGCCGTTTTGGGTTGCAACTGGCAGGAATCATGTTTTTCTCGGTGTGAACGATATTAATTTATTTGAATGTTCAAATTAGAGAAAACATGTTTTATAACCATCCTGCTCTTTTTGCAACTTAATTATGGTGTTTTAGCACATTTGGTACTTACATTACTAACTCTTGTCGTCACTTAATTCATAGGATGCTTGGAAGACAACACTTTTGTTGAGAGTGAAGGAGGCCTTGAAAGCGAAAGAGATGGAAGAGGATGATCTTACTTAAGCCTAATTTTTCTTGATTGCACGGTGTTTCTATTGATTGCCTTGTTCGTGATGGTTGTCTCGTTATGCCTTTATTACTCGGTTTTTGTGTGTATTATAACTGGAGTTCTTATTTGGAGTGAATATGATTGCTTTTATAACCATGATTTTTGTAACTAAACTTGTTTTGAAGTCCCCATGTTTGCCATTTTCATTCTATTTACATTCTTAAGAAAGCAATAATTTCATGATTAAACATTTCATATTAATTGAAATTTGGAGATGCACTTTTTTTTTAACCTATATTTATGAGATTCACCAAGTCTTTTTGTGGAAACCCCATTTAATTTCAATAATATTTATTATACTATTTTTATACGAAAACCAAGTGCATGTTGGAAAGATGACAATGAATTTGAATGCGATTAGAGGAACAGAGCTCGTATGTAGTAAGAAAGCAAACCCCTCGTTTTAAATTTGTGATGTTTGAAATTTGGAAAATTATTTGAAGGAAAAGCATTTTCTTCATCTTAAATGTTATAATTATATGATTTGTATAATAGTACGTGTTTTACTTTAGTCACTAAATTCGGAGGTGTTCTGGAATTGAAATAATGAAATCACCTTCCTTCTTGGTGATCGGTTTTTAAAGAATTGACTAAAGTGTGATTTTTGTTAGTGATCGAATTTTTTTTAAGAATTGACAAGAATGTGATTTGTAGCATTAAAGTAGGATGCTATCATTATCATCGGATGGTGACATATGTGTGTTATTGTCAAGGGGATAAAGTAAAGTCTTTCATCTCACATCCCTGCCTCAACTAATCAAATGATGAATAGTTTCGGACTAACTTATATAATATTTTCTCTTTCTTAAATGGTTTTAAATACATTTTCTTAAATAACAAAAAATATATATAGGATCTTATTGGGGTAGGGACATTGCTAAGTAGGAGTGTAAACGAATCGAATCGAGTCGAATATCAAGATATTTTATTTATATTCGGCTCATTTAGAGAATATTCTTATTCATATTCTTTTAATGTTCGAATACAAAAATTGATTCTTTTTCTTATTTGAAAAATATATTCAAATACATACGAATCAATTCGAATATTCGTATTCGAAATTCTAACCTATCTTTATCTTTTTTTCCCCTACAATATCTGATTTGATTGTAATAATAATCATAATCTAAATAATAACTTTAGGTCATGAAATTGTTAAATATAACAATAACATATTAATCACCAAATACACAAACAAGCAAAAAGACTATTGTCCTTAACCATCAAGAATATATTATAAGAATATAATTATATATGGGCTTATTAGTTTGGACTTTTATAAGTGAGTACATGGTTTATTATATGTTAATAATCTACATAGATAATTATACACTTACATGTATAAAGATTACACATATAGGTGATTTGTATAAATATAAATATAATTATATATAATATTATTCGAATATTCTTTCGAATATTCTTATTTGGATTCATATTCTAATTTTTCGAATTCGAATGTTAATATACGAATTCGAATACCGAATCGAATAAAAAAATTCGCTTGTTTTACATTCCTATTGCTAAGTGCTAACTACAATTATAATTTATTTATTAATATTCTTTTTTTTTGTTTTGTGGTATTCAATTATTAATAAGTGCAGCCTTGTCACTAATGAGCCAGATGGAATCTCTTATTTCTTACTGTATTTCACCTGGTGTTTAAATTATGTCATATGAGCGTCATGTGTATCTGAAATATCATATGAATTGAAAAGTATAGTAGCATTGTTGTTTAAGAAGTCATTTACTATGATAATAAATAGAAAATAAATGTATTACATCAACAAATGGCTTGATAGTAAACGAATTAATGAAATAATTATCAAGTTGCAGACAAACTCTCAAGTCTTTCGGATTCTTGCACTTGGTTGAACTCCCCACCTTTGATCATTCTAGATGACTTATCCGATTATTATGTGTTGTATATGTTGGGAAAAATAAGAGAAGTAAATTTTTAGTACAGTTTGGATTACAAAATGAAAATTGGAATTACAAATTACAGCATAGAAATTGAAATTTTATTACAAAATTACATAAGTACAATATAAAATTGGTCCGAATCGTGTGTTAAACACACTATCTTTAAAACAGATTCGTCCCCTATTCTGGACATCTGTTTCCCAGGATAAGACGGGAAAATCGGATTACCTTATACTCGGCAAACTGAAGATTATGCTTGGAAATCACCACCAAAATGCAATTGGAAGCCAATGGAACACAAGAGCAATATGCAAGGAATTTGTTATGCAAATGTAGGAGTTGTGTTGTGTGTTGATTGTGAAAAATTGAACCACCTTTTATAGGCTTCAAGATCAACCCATATTAACTCTCCACTACCCCATGACTTGGGGCATTCACTTCCCACTCCTCCATGACTTGGGAGTTTCAAGTGTCATCACTCTCCACTACTCCCAGGTTGGGAGTTTCAAGTGTCATCAATCTCTACTACTCCATGAGTTGGGAGTTTTAGGTGTTACAAAATTAAACACCGTTGTAGTTTAATATTTTCTTCAAAATGGGTCCAAGAAATTATGCCAATTGCAAAATTTCCATTCAACTTTCCAACAATCCCCCACATGAATGAAAATTTCTAAGATACAAAGATTTGGTGATAAAATCCAGCAGTTGAACCCTGCATAGGATAGGTATGTGTTACCTTTTGAATCTTCCCTTGTGAAAATATATTTACTTTACTAGCTGATCAGTAGACGCGATGTCTTTGAACTGTTCTGCCTTTTGTGTAAACGATGATATATTTCACACAGGATTCTTCCTAACATACTTCAGTTCTCATTGTTATGTTTATTCATGGCCCTGAACATACGCCTGGTTTTGCAAGAGGTTCTAAGAATTGAGCCTCACACAATTCTCTTCGAAGCGGCCCCATTTCTCTCTCGCATAAGTGATTCTTCTTTAAGAGTAGCCCGCACTACCCAACTCGGCTTACCAACGCACAAGAATCATTAAAAGCCAAATGCTTATCCTCTTCTTCCACGAGCTTCACTGTCAAGGAATGGACAAGGAAAAAATCCCCCACAGTTACCCTAAAGTCTTTTTACAAATAAGTTGTCCTATTGAACCTAGATCTTGGGATCTCCAGTCAACTAGATTGAGTTTCCATTGTATCAACTCATTTTTCCAGAGGCTTAAATCCCATTCCTCTTGATGATTTCGCAACTAACTCTCGATTTAACCCTTTGGTTAACGGATCCGATAAATTATCCTTTGACTTCACATAGTCAATAGAGATAACACCAATTGAGAGTAGTTGTCTAATGGTATTGTGTCTACGATGTATATGTCTAGACTTACCATTGTACATATTGCTCTGTGCTCTGCCAATTGCAGATTGACTATCACAATGTATACAAATTGTTGGCACAGGCTTAGGCCATCTTGGAATATCTTCTAAGAAGTTTCGGAGCCATTCAACTTATTCTCCACACTTGTCTAAAGCTATAAACTCAGACTCTATCGTGATCTAGCTATAACCGTCTGCTTAGAAGATTTCCACGATATGGCTGCACCTCCTAAAGTGAATACAAATCCACTTGTAGACTTAGAGTCTTTAATATCAGATATCCAATTAGCATCGTTATATTCTTCAATAACAGCAGAATATCTTGTATAGTGCAGTCCAAAATCACGAGTGTTCATGCCCTGGATTACTCATGTATCTGCTCAATTTACTTACTGCATAAGCAATGTCTCGTCTTGTACAACTCATTAAGTATATCAGAATTCCTATGACTCGTGAGTATTCCAATTGAGACAAGGCCTCACCTCTATTTTTCGATAGATGACTCGTGTCTATAGGAGTTTTAGCTAATGATGTGTCATCCTTACTAAATTTCTCTAGAATCTTGTCCACATAATGTGACTGATCAAGTGCTAGTCCATTTGTAGTTCTAGAGATCTTTATTCCGAGGATCACATCTGCTAAACCCATATCTTTCATGTCAAACCTTGAGTTCAACATATCCTTTGTGGATTTAATTATTTTATCATTACTTCTAATGATAAGCATGTCATCTACATAAAGACACAAAAGACATAGCCATTTTCAGTTCCTTTAACATAGACACATTTATCACATTCATTTATTTTAAATCCACATTCTTTCATGGCATTATCAATTTTTTTATGCCATTGTTTTGGTGTCTATTTCAATCCATATAATGACTTGACCAGTTTACAAACCTTGTTCTCTTGCCCAGGTGCAGAGAATCCTTCAGGTTGTTCCATGTAAATCTCCTATTCTAAATCTCCGTTTAGAAAAGTAGTTTTTACGTCCATTTGATGTACTTCAAGATTCCGTAATGCAACAATTGCAAGTACCAATCTAATGGAGGTTATTCTCGTAACTAGAGAATACGTATTAAAGTAATCAAGGCCCTCTTTTTGTCTGTAACCTTTAATTACAAGTCTAGCCCTGTGCTTATCAATTGTTCCATACGCCTTCATTTTCTTATTGAAAATCCATTTATAACCTAGTGGTTTACTTCTTTCAGGAAGATCCACTAGTTCCCAGGTATGGTTTTACAAGATGGAATCAATTTCACTTTTTATGGCCTCTTTCCATAATAGTCCTTCAGAAGAAGTTATATCTTCTATGTAGCTTTGAGGTTCATTTTCCAGCATGTAAGTTAGAAAATCTGGACCAAAAGATTTTTCTATCCTAACTCGTTTGCTGCGTCTAAGTTCTACCTCTTCTTCTTTATTTCCTTGCTCTTGTTATATTGAATCATGTGTCCGTTTAGAAGAGCTTGCTTCTTCTCCTGATCTGCGCGGAAATACATTTTCAAAGAATGAGGCATTTCTCGATTCAATTATCGTGTTCTTGTGTATATCTTCAACTTTAGATTCATGCACAAGAAACCGATAAGCAACACTATTATATGCATATCCAATAAATATGCAGTCAACAGATTTGAGACCTACCTTCACCTTCTTTGGTGTAGGTATAGCAACCTTAACAAGGCACTCCCACACTCTGTAAGTATTTGTAAGATGACATTCTTCCATGCCACAACTCATAAGGGCTTTTGTCTAATTTCATACAGGGCACCTTATTTAAAAAGTAATTAGCTGTCAAGACAGCTTTTCCCCACATGTTCTGAGGCAAGCCAGAACTTAATAAGATGGCATTCATCATTTCTTTAAGTGTACGGTTTTTTCGTTCTGCAATGCCATTCTGTTGAGGTGAATAAGATGATGTTCTTTCGTGTCTAATTCCATGTTGGGCACATAATAATGGTGATTCATATTCACCTCCACGATCACTTCCTAACACCTTTTATTGAGTTGATTCTCAACTTCATTTTTATAGAGAATAAATTTCTCTATAGCTTCATCTTTACTTTTAAGAAGATACACATAACAAAACTTTGTGTTATCATCTATAAAAGTAATGAAGTACTTATTGCCACCATGTGTTTGTGTCGATTTTAAATCTCCTACATCGATGTGAATTAAATTAAGTGCTTCATTATTTCTTTCAATATTTTTAAATGATGTCCTTGTTAACTTTGCCTCAACACAAGTTTCACACTTGTGCTTGGAATCAATATGAAATGTTGGTATACAATTCAAGTTAATTAATTTACATAGAGTATCATAATTAACATGTCCTAGTCTACCATGCCACAAATTGGAAGACTCAAGCAAGTAAACAAAAGAGTTATTCATTTCATTGATTTTGGTTTAAAAACCATTACATTAAGCTTAAACAGCCCATCAGAAGCATAACCCTTACCTACAAACATCCCAATTTTCATCAAATTACAACCCCTGACTCAAAAATAATGTGAAAACCATGCTTATCTAAAAGCGAACCAGACACCATATTTTTCCGAATATCTGGGACATACAATACATTGTTGAGAGTCAGTTCCTTCCCGGACGTCATCTTCAAAACCACTTTTCCTTTCCCTTTCACCTCAGAGGTAGATGAATTCCCCATGTACAACTTCTCGCTGTCTTCAGCTGGCTCAAAGGAACTAAACATTTCTTTGATAGAGCACACGTGCCTTGTAGCACCAGAGTCAATCCACCATTGTTTGGGGTTTGAGCCTACCAAGTTCACCTCAGAGACCACTGCAGCCAAGTTCATATCTGACACCTCCTGAGAAATTTCCTCAACCATGTTAGCCTCTCTGTTCCTTTTTGGTTTCTTGCAGTCAGAAGCCTTGTGACCCTTGCCGCCACAATTAAAGCATTTTCCTTCGAACTTCTTCTTAGAAATGCCTCCTTTGGGTCCCAACTTAACCCCTTTTCCCGCTGGGGCCTAGATTTATTCTTGCCTATGGAACTTTGCCCATGTTCAATAACATTGGCTTTAGCCACCTCAGGATTGAACCATTTTTTTCAGAACTTTTGTTGTCTTCTTCAATGCGAAGTCTAACAACAAGTTCTTCGACGTTCATTTCCTTTCGCTTATGTTTCAAATAGTTCTTAAAGTCTCTCCAAGCTGGTGGCAATTTCTCAATGATTGCAGCCACTTGGAAAGTTTCACTAAGAACTATTCCCTCGGCATGAATATCATGTATGATCACCTGAAGCTCTTGTACTTGACTGCTGACCGTTTTTGAGTCCACCATTTTATAATCCAAGAGGCGGCCTACGATGAATTTTTTCGCACCCGCATCGTCGGTCTTATACTTATGGTCCAAAGACTCGCACAGTTCCTTTGCAGTTTTCTTAGAGCTATACACGTTGTAAAGCGAATTTGCAAGGCCATTCATGACATAATTTCTACACAAGAAATCAGCATGACTCCAAGCATCCAAAACGTTAACCGCTTGTGCATCAGTCTCATCCTCACTAAGCTGTGGAGGATCTTCTGTCAAAACCCACGTCAAGTTCAAGGTGGTCAAGTAGAAGAGCATCTTCTGCTGCCACCGCTTAAAGTTCAAACCGTTAAACTTTTTCGGTTTATCGCCATGATTAACCGACACATGTTAAGCGTAGGTTGGTTACAAAAGCCAAAGTTGGTGCCATGGGGTTAGACCCACCACTGTTTGAACTAGATACCATTTTTGAAATAAATAACAAAAGAAGTTTATCACTTCAATTAATCGGAACAAATCCGATAAGAACAAATTTATTACAATTGTTCCACTTTTTATTATAACATCCAAATTTTCAATTTCCTTCCACTCCAAATATGCACGAGGTAATATTCTTATTAATCCATATTAATAAAAATTCGGACCAAAATACTCAAGACAATAAACAAAACTAGGATAGCAAATAAACCGAATATAACAAATGAAAGTCAGTAAACACATCCAGATATATATATAGATATATATTCGGAAGCTTAATTGCAAAATGCGAATGCAAGTAAAATTGAATATCAATTGTAAAAGTCGATTCTTTGTAACCAATGAGCAAATGCATTTGATTTTTCAAAATCGAAACAAAGAACCAATGCCAACAACATGCAAGTTGTCAAATTAAAATTATGATTGCAAGATGATGATATCAATATGAAATCCAAACATACGTAATTTAATTGCCAATTGTTAATCTCTATCTATTGCCCAAAGCATGCAACATATACAAATAGAAAGATTGAATCGGCAAAAGAAAAAAATTTGAAGTTATAGATTCGACTATATGTTTATAACAATCAAAACTCAGATTATTAATAAAATGTGATTAATCATCCGAACCTTGCAACCTTAGCCGATATAGCTAATATATGCCAATATCTAAACTGTATTAGAAGTTTAATAAAAAATCTGTTTTAAGTTTGTTGGAAAGAATAAGAGAAGTAAATTACAGTTTGGATTACACAATGAAAATTGGAATTACAAATTACAGAACAGAAATCGAAACTTGTAATAAACTAAATTACATAAGCACAATATAAAATTGGCCCGAATCGTGTGTTCAACACACTATCCTTAAAATAGATTCATCCCCTATTATGGACGTCTGTTTCCCATGATAAGACGGGAAAACTGGATTATCTTATATCCGACAAACTGAAGATTATGCTTGGAAATCACCACCAAAATGTGATTGAAAGCCAAGGGAACACAAGAGCAATATGCAAGGAATTTGTTATGCAAGTGTAGGAGTTGTGTTATGTGTTGATTGTGAAAAATTGAACCACCTTTTATAGGCTTCAAGATCAACCCATATTAACTCTCCACTAACCCATGACTTGGGGTATTCACTTCCCACTCCTCCATGACTTGGGAGTTTCAAGTGTCATCACTCTCCACTACTCCATGAGTTGGGAGTTTCAAGTGTGACCACTCTCCCACTATTCCATGAGTTGGGAGTTTTAGGTGTTACAAAATTAAACACCATTGGAATTTAATATTTTCTTCAAAATGGGTCCAAGAAATTATGTCAATTGCAAAATTTTCATTCAATTTTCCAACAGTATAATAAACATTGGGAGTGTTTCTAAAGAACTCCCATATCCCACATAGGATGCATAGTGAAGTTTTGTTCACTTTATTAGGAAGACTTAAGTAGGCTTGTAAAAATGGACCAAGTTAATAAGGTGGCTCGCGCACATAACGAGCTAGGCAATTTTGCAATTTCAAGTGTAAATTCATCGATTTGCCCCACCATTCCTTTCGTGGGTGATATAGTTGTGACTCGAATTAGTTTTGCAACCTAAAAATTATTTTTATTTTATTGATTTAAAAATCTTACCGAAAATCTATTATTTTATACCTTAACATAGTTGCCTTAGTTTTTAACTCAAGTTGAATTAATACCCCCAATTTTCAAATGTTTATATTTAATAGCCTACCTATTTATTATAGGGTGACTAGCAGTTCCTTTGTCTACTTATGTCACTAGAGCTGACATGTTGTCTACCTCTGTGGCCAGAGCTGCTCATTTGTTCCCAAATAAAATTATTTATATTACCGTTGGAAGCCTTAGTAAGCTTGGAGCTTTATGAAAAAGACACCAGAAGATATATCTTCCTTGCTCACACTATGTATCCTCCTATAGTCCTATTTGCTGGGTTACATTCTTCCTATAAATTGTCATTCATTCTTTCGGTTGAATCCTGGGGGACTACAAAAATAAATCCTTTAGGATAGTGCATCTGTTGCACGCCTCGAAAATTACTTTGCTTCTTACAAATCTGTACAAGAACATTTGCTAATATTATGTTGGTCGTCATAACTATATATGTACTAGAACGACACCCGTGTGTTACATGAGATTTATCCAAAATTTAAATTTTCGTGCCACAAATTTATTTATAATAATTATAGGAGATCCAAAATACTAATTAGAAATATTAAAAAAAAAAATTAAAAGAGTATGATATAAATAGTTCACTTCAGATTCTGAAAAACTTCTTTGTAACTATATTATTTGTTCTATTTTCAAGTGTTCCGTCTTTGTGACAACAAAGAATATTCAGACCCCTTATGCTCGTAACTCTCAATATGGCCACATAAAGTTGACCGTGAAATTGTGAGAAAATTCTTTATTTTTAGGGTTATCAATTTATCTTTTAGAGTTGAAATTGTGAGGAATTCCTTTATTTTGGTATTTATATTTTATCTTTTAAAGTTGATATTTGAATCCTGTAGTAGGAAAAAGTCAGAAACTAAAAGGTGCATATAAACCAAAGGGGGAATTTTTTAAGTACCAATTATGGATAGTGGGTATTCTTTTCTACGCATAGACATAAGAAAACTCTTTTCTACCCAATTTGACAAAAATGCCCTTCCTTTAATTTGAAGATTCTGAATTTCGAAACTGATGCAATTAATGCTTTCCTTGAAAATTGTGTACACTTTCCCCCAAATACACACACATCCCTATGTATAAAATCGTATACTCATATCGTACCCTATCATGCCCATATCGTGCCAGCCCCCATGTACATATACATAAAAAAGGCACGATATATCGTGCCTAATTTTAACTGAGGCACGATATATCGTGCCATATTTAAAATTGGACACGAATCGTGCCTAATTTTTACTGAGACACGATATCGTGCCCTATTTAAAATTGGACACGAATATTGGGCACAATACGTGCCTAATTTTTACTGAGGCACGATATATCGTGCACAATGCATCTTAGATTCAAAAAATTTCACAAGAAATTTCACATATCTCGTAAATATGTTGCTCTTGAACAATTTAAACAAGGTTAAGTAACTAAAAGGAGAAACAACATTACCTTGTTATTCGATTTTTTGGTGCGATTTTGGTTACGAAAGACCACAAAAAGAACTTCTTGATATTTTGTGAAGAAGAAGAAGAAGAGAGAGAACAAATGAAGAGCAAATGGGGAAAAATTTATGTATGTATTTAACAAGAGAGAGAAATACAACTTGCCTACTTTAAAGGCTTGCATTTAAAGCTTCAAGGGTATTGTGGTAAAAGAACCCCAAAAGTGGGTAGAAAACATAGTTTTTTATCCTACATGTCAAAAAAGTCTCTCTCCTATCCCAAGTGGGTAATTCCCACCATTTGCTCTAAACCAAATGTATTTTCGAAAGATAATACTTTTAAATGTATGTCAAATCCCAATTTCTATTGGTTGTTACATTCCTTGGCGTGTTTCTCGAATTTCTTGAGAAAATTAAAGATAATTTGATAGGATCCTGTAGTATAATCACTATCCGGGCTCGTGTCGATAATTGAGTAAATTGGTTTATTTTAATTTTAATTGTTGGGATATGCTCATTTATATCTATGATGACCTTATCAAATTTGATTACAATTTGGTTTGAATTATTTATTTAATTGTGAATATAATTGGTCAGTGGGCCAAACCTGAATCTAATAAGAGTAATTTGAAATATATATTAGCGTTAGCATAAATCGGAAATAAAAAGGTGCATATAAACCAAATATATTTTTGAAAGATAATAGCTTTAAATGATAGCGTACATAAATCCTTGATATTGAGATTACTTCTTATCTCTTAAAGTTGCTATTATTTTTTAAATTAAAAAATTCAAAAATATATTATTAATTCACTTTTAATTTGTAGATAGAAATGTCACATGAATAGTTATAAAGAAGACATGTGGAATTGAGAGAACAAGGAGTTGTCACGTGTCAAAATTAATGAAGTGATGATATACGTCAACTTTGTTTTCTCTTTTAGTATATAGGGTTGATTGTTTAATTTTTGGTTTCTGGTTACTTGTGTTTTTGTTTGAGTTTTGTTAGGATTTTGCCTAAATTGCTCATTTCCGACTACCGAAGGTATTTTCCCCTTCGAGTTTTATTTTCGTAGGTTTTAATGATGCCTTCTATTTAGTTACCTGATCGGCTTGTGATCAACGCCACACTTTTAGGCAAAATTTCAAAATTGGTTCTATAACTATAGAGTGGTAGCAAAAAGGTGTTTTGCAGAAAAATCCTGTAACTATAGAAAAATCTCGATTTTGGTCCTGTAAAATGTATAGTTTGTGAAATAGTCCTGTAACTCTATGAAAAACTCAATTTTGGTGCTAACTTCACCAGAATTCAAGCACGTGAGCGACACATGTGGATGTGGTTCCCAATTTTCAGAGAAATTAGGACTAAAATTGAGATTTTCGTATAGATACATGATTATTTTGCAAACTGTACATTTTGCATGACCAAAATTGAGATGTTTATATAGTTACATGATGTTTTTGCAAAACGTGATTTTTACAGGACCTTTTTGCTATTGTCCTATAGTTACCGGACTATTTTTGCAATTTTACCCACACTTTTACTTTCCTTTTATCTTATATTACCATTTATTAAAAAAATATCAAGTCGAAAGATTTAAATACGGATATCATATTCAAAGCTTTAAGCTTCGATGACTTGACCTTCCTAAACTATTCCTTATTAGTTATGCATATTTAAAGGGAAGAAGAAAAAAAAGGTTCACACCAAAAAGGATAATAATTCTTGAAATATCAACTGCCAAATAAATTACTCGTAAGTAAATACTACAAAATATCTGCACGAAGATAGATAATAAACAATTTAGTAAACGAATTTAAACCAAAACCGCTACCTCACAAGTCTTCTAACTTATTACAAAATCAAACCCAAATCTCGTGCCAGAATCCAGACCACCTATGACCGTGTTATTTACTTTTCGGCAACTTTGGTTTGTTTTGTCAATTGGTTGCTTTTCGGCTTTTTAAAGTTTAAAATGGAAAAACAGAACAAAGACAAGAAGAAGAAAAAAAAAGAAAATAAAGCATTAGCACTGCTTAAAGAATTTTCTCCTTTTCCTTTTTGAAACCGCAGCTTAACTTCGTTGATGGGTGATGAAAATTAGCTGAACAAACTCAAGTCTCAAGCTTTACTGGAAATTATTGAGACCCATATACTTTTTTGTTAATCCAAGCCGATTGGTGAGTTTATTTTTTCTTTTTAGTAAACAAATTTCTGTACAGCTCCCACTGCTTATTTTCTTTCTTGCTTTTTTGTTGAATTGTATATGTGGTTGTATCTATCTAATCAATTTTTTCTTGTGTATGATGAGCTATTTAGATGGGGTGACCAAGTTCATAACTTTTCCCTATTTTGATACTGCTGCTAAATTTTCTCCTTTTTTTTCAATTTTTTTTGTAGGTTTTATATTTTTAGGTTATGGTAAATACTTGTATGGATGAATTCTTGGTGTTTTCTTTACTGAATGTTACAGGGTTTCTAGATTTCATATTTTCTTGCTGTATATTTTGGCACTTATTGGCTGCAATTATGTAATTTTTGAGTGTAGTAAAGTTTGGGATAATTACAAAAACTACTCCTGAGGTGTAGTCTAATTAAAAAAAAAAAAAAAAACTCCAGTTATCTTTCAAAATTACAAATAACACTTTAATGTGTTACAAACACTGCATTGAGGTTTGTGTTTACTTAAGAAATACCCCAGGATGCAATTTGTAATAGTGAACAAATTTCAAGTGGTTTTTTTAATTTTGAAAGATTACTGGGTTTTTTTGTAATTAACCCAAACCTCAGGGGTAGTTTTTGTAATTATCCCAAAGTTTTAATAACCTTAGCTTATTTGAATGAAATAGTTTCCCGAATGTTACAACTCTCTGTATTTGATTGCCACAGTAAAAAGGGAGAAAAGGTTGAGAACGATTTGCTGTTGTTCTTAAATTTGCTAGCCCAAGCCTTCACAGAAAATCAACATGGTTTCAACTGATAATGCTGAGAGTAATAATGTGGGAACTGAGGAATCAAGTGTCGAAAATGTCAAGACTCACACCTCTCTGCACATCTCAACATCTCAAAAGAGTTTTATAAATGATGCTAATTCAGAAAAAGGGTTCAAGAAAAAGCTAAAGTTCCTTAAATTCGGTAGTTTAGCTTCACCATCCGAAAAAACTCAACGAATAGCCGAGGAGAAAGATGAAGTCTCAGGCACCGTACCTTCCTCTAGCAGTCTTCGTATTCGCCAACGCCTTAACAAAATCATTTCTCCGAAAATCGATTGGAGTAGTCTTTGTAAGATTTGCAAAGAATGGATAAGAGATCCGATGAATTTAGCCCTTTTCATCTGGATCGTATGCGTCGCTATTTCGGGTGCTATTTTGTTCATGGTCATGACGGGAATGTTGAACCACGCCCTTCGGAAAAAGTCTCAGAGGGATTCTTGGTTTGAGGTCAATAATCAGATTCTCAATGCTTTATTCACTCTCATGTGTCTATACCAGCACCCGAAAAGAATATATCACTTGGCATTACTATTGAGATTGAGACCAGAAGATGTCCTAAAGCTTCGGAAAGTTTACTGCAAGAACGGTACGTATAAACCCCATGAATGGGCCCACATGATGGTAGTCGTGGTTTTACTCCACATAAACTGTTTTGCTCAATATGCGTTGTGCGGTCTTAACTTGGGATACAAACGGTCGGTCCGACCTCCAATCGGGGTTGGAATATGCATATCTATTGCAATTGGCGCTCCTGCAGTAGCCGGAGTTTACGCCATGCTTAGCCCTCTCGGGAAAGACTACGAGATGGAGATAGACGAAGAAGCGCAAATTCCCAATCAGTCGAGGAGAATGTCGTTTGAAAAGAGATTCTCTTTGCGTCGAGAGACGAAGAACGAACGGTCGAGATTAAACCGCGTTGGAGCGGGGGCGTTCTTGATTTTTGGGAAGACATCTCTTTAGCTTATCTTTCGTTATTCTGTAGCTTCTGTGTCTTCGGATGGAACATGGAGAGACTCGGGTTCGGGAATATGTACGTTCATATCGCGACGTTTCTCCTATTTTGTATGGCTCCATTTTGGATTTTCAATCTAGCCGCAGTCAATATCGACAATGAGACCATCCAGGAGGCTTTAGGTGTAACCGGAGTTTTCCTATGTGTGTTCGGTTTACTATATGGTGGTTTTTGGAGAATTCAAATGAGAAAGAGGTTTAATTTGCCGAAATACGAATTTTGTTGTAATAAACCGGCTGTCGCGGATTTCGCCCTGTGGCTTTTCTGCTGTTGGTGTACTTTAGCTCAAGAAGTAAGGACCGGGAATTCGTACGATATCGTTGAGGATAAAATTTATCGGAAAAAGTGCGATAAGTCATCGATGTCCCCATTGGATCGTGAAGATGGCGAGTTTCAGTTTAGATCACACCCAAATTCTCCATCACGTATCGTCTCGGCTAACTCTCGGGGTCCCGGCCGGTTTTCGGATGAGCATGATGACAGTCCGAGGCAGCTTTCGTCTATTAAAGAAGAGTCTTCTACACAAGGTAAAGATGAAACGATGATACCACCTAGTCCTTCGATAATTCGACGAGAAGATACTTAGTGACAAGACAATTTCTGATAGTTTTAGTTGTATTATCAATATAAATGACTAGTCTTTTTAATTGCTTTTATCATTTGAGTTTGTTCATTTGTCAGCCATACTGTGGTTTTGCTTACATTTTTTGAAATTTCACCTTTCTTGAGACAGACTTGCCTTTTCATTCAAGACATTCTAATGTTTAGGAATTGAAGTTTAAATTAGTAAATGACCGGGTCCAATCGTTTCCTTTTTTTTTTTTTTTTTTTTTTTTTCTTTTTCGGAATACGGTCCAATCTTTTCAATTGGGCCGATTTAATTGCGAACTGGCTGGGTCCGTTTTATGTATATGTGGTGAAATCTGTTGGGCCTAGAGATTAAAATTTGGGAAAATGACACAAATGCCCACCTATTTCTGACCGGTACCTGCAAAATACTAAGATTTTATTAACATTACCTAACAATACGTTGACCACATTCTAATACTAACAAATACGCTCAAACCCAACACTTTATCAAACAATACGCTGCATATAAAAATAACCACCAAAACAGATTTGCAGATCCACAACGCAACAACTGCAACCAAGTGCGCAAACACTTTGCGAAGGAGAAGAACAAACAGTACGACTGAACAAGCAAAGGAAGAAGAATCAAACTGCAAATTAGTAAATTAAAGAAGAAAGCAGAACAAAAAACAAGGTACAAAACACCAATCTCGAAAAAACAATGCTTAATTACTCTGAAAAAATATTGTTCACATCACTGCGCATCTATTTTCACATGCAAAATTATAATTGAACATACATATATATATATATATATATATATATATATATATGCATCAGATCAAATTGAGATTGTACAATGAATTTGCGAATACAAAATTTGATCAAAATGAGTGATTCAATATTATAAAATGCTTATTTTGTTTGAAACTTAATACAAAATCCTAAAAAGTTTGATTGTCATGAAAATCTAAACATCAAAATGTATGGATCTCAAAAAACTGCATGCAATTATTTAGATAATTGTTTCAAAGTTGTTTCATTGTTGTTTCAAAAGTGTATATATTCTTCATCCCTGTGCAGGGGAATTGTTTCATCTTTGTTTCAACGATGTTTCATTCATGTTTCAAATAGGATAAAATTCTACAGTACCATGAATAAAGTTCCAGCAGTTGTTGGGAAATTTATTTTATATATTTTGATGCATGCCATGTAAAACTTAAAACCCCATTTTCCTTGTAATTTACATTGTAATAAGAGAGGACTGGAAAAGCTGAGTCAAGTCAGCTACGCCTGGATATACAAGAAGTCAACTAAAGACTGAAGTGAAGACTCCGCTGTAAGACAACTGAGTATGGCAAAGAAGGGAAGTCAAGAACTCGACTGAAGGTGTATCAGCCGCGAGACAATTGTATGAAGAGTCAGTCAAGTCAACTCAAGAAGCCAGGTCTTAAGTTGAAGTGACATATGAGTCATCCATTGATTGGAGCAGACTCAAGTCACCTGGGGAAAACGGGCAGCAACCAAGAGGAGTTAACTGAGATAAATCCGTTGCACAGAAGTGAAGAACTTTACTTAATATAGTAATACCTCCATGCTGCCAGGTCTTAAAGTGCTTATCCCAGAAGCATGCAAAAGGAATAAACCAATGAGAAGCACTGCACCTCGTGTCAGAACCTGAAAAGTTGCAAATTCATTTAATACGAGGAATGGTCTACATCTCAAGATTGAAGACCCAGAAAAGACAAGCCAACGATCTTAAGTGACTTTTGAAATTAGCCTATCTCTTCAACGGGCAAAATTTCAAAAGTTCATTATAAAAGGCTGAGGAAATTCATTGAGAAAAGGTTACCTGAACCACGAACAAGCAAGCATTATTCAAGCTATTAACCTGAAATATTCTCAAGTATATTCAAGCTAATCCTCAAGCCTGAAACTCGAAGGAAATCGATCCAACACAAGCTGTGAAAGAAAGACAACTTCAAACTGTTGAAGAGGAAACTTTTGAAGAATCAAAAGGGGTCTACTTTCCAAGGAGGATTGTAGGAAGGTTCAAGGTCGAACCAGTATCAAGTTATTGGAGGGCTTCGTGATCAAATCCAAGAGCTTGAGAAAGTGAGCTAAAGTAGCAAGACAACTGCCCTGTGAAGAAGCTGAGTTGGAAGAGAAGCCAACTGTGTGACCAAGGTTGTCTCTTGACTATTCACCACTTTGTAAACTGATGTGTTAATTAGTGGATTCCTCCAGGAGTTGGAGAAGAGAGGATTAAAAGAATTACCCCATCTTTGAACCTCTATAAAAATTACCAGTGTCATTTATTTTTCAGCACATTTACATTTCTGCATACTTACATTATATCTGCTGATAAACTCATATTTGCTATCCAACTGATTAATAACCAAGTGCTAAAATCAAGTGTTAAAACAAGTTTAAAACAATTCAAAGGGTGTTAAGTCTTCATTGATAAAACCAACACCAAGTTAAAGTTCAGTTAAACAGTTAGTTATTCTATCAATAGCTCTATCGAAAGTCATTTGAGTGGCTAACTTTATTTGAATAACCAACTTAGTTTGTCCATCAAGGACACAATGTTGTTTGAGTTAACTCTGTAATAATCTTAAAAGGACTAAAATCGAAAAGTTGGTAAGGTTTATTCAAGGATTATTCAAGCCCCTTTCTAAACCTTACTCACACCCCTTGGGACCTACAAGTGGTATCAGAGCGGTTGGTTCATTGAGCCTTCGCACTGGTTACTGAACTAGATCTCCATTTTTTCAAAAAGGTTTTAAACACTTGCATTTTCAAAATCTTTCATTTTTAAGCAAAGTTATTATCATGGAAGCAAATTTGACACGCATTCCTATGTTCACTGTTGAAGAATTTGATGATTGGAAAATTTGTATGCAGGCTCATCTATCTGCTCTACATGATGAAATGTGGCTTGTGATAGAGGATGGGCCCACGCAAATATTGAAAGTGAACAGTGGTAAGAAAAGCATTTGCGGTGAAGAAGGAGAGGAAGGCTTTGCTAAAGAAAGACCAACCATGGTTGAAAAACCAAGGACTGAGTGGACAAATGATGACAGGAAAAGATACAACTTGGACAATAAGGCCAAGGACATACTTTACAAGACTTTGGACAAAGCAATGTTCAATAAAGTCAAATCCTGCAAAACAACAAAAGAAATCTGGAATAAGCTAACTTTAATTTGCGAAGGATCAGAGCAAATTAAAGAAAATAAACTATCTGTTGCTGTTCAAAAATTTGAAAATTTTAAAATATTTGCTGGATGCAAGATTTGAAATCACAAATGAGCTTTTAGCTCTTGGGAAGGAATACACACAGAAGGAAATGTGTATGAAGATCTTGAGGGGCCTCCCAGCTGAATGGGAAATGAAGACTATGGCTCTAAGACATTCAATGGACCTCTCAAAAACATCCAACCATGAGCTATTCTCAGACCTCAAAGCCTGTTAGTTTGAGCTGAGAAGAAAAGATCAAGAGTAGACAGTTGTACCCAAGACAACTGCACTGATAGTCAAGGATAGGAAGAGAGCTGAACCAAAGGAAGCCATAGACCAGGAGGAGATGGCCCTAATGGTTGAAAGTCTCAACAAGTTCCTCAATAAGAACTATAAAAGAAACAAGGGTGAAACCTCCAGGAGACATTCACCTCCCTCTAAGTCAAGGGAAGATAGGCCACCCAAGAGAGCTGAGCATTAAAGGGCAGAATATCAGAGAGCTGAGATGAAAAGAGCTGATCAGAGAGCTGAGAACATATGTTGGAACTGCAGACAATCATGACATTTTTCAGTTGATTATTCCTATCCACCAGTCAACAAATAAAGGAATGAAGAAGAAAGAAAAGTCTTCAGAGAAAGAAGACATGAAAAGAAGAAAGCCATGTTGGCTGCTGAGACAGCTAAATCTAAAGAAGCAGCAGACTCATAGAGCAATGAAGCTGACTACTCAAGTGATTCTAAAGAAGAAGCCATGATCTGCCTTATGGCTAAAGAACATGATCAACCAGACCAAGAAGATGAGGTACACTCTAACTCATCTCATTCAGATTCAAGTGATAGTGATTGTGATACACACACTTCATCACCCACTGGTCTTTATGATTCATTAGGAAAAATGATGAAAGACTTTGAGCACATTAAATCCTCACACACACTTCTAAATGAGGAAAACAACCAGCTCAAAAGCCAAAACTCAGCTGACTAAGGAGCTGAATACTCTAAGTCACATAAATATTGAGACACAGAGCTGTACGCTGAGAATGCCAAAATGATAGCAGAGATATCTACTATAGAAAAGAGAGAAAAAGATCTCAAAAATGTGATTGCCTCATTTACTAAGGTCAAAAAGAATGTGGATATAAGACATGCATATGATTCAATTCCTTTGTGCACAGTCAAACTCCAAGAGTGATTTTGGAAAAGCAATGAAGCATTCCAAAAATCCTAAACACCAAGTGTTGCACCCACATTCACTCCTAAGCACAATCACAAACAAACTGGCCTTGGATATAAAGGGAAAAAAGGAAAACAACCAGTTGAGTATGCTGAGAGGACAGCTGAGAAGAAATCCAGCCGAGTTCCTCAGCAAACTCCAAATAGAAAATACTCTGTGAAAAGCAAACAGAGCTACCAGAAACCCCAAAAGTTTCATCAGAAAAACACACATGTTGGGAATGGTAGAAACTATCCAAACCAAGCTGATTGGTGCAATGTAAAATATCAGCAAAGACCAATGGAATACAAGCCTAAATGGCAAAGACCTAAATCTCAGCAAAAGGTCATTCCAAAAGGAAAAGAGCTATTATCAGCACACATATGCACCCAGGCACTACACTAAGAAATATCACAACTATCCCAAAAAAGCAGTTGCTAAAACAAACACACAGGCATACAGACAAAAGAGACAACTGTATGATCCTAAAATCCCCAAGCAATTTGCTAATGCGCACTATGATTATGGCAGTGATAGATGGCAACCTCTTAGCGTCAAGTCCTTTGGCTATAGGTTGGTTGGATCATCTTATAACACTAACCCCTCAGGACCCAGGCATGTATGGGTACCTAAAAACTAATTTCCTTGATTGCAGGTTCAAGGAACAGCTGAGTGCCAAGGAACCTGGTACATGGATAGTGGTTGTTCCAGACATATGACAGGAAACAAGAAAAACCTGTCAAGATTCAAGGAAATTAGAGGTGCAAAAGTCATATTTGGAGAAAATGAAGCTCAGGGGAAATCAAGGGCACATGATCCATCAAGAAGAATGGATTGGAAATCACAAATGTTTCTTATGTCGAAGGCCTCAACTTTAACCTGTTAAGCATCAACCAACTCTGTGACAAGGGCTATCATGTTGGATTTAATATGGGAGTGTGCCAGATCAAGGATGCTGAATCAAATGAAATAGTGCTGCAAGGATCAAGACAGAAGAATATGTATGTGGTAGAATGGTCTACTGCCACACAAAGCACTTGTCTGTTAGCAAAGAGCACAACCGAATCAAGTTGGCTGTGGCACAAGAAGCTGTGTCATCTGAACTTCAAGACAATCAACAAGCTTGCAAGAAGTCATCTTGTAGAAAGATTGCCAGACTCAGTGTATAAGAAAGAAAGTGTATGCGATGCTTTCCAGATGGGAAAGCAAATAAAATCTTCATTCAAGGACAAACCAAGTCCTTCTTCAACAAGGATATTACATCTGTTGCAATGGATCTATTTAGTCCAATTGAACCAGCCATCATAAGTGGAAAGAAATACATCTTAGTGGTGGTAGATGATTACTCAAGATATACATGGACAATCTTCATGTTCAAAAAGAAGGAAACTTTGCAGAAGTTACCTCAGCTGATGAAAAGAGTTCAAAATGAAAAGAGCCAAACCATTATAAAGATAAGGTCTGATAGAGGAACTGAGTTTGTTAATGGGATAATTACTCAGTATTGTGTTGAAAATGGTATTGCTCATAAGTTATCTGCATCAAAGACTCCACAGCAGAATGGAGTAGCTGAAAGAAGGAACATAACTCTCAAGGAAGCTGCAAGACCATGTTAGCTGAAGCTGGATTGCCTAAGATATTTTGGGCTGAAGCCATTAACACAACATGCTATACTCAAAATAGATTCATGATTAACAGGCAATTAACTAAGGCTCCCTATGAAATCTGGACAGGGAGAAAGCCAAATGTTGGGTACTTCAGGATATTTGGATGTAAATGCTTCATCCACAACAATGGCAAAGATAATTTGAAGGCTTTTGATGCTAAAGCTGATGAAGGCATCTTTTTGGGATACTCAGGTGAGAGCAAAGCCTACAGAGTGTTGAACAAGAGGACTATGGTCACAAAAGAGTCTATCCATGTGGTTTTTGATGAACCTAATGTAAATGAAGAAGACATTGAAGAGTTAGCTGACAATATGAATCAGCCAACTATGCAGAAGAGTCCCTATGTTGAAGCTGAAATAAGAGCAATCAACACAGAAGAGGACGAGATAGCTGAATCTCAAAGACAACTGGAAAGTCTACAGCTGAATTAAGATGAAAGAGTTGCTCAAAACAACTTAGCTGCGACACGGCTAAATCCAGCTGACATACTCCAACATGATATGAGATGGCTGAGAGACCATCCACCAGAGTTAGTTATTGGAGATGTAAGAGATGGCATAAGAACCAGATCTAGAGCACATCATGAAGCAATGTTCACTTGTTTTATTTCCCAAATAGATCCAAAAGATGTGTCACAAGCATTGGATGACACACATTGGATTCAAGCCATGCAAGAAGAGATGAATCAGTTTGAAAGAAACAAGGTATGGGAATTGGTGCAGAGACCAACCCATCAAAATGGTATTGGCACAAAATGGGTTCTCGTGAACAAGATGAATGAGGAAGGATTTGTGGTGAGAAACAAAGCAAGATTGGTAGCCAAAGGGTATTGCCAAGAAGAGGGAATAGATTTTGATGAAATCTTTGCTCCTGTTGCAAGATTAGAAGCAATAAGGATGTTTCTTGCCTATGCTGCACATAAGAACTTCACTGTGTATCAAATGGATGTGAAGGTGCATTTCTAAATGGACTTCTAGAAGAAGAAGTCTATGTTTTGAGCAGAAGACTATTGGAGATAAGGTGTACAAGCTCAAGAAAGCATTATATGGATTGAAACAGGCACCAAGAGCATGGTATGATACATTGTCTCAATTTCTAACTGACAATAGATTCACCAAAGGCAAAGTGGATAGAACACTCTTCAGAATTCAAGATGGAGAGAGTATACTGCTTATTCAAATATATGTGGATGACATCATTTTTGGATCCACAAATAAAGAGCTATGTGATAAGTTCTCAATCCTCATGCAAGGTAAATTTGAGATGAGCATGATGGGAGAGCTGACTTTCTTCCTAGAACTTCAAGTCAAGCAATTAAAGAATGGAACCTTCATAAGTCAAACAAAATACACCAGAGATTTAATGAAGAAATTTGGTATGGAAGAGAAGTCTTATGTGAAAATACCAATGAACACATCACCAAGATGGACATGGATGCGGATATGAAATTTGTCAGATCAAACAAGATATAGAGCACTCATTGGATCACTGCTTTACTTAATAGCCAGCAGACCGGACATCACCTTTGCAGTAGGTGTATGTGCAAGATTTTAATCTGCACCAAAGGAGAGCCACATGACCCCAACTAAGAGAATCCTAAGGTATTTGAAGGATGCGGGAAGTTGGCTTATGGTATCCAAATGAAGGTAGATTCAAGATTATTGGTTACTCGACTCGATTATCTTTGGATGTAGAGTTGTGCCGGGGAAGAGTACTTCAGGTACATGTCAAATGATTGGAAATAGATTGGTTTCCTGGTTTAGCAAGAAGCAAGATTTGATAGCCACATCCACAGCTGAAGCAGAGTACATAGCTGCGGGCAGCTGTTGTGCCCAAGTCTTATGGATAAGACAACAACTAAGAGATTATGAGATTGAAGAAAAAATATTCCAATTATGTGTGATAACACTAGTGCTATTGCAATCACTCAGAATCCAGTGTTGCATTCAAGAACAGAGCACATGGATGTCAGATATCATTTTATAAGAGATCATGTTGAAAAGAAAGACATCACTTTGGAATATATTTCAACTGATAAGCAGTTAGCCGACATATTCACTAAGCCCCTATGTGAATCAAGATTTGAAGAGCTTAAGAATGAGCTAGGGTTAATTGAGCTGAGTTAACACTTAGAAGACTCAATCAGCAGAAATAGTCAATGAGAAAATGAGAAAAGAGCAAGTTTCACAAATCAAGTTGAAAAACAGTAGTTAGGAAAGTCAATCAGACGAGTTAGCCGACGGTGAGTCACTTAATGGAAATAGAGAAGCAGAGTTAAGCCATATTTGATACAAGCTGAGTCATTTTTGAACTAAGTGACAAAAACGCAGTCGTTTTAAATGAGCAGAGAATGTTTTTAAGAATGACATCAGCATAATAATGATGGGTACAGTAAAAAGCTGCACAGTAAGAATATGATTGGATATAAATGCTGCCGTATTAAATGCCAGGAATTAAATACGGTTTTGACATTCTAATCTGAGCCATTGATCTCGATCAAAATTCAAAATCCAAAGACATGTCCTTTCATAACTCTTATATATACAATTTTCAGCCTTCTCTCTCACTTACAGAAATTGTTCATCTTCAAGCAAGGAAAAAACAAGTTACACTTTTCTCTCGGAAACCCTAAATACTATTAAGCAAGTTTGTCAGTTTTTAATTGGTAAAAGTTTCTGAAAATGGCACCAAAGTTTGATTTCGTCAAACTCTCTAAGCAAATCCACTGAGGAGCATCAGTGGATTTCGAAGGAATGGTGAAGCAGGGTTCCGATGAAACCCTAATTAAGAAGATAGCGGAGATGTTGGAAAAGTCTGGTCTGAAGGATTTTCTAACCATGGAATATTCCCACACCTACATTGAGGAGGTAGCTCAGTTCTACGTAAACGTGGAGGTACAGGACAAAGGGATCAAGTCTTCTATCCACCGTAAGGACATAATAATAAATGCTAAGGACCTTGTGGAGCAGTGCTTGTTGCCATCGGAAGGCATACAGGAGATTCATGAAGCTGATGTAGACTTGGCTGCTGCGTGGAAAGAGATAGCCAAACTGGACTGTGCTGACAAGGTGGTCTACACAACTGATAAGAAGCTACTGAAGGACGACTATCATAAGTTGATGGATGTCATCTCCAAGTGTGTTGATATGAAGTTTGGCAGCTTCAACCAGCTGTCAAAGACTAAGCTAATCGTCATGGCTGCGATCATGCAGGGCAAAAAAGTTAACTGGGCTGAGTTCGTGTACAACAGACTCTGCCTGAATGTGATGAATAAGATGTTTAAGGAAGATGGATCCTTTGGAGGATCTCTTGGATATGGCCTCGTAATTGGCCACCTGGTGGAAGTGAAGGGTATTGCCCTTTGACATGGCAAACCCTTCCATGTCAACAAAAGTATGTTCCGAGAAAACCTATCTGGTGCCCAGAAGAGAGCCCATGTAAAGAAGGTGGACACAAGTGAGGGAGAATCAGCTGATCCTGAAGACACAGCTGCCACCCCTCCTCCAAAGAAGAAAGCTGCCCCTGCAGCTCCGAAGAAGAAGGCTTCCCCTGCAACTAAGAAAAAAGATGCACCTACCCGTGCAACCAAGTCTCCTGCCCCTATAGCACAGGCTGAGAAGGAACCCCAAATCCCTTCTCCAGCCATACGAAAGAAGAGGACTGCCAAGTCAAGGAAGGCAGCTCCTTTCAAGAAGAATACCCAAGTCCCAACCGGTGTGAAACCATCAATCGAACCGTAAGTTCCTCCGGTTTGTCCCAGAAAAAAAGAAGACCGGTTAAGCAGTCCGAATTGAGAAAACATTGAATCGCAACTCGGTTGAGAAAGAAGAGAGGCTAGCGACACTCAGAAATGCGATCTCCTAAAGTGATTGATGAATCCACTAAGACTGTTGAAGGCATTCAGCAGAGTCCCAATGAAGACTCAGCTGGGCGTCTTACAGCTGAGGGAAGTAAAGCAGTAGAGACAACTGAACATCCAGTTGAAAGATTTGTCTCTCCACCTGCTACAGATGCTGCTTAAGGCGAGGAAGAGCAGAGTGTCTTACCTTCAATTCCGGAACAAGGAGAAGAAGAAGATGAGAATAGAGATGATGATGACGATGTCATCATGTACTCTCCACTATATCCAGACATTCAGAGACACCTACGAGAGTGGAGGGCATGGAAACTTGATCACTCAAGGATGCAGTTCGCTCATCCTGAGTACATTGAAGAGGAAGAAGAGTTGCTTGATTTTCTTGGGGTCTCGACTATTTGACAGGCCCTTGACGAAGACAACTGTTTGGATTTCCTCCACATCATTAAAGCTGATGAGAAAGATAAGGCTGAGGAGGAAGCCCGTGCACTAGAAAAGTCCAAGATGTGCAGGTTCACTGGTACTCACGAGCATACTCATGAAACTCTTGTTGAGTACACAGACAGTGACGAAGATTTGGATCCCCTCGCTACAGCAGAGAAGTCATACATGCAGCAGGCTCTGAGGGAATCAAGACTCATGCACGAGCAACAATTGGTTGAAGGAATGGGAGAGTCGTCTCAATCTCTCCTACATATCGATCCTCTGGGAGTGGCACAACACATTTCCTCAGTAGTCGCTGTAGCCACATCCCCTGTACAATCGGAAGATGGATCTAAGGGCATTGGCAATGACACTGAGATTTTGGGCACCCAAGCTGAGCCAACCCCTAAAGAAGGTGTCTTACCACCTGCCCAGCGGCTGAGCACTCAACGGAAGAAGCTGCGAGTCTGGAGAAGAGTGACCCCACCATTAGTCACTCAGCTGGTGTGCCAGCTGAGGGGTAAACTCACTCCACCACAGCAGGGTTGGAGGTTTCTGTGGATGACTCAAATTTGAAGCAAGGAGGCAAAGTGGAAACTGAGAAAGACCCACAATAGATTGACACTGACGAAGCTCGGACAATTGAGTCTATCCCAGCTGAAATGTCAGCTGCTTTGAAGGCTAATGACACTGTTCTGACAGTCGAGGCATATGATGGAGATGCCCCGGGAGTTAACACTCTGGGAAGTGAAAGTACAATCGAAGGGGTTGAGACTCCTATGGATGCCATGGTCGAAGACCCTAAGACAACTATGACTGTCGAAGGGAATGTCGAAGATCCTAAGACACTTGAGACCGTCGAAGGGAACGTTGAAGGCCTCGCAACAGTTGAGTCTGCTGGAGGTATTGAAGGCCTAAGGGAGGTTGAGACTTCCCTAGGTAAGGGTGAAGATACACAGAACATTCCTCCAGTTTAATGCGCTGAAATAGAAGAAGAGATAAGCGCACTTCATGACTCCCAGGAGAACTTATACACATCATTCTTGGGGTCTGATGAAGCTGAGTCCACTCCTGTTGCAGATCCAAAGGATCCATCTGAGGATGTTCTCAAGACTACGAGTCAACCAAGTGACAAAGTTGCTCGTCAAACATTTAACATCGATGATGAGCCAAGCCCACAGGTCTCATCATCATTCGATGATGCTGATGATGTAGCAGAGGAACCAGTTATTCATTTAGAAAAATCCACTGAGACCAAAGACGCTCAGTCAGCTGAGCAAAATCTCTCAACTACCCCAGCTCCGACAAAGTCCTCGCTGCAGGCTTCCACACAATCGCAGAAGAACTGACTACACCGGCCTCCGTCAGGCTCCCACAGCTGTGACCATTGCGATGAAGCTACCGCGGTTGAGGCAAGTAGAGTTGCGTCATCACAGGCACAAACCTCACAAACCATCCCATATGTGAGTGATGATGGAAGAAGAGACCGCTGCTGAACAACGAAGATTCTTTGTGAGAGAAGATCCAATCATTCCCACTGACACCATTGTTCCAGCCGAGTTCAACTTTGCTGAAGGGGGCTACTTGGAATCAAGTGAGACGACTGAGTTTCGTGAGATCTTCAAGAAGATTTGTGAAGAGATTGAGAAGATTGAACGACATCAGGCCTCCCTCGACTTAAGACTGGACAACAGGGACGCTACACTCACAGTAGACTTGAGAGGGATAGTGGTGCAGATTCGAGAATGGTCTCAACAGCAATCTGCCATGCGAATCGAACAAGTTCATTTTTTCAAAGCACTGTATGGCAGAATGCTCGTCTGGATGGCTGACAATGTTGATCTCAAGCAAAGGATGCAGGCGTATGTTGAAAGGTTACACGAGTCTCACAAAATAGAAATGGAGCTGCTGCAAGAATTCCAAAGAAAAGAAATTATGCGCCTTGAGAACGCAATGAATGACAAATTCAGCCTGCTCATGGCTGAAATGAAGTTGGTGGTAGCCGAGTCCAAGGCAACTCGCTCAGAATTTTGCACAGCCTATGCTGCAGCAGACTCCAAACAATCTTCCCATCTCAGAAGACTCGATTCCATGCTTGAAGGCATGTTCCCTGGGGCCCCTGTCTCCTTTAATGATGCCAAAAAGGGGGAAGAGGAGTCCCTAAGGAGATTAAAAGAAGAAAAGTTGAAAGAATCTACACCTGAGAAGATTGCAGCTGATAAGAAGGAAAAAGCAGCTGAGGGGGAACGTTTGAAAGATCTTACGTTAATGACAAAGCTGAAACCCCTCGGCAGGGTCAAATTACTGCCTCCATCTTGAGCAAATTCCCCATAACCCTACCCATTGGGCACTCTGCTGTGCCAATGTCGGAGAAGAGACGAATTATTGAAGCAGGGATTGAGGAGTTCGACAAAAAGACAGATGCTTGCATCGAAGAAGTGATGAAGCAATATGGTCATATTCCGACAGGGAAAGATCAAGATGATGCACCTGATAATGGATCCAAGCCGAGATCAGTTGAAGAATTCAAAACGCTCGAATCTGAAGGCTTTATCCAGGGAATGTCACTAGCCCAAGCCTGAGATTTGTGGGAGAAGGGTCTTGCGTTGTGCGAAGAAGCAAAAAAACAAAGAGACTACCGGCCCACCATTAACAGTAAAAGAAGACTCCTATACAGTATACACCCAGAGGAGGAGGAAGAAGTGGTGGTGGAAGAGGTTTTCGACCTCGGCCACAACCCAAAAATATTGAATATGTTGATCCCGGAAAGAAGGGGAGGATCTACGGGGCTGGATTTGATGAAGTGGCAAACCTAGAAGTGGCCAGAAAGAATGCAGAGACATTAAGAAGACATGAAGATAAGAACATGAGGCAAACCGAGCAATGGCTCGAGAGGAAGCGAAAGGATGATGCTGCTAAAAGAGCCTATGAGATGGAAAAGCTGAGTCAAGTCAGCTATGTTTTGATATACAAGAAGTACACTGACGACTGAAGTGAAGACTCCGCTGCAAGACAGTGAGTATGGCAAAGGAGGGAAGTCAAGAACTCGACTGAAGGTGTATCAGCTGTGAGACAGCTATATGAAGAGTCAGTCAAGTCAACTCAAGAAGCCAAGTATTAAGTTGAAGTGACAGATGAGTCATCCATTGATTGGAGCAGACTCAAGTCACCTGGGAAAAAAGGCGTAGCCAAGAGGAGTTAACTGAGATAAATATGTTGCAAAAAACTCAAGAACTTTACTTAATATAGTAATACCTCCATGCTGCCAGATCTTAAAATACTTATCCCAAAAGCATGCAAAAGGAATAAACCAATGGGAAGCACTGCACGTCGTGTCAGAACCTGAAAAGCTGCAAATTCATTTAATATGAGGAATGGTCTACATATCAAGATTGAATCCAAGAAAAGACAAGCCAACGATCTTAAGTGACTTTTGAAATTAGCATATCTCTTCAACGGGCAAAATTTCAAAAGTTCATTATATAAGGCTGAGGAATTCATTGAGAAAAGGTTACCTGAACCACGAACAAGCAAGCATTATTCAAGCTATTAACCTGAAATATTCTCAAGTATATTCGAGCTAATCTTTAAGCCTAAAACTCAAAGGAAATCGATCTAACACAAGCTATGAAGGAAGACAACTTCAAACTGTTGAAGAGGAAACTTTTAAAGAATCAAAAGGGGTCTACTTTCTAAGGAGGATTGTAGTAAGGTTCAAGGTCGAACCAAGATTATCAAGTTATTGGAGGCTTCGTGATCAAATCCAAGAGCTTGAGAAAGTGAGTCAAGTAGCAAAGGCAAACCGCCTCAGTGAAGAAGTTCGAGTCGGAAAGAGAAGCCAACTGTGTGACCAAGGCTGTCTCTAGACTGTTACCACTTTGTAAACTGATTTATTACTTAGTGGATTCCTCCAAGGGTTGGGGAAGAGAGGATTAGAAGAATTACCCCATCTTCGAACCTCTATAAAAATTACATGTGTCATTTATTTTTCAGCACATTTACATTTCTGCATACTTACATTATATCTGCTGATAAACTCATATTTGCTATCCAAATGATTAATAACCAAGTGCTAAAATCAAGTGTTAAAACAAGTTTAAAACAATTCAAAGGGTATTAAGTCTTCCACTGATAAAACCAACACAGCTAAGTTAAAGTTCAGGTTAAACAGTTAGTTATTCTATCAACAGCTCGAGTCTATTGAGTTGCTAACTCTGCTGAATAACCAATTTAGTTGTCCATCAAGGACACAACTGTTTGAGTTAACTCTGTAATAATCTTAAAAGGATTAAAATCAAAAATTTGGTAAGATTTATTCAACCCCCCTTCTAAACCTTACTCACACCCCTTGGGACCTACAACAGTAGTATACCACAAGGAAGAATGGGCAGAGAACACGGATTATATCACCTTTGATATAACGGGGATCTTGATTCCAATGGATTGCACTTTCAGCACCCTGCATGAAATTTTAGAACAACAATTTTAGGTCAGCAGAGATGAGGAAATAATACATATTAAGTACAAACTGAGAGAATCCCTGCCACCATTAAAGATTGAAAATGACTTCAACCTGAAGTTCTATTTGGAAGTAAAAAGCAAAGAAGAAGACTGGATGAAGTTTCCTCTGTGCATAGACCTACTAGTTAATTCAGAAAACCAACTACTCTTGAAATCAAAAGAGACAAGCTTGCAAGAAAAAGCACATCAAAATGCAATGGAGGGAACCAACAACATATCAAAAGATGGCTCAACAATGGAAAATACGGGACAAAATCTCATCGACTACATCGACTATGCAAACCTAATCAACAAAAATGTGGTCCAAGAAACAATGCAAATCCAGGAATCTATTAAATGTGAAGAACAAATCCAAATAGGAAATGTTTACAACAACAAGGATGATATGATAAAACACATCATCTGTTTTGCAATGAAAAATCACTTCCAGTATAAAAGGTCAATAAATCCTGCAATAAGCAATACCACATAAAGTACCTGGATGAAAATTGCAATTGGCATTTGAAAGCATCATCAAGAACAAGGACAACAAAGTTCATAGTAAGAAAATACGACAACAACCATACTTGTCCGCTCGATAAGAGAATGCATGAAAGTTGACAAGCTACAACAAAAATGGTTGGACACATTATCAAATCAAAGTACCTAAACAACATCAAAACAATGTACACAACAACAAATATAATAAGAGACATGAAGGATGAGCATGGAATAAGTCTCGACTACAGAAAGGCATGGAGATCTAAAGGGAATGCACTCGAAATAATAAGGGAGAGGTCGAATGAATCTTATCAGAAACTACCAGCTTATCTTTACATGTTGGAGAAAACAAATCTGGGATCGATTACTGAAATAGTAAGAAAAGATGATAACACATTCATATTCTTGTTCATGGATATCAATGCATCAATAAATGGATGGATACACTGTAGGCCGTGGTTTTTGTGGATGGTACATTTATGAAAACAAGTTACGTGGGGACTTTGTTGTCTGCATGCACGCAGGATGGGAATGGGAGCATTTTCCCATTGGATTTTGAAATAGTGGATTCTGAAAATGATAGATCTTGGGTATGTTTTTTCACGAAGTTCAAACAAACTTTTGGTCTCAGGGAAAGCATGTGCATAGTCTCAGACAGGCATATCAGCATAGAAACAACAATAAATGAGATACAAATTATAAAATATTTCCTGAGGTTATGTTTCATAGATGTTTCAAATATGTTTCTTTAATGTTTCACATAGAGATTTCAAAAATATTTCAATCACAAACATTCTGAAAAAGAAAAAAAAATATTATTTTAATGATTAGGTGTATCATGAAGTATCTCATGGACTGTGCATGTATCATCTCTTAAATAATTTGAAGGCAAACTTCAAAAAGAAAAACAACGAAATAAGGAAATCTTTCATAGAGCAGCAAAAACCTACACGAAGGACGAATTTGAAAAACAAATGTCTGGACTGGACAGAGTGAATAGCAAAATCATACCTTACTTGTCTGCCATCGGATACGAGAAATGGACACGACTACACTGTCGCAACAAAAGGTACTTTCTCATGACATCCAACATTACAGAGTCGTTGAATGCAGCAACTGTAGCTGGGAGATACCTACCTGTAACAACATTGCTCGAGTACGTGAGATCGTTAGTTCAAGATTGGACATGCAAGCATCGAAACGAAGCAAGATCAACATTTACAAGAATGACAAAAACAGCTGAAGAGTACATGGGGAAAAACTACACCATTTCTCTAAATTTAAGGGTAATTTACTACAAATCTGAAACAGGCCTCTTGTTTCAAAATTGTTTCTCACATGTTTCATTTCTGTTTCCAGGTGAAAAGATCAAGTGATTTTCTCTTTAAAGTCACAGAATAAGAGAAAATATTTGTTGTGAACCTTGAGAAAAGGACTTGCACATGCAACATGTTCCAAATGGATGAAATTCCTTGTTCACATGCTATAGCAGTACTAAAAGAATTGAATGAAGATCCGCACCAGTACTGCTCGGCATACTACATGAAGGAAACAATGGAAACCACTTATTCGAAAATAATGTATCCAATCTAGCATGAAGATAACTGGATCCTGACACCTGAAATTAAAACAATGTGGACCCTTCCACCGGAAGGCAAGGCCAAATCTGGAAGGCCAAAGAAAAGAAGACACAAGGCTGCTTGGGAAAAAAGTTTCAAAAATAAATGCGGAAGGTGTGGGCAGCATGGACACAATAAACAAACATGCAGGAATCAACCAAAAACAAGATGTAATAACACTATATTCAATTTGCTTATATATGTGTCAAGCTAGACATATTAATACAATGGAACACAATACAATTGTTTCAATAAAAACTCATTCATGTTGCTTTTTGGTTTCTTATATGTTTCTTATTTGTTTCCAATATCTTTACATTGCTGCAAATCCTGTAAAACACAAAAAACAAGCATACAAAAACTAGAAAACTAAAACCTTCCAAACACCCATGAATGCCAAAAACAAAATTAAACATACTGTTCCACAAAACATCATAGTCATTCAGATTTTGTCACATTGATACTTCAAAATACTAAAGAAACTAACTAGAAATATAGACATGTAACAAAATAATTGTACTAACAAAACATTAAAATATAAATAAAAAGCATATTGTTCGATGTGGCCATAACACAAATATCATTCAGAATTTTTCTTCAACAATAATTTCCTTGCTTCTGTTGGGAGTGGGAGGGTGATTTCAATATCACTGTCATCTTCGTCTTCGTTCTGCTACTTAAGTCTTGCGTGATTGTATATCAGGTGAGTATACCTCATCCGTTCTCTTTCAATGTCGAAGTCTTCCTCCGACATTTGCTTTCCAGAGATGAAATACTCTGCATAACAAGCTATGAATACTCCTCAATCGCTAACAAAAAAAGGGGGTGGGGGGAAGGACATGTTAAAAATAATATAAAAACAAACAAAAAATAAAACAGAAATAAAATAGGATATAGACAAGAATATTATTTTTTTATTTGGACATGAATATCCCTAACAACCACAATCTTAATTGGGGAGTTAATGCCAGCAGAGTAGGGGCCAGAACCAAGAGCAATTTACTGGCGCTCTTCGTAGAATGCTACCTTTGAAAGAAAATGGGGCAACAACACGCTATAGGCTTCGATAGCTTTCCTAGATATTTTAACAGAGCCCGGAGTCCATAGTGAATTGTACAAATAAATAATTATCTCTTAAATGCTCAACCTCCCCAGGATCCAGTGTTCCATGACGACGCAGTGAATCGGAAATAAGATATGATCAACCTCGGACCACGGTTTTCCACAGCCTATATCAAAACCCATAATATAGTCAACTATAGAAGTATTCAAGTTAATCATGGAAGTGTTGAAATTTTTCTTCTTCCTCTTGTTAACAAGGGTGAACCGGCCGTGGATACTCTACATGCATCTATCAAAGATCAGGTCTGTGGTAGTAAATCTCACAGCAGAATGCCCGTACATATACTTCTTGCGTATGTAATAGAACTACACGTCCATATGCTAAAAAGGGACCAAAACAAAGAGTAAGAACACAAACAAAAATACGAAAACAGCAACTTAAAAAATAGTAATTTACTGAAGAAGACAAGTACCGTCAACATAGTACAGGTTATGAAACCATGATTTTTGCTTGACCTCGCATATGCCAAACTCTAACGAGGGATCAATCTTGTCATCCTCTTCCAATTAAATTTTCGGCCTAAAACAAAAATAAGTTAAAAAATTTCAATAATATTTCATAATCATTGCAAAACAGAATAAAAAATCTTACCCTTGAGAAACAAAACCTTCCGAAAGCCACTCACTCAGACTATCATTAAAATCATCCAAACCATCATAACCTTCACCAATGCTATCATCCAATGGGCACCTTCCTTTAACCAACACTACTGGAGGCTTTTTGCCAGCATCCATGGTCACATCTTTCTCTGAGGGGTCGATTCTAGATCAATGTCCCCCAACTGAAATCCCACAACTACTTTCCCACTCACATCGCCAGATGATTCCAAGTGAGTGGTGAAAGGAGTTCTCACAGCAACAGAGGGTTTTGAAACCCTCGTAGCAACAGGGGATTGAGGAACAAGTGATGCATCCAACCCCTTGACACCAGCCTGTAATAAAACACGATACAAAATTGTTATAAACAAAATATAAATAACAAATTCAATGTCAAAACAAACTAGAGGTAAATATTAGGAACCAACCATTCCAGCAACAACTTGAGTTGCAGCGGTCACAATGGAATCAAATTGAGATTGGGTGAGATCATCAAATTCTTGAGACCCAATAACTCCATGTTTAGCATGAACATTCATGCCCTGATATTCAACACCAACCTCTTTTGAAACCTTACTTGTATCAAACGGAATATTCTCAATATTTTCTGCAAACTCCAAACCACTAACAACAACTCCCTCACCGTCATTACCAATCCCTTTATCCATCGATAAATCAACTTCCCCACGAACGCCAATTCCCTCACCCTTATTTACATTCCCTCCAACAACAGAGTCAACCCCGACAACACCACCAATGTTGCCACCTTCAAAAGCCTCTGATTTTTTTTTCAACCCGTCCATGACGGGGATCGCTGGTTAGCTTCGATCCTTTCTAAAGCAGGGTCAACAACATCCTTAGAAAATGGTACAACATGAGTTTAACCATGTTGTTCATCCACTCTCATTGACTCCTTCTCGGACTCTGAAGCCGACGCTGATGATATTTTATCATCTTCCGCCCTAACAACCTTGTCAGCTTGATCCAGCCCATCACCAGCCTAAAAAGCAAAAGTGAAAAGTATTATAAATCAAAACAAACAAGCAACAAAGACAAAGAAAAATAATGAAACACCGGGTGGACAAAACAAATAAGGTTACCAGAAGTTTCCCCTTAATGGAAGACAACTCAGACAGAACAATTTTAAACTACTATTCCAAGATTTTATTAACGGAGTTCTTGAAAACCTTCAAATCCTTGGCCAATTTATCATGCTTTCGAACAACGTCCTCTAACGTGTAATTCGATCCCAACTCAACATCCGACTCCTTCCTCTTTCGATTACCAATCACATAATCCCCATCAACAGAATCAAATGAGTACTTGGACTCATCAAAAAATATTCCAATATGCAGCTGCAACCTCTTTTCATCTGATGGCCAAATATTCATCAACTTAAACTAAAACAAAAGGAAAACAAACAAAAAAAAAGGTTAGGAACATCACATAAACATATATGAAACAGTTATGAAACAAAAGAGAAACAAAAAAAATAAAAAACTAATGTATTACATGTTCTGCATAACAGTTGAAAATCATCAGATTGAGATCATCTGATCTCAAATTCTTATCTCTATCAGACAATGGACAACCCCAATTCAGAATGCGAGGGATACCGAGCCCGATACGGTTGCAAATTTTATTGTTCACTTCTGAACAACATTCGTAGAACCATATCTGGAAAGCCAGAGGAAAGCCTTTAATTCTGTAAAATTTGGTGCGTTTAGCAGCCGACTTCAAGTCCTTGTCCTGAGGCTGCTTCCTGATGAGCACTTGTTCCCTCAGTTCTCTGATTGTATGTTCAAACAAATCCCTTCCCCAGGGATATGAGTTAAAATCTTCACTATCAACTAAATCAAAAAATTCCATATTACCGAAGTCCCGAGAAGAAGAAAACAGAAAAAATGCAAAAAAATACAAGAAAGCTATCTTCAGGGCATCATCATCATTTCCCCCACTTTTGTAACCTAAAACACTCCTCAATAGACTGCCTAGAGAATTTTATTGAGCCAGAAAAATACTTCTGAAAGAACTCAGAAGTAATACCATCCCCACGAACAGAGGGCCTTTTCCCAGCACACTTTAGCCCCATGACCAGGGCAAACTCCCCAATACCAAACCTCAAAATTTTACCACAAACCGACACTAGAATCTCATCCTTCCACGAATGGACAACCTGCCTCTTCAACAATGAATGCACTAGTTGATTTTGGAAATCAACTTCATGCATGTCTAGAAAATAACCGAAACAGGTATGCCTATACGCATCCAATTCCTTCAAATTTTTAATCACTTCAAAAGAAAACCCAGTGTTTATCCTAGCAGTGTACCAGTCCTCCGGATCAATCAAATACTCATAACCCTAGAAATAACAAAGAAACAAGAAATAAACAACACATCTTGTACATAAAATTTGAAAAGTAAAATAAAACAACAGATCAACAGATAGGAACATACAAGAAACAACACAGAAACAAAAAAGAAAGAAAAATTATACAACAGTAAAATAACAAAAATAGATCTAGTAAATAAAGATAAAACAACATACCTCAGCAACGTCCAGTCCTCTAAAATCAACAACCTTCTTTTTAGGAGATTTTACCTTGACAACTTGTTTTCCAACATCATCGCCGTGTTTCGTCTTCCATTTTTTAGAAGATACAGGAATTAGGGCTTCAGATTTCGAGCCGCTTCTCAAAACTCTTGAAATACCCTCAGCATTTTTCTCCACTTTCAGACGAAGAAGAAAGGGTTTCTTCGAAGCCATTATATAAATTCGATACCAAAAACCACACGAAAAAAAATTAAAAAACAAAGCAGTTTACACAGATGGTTTGTGGCGATGATTACGGGAAAGTTAACAAGCAGTTGCCAGAAAATCACAAACCAAGCTCACCAAAAATGGCGGACATGCAGCGCGGGAACTCGAGAGTCGAGATGAAGAGACAGAGAGAGAAAAAATGATGGTCTGCAGAGGAAAAGACCGCAAAACGTATTTTAGGGTAAAAATTTAAAAAAAACCGTAAAAGGGTAATACAAAAGGTATAAATGGGATGTGGTGGTATTTTTGGGATTCGGTCAAAATAGAGGTATTTTGTGTAATTTCTCCTTAAAATTAAGATCCATTCCAATCCATGAACGGCAAATTATTTTATATTTTTTAATCATAAGATTACTTTATTTATTATTTTCATTTTTCATTTACGTAAATTATTTGAGCGTGGTTGGATAGGTTTGAATCCTAATATTCAATCTTATTAATCAACTTTGATGTGTTGAAATATAAGAAACAAAATACTATATATATAATAGGGAAAATGATAGGAATACCCAACTTTTCAAGCCTAATCTCTGCACAATATGCCATGTATCATGTTTGTTCCCAAAACTTCCAACACGGGTAAAATTTGGACAAATATACGCTCTGCAGCATATTTGACCATTCCTCCTCCAAAAATCATAGCGCAACAAATCTCTGATCACAATAGAATTCTCCCATCTTAACAAATAACGAACAACAGAAGAAACACAGAGATAGCAGAAAAAAAATCGACAAAAATACTGGACTGCTCGAGAGAATAATTCAAACTCAATATAAAGAGGAAGAAGAAGACCAAACCAGGTAACAACAACACGACCTGTTTATCTTAATTTGAGAAAACCTTGTTTAGATCAGTTTCATGATTTTACAGATAGAAATTTAGAATTCAATATGTATTGGATGAAATTGACTTTGAATTGAACTAGGAATTTTGCATGAGAATCCAAAAACCTAACAGTTTTGAGCTGAAAATGCTTATTTTGTTCGAATCATGATCCAAAATTCTACAAAAAATGTTGCTCGTGATTATCTACAAATAAATCGCGTGAATCTGAAAAATTTGAATGCAATACATTACGTAATTGTTTCACATATGTTTCTTTATCGTTTTACAATTGTTTCCATTGGCAATGCTTCGCCTAATATAGCACATTGCTTCTTGCCGTACATGAAATATTATTTCATACATGTTTCATTTATGTTTCTTATATGTTTCACTTAACCAACTTTTCATTGAATTCCACAGTTGCATGGAGAAAATCCCAGTTGTCCTATATCACAATGGACAATGGGAAGAAAATAGAGAGTATACCAACTTTGAGATAACAAGAATACTAATTTCAATGGACTGCACATTCAACACACTAAAGGAAATCTTGGAACAACTAATTAAATACAGAAAGGATGTAGAAGCTATGCAAATTAAATACAAATTGACAGAGACTTTGCCACCATTGGAGATTGAAAATGATTATAGTCTCAAATTCTACCTGGAAGTGAAATGCAAAGAAACGTACTGGATTGTCATGCCCCATTTTTTATATGTGAAAATGTTTTCTTTTGAAAATGAGAAATAAAAATAACTTGGGATGCCACGCCTAAAAATGGATGTTTACGAGAATAAAACATTTAAAGAAAAATAATACCATTAAAGAGAACACATATATTTTAATATTTTAACGGAAAATTAAATACGGAAGCGATTTAACAATTAAAAGAAAAATAGTCATTCATGATAATAAGTATTGGAATTTAACTATAGTCAAATGTATTCCAAAGTTGCAAAACTAAATAACAGGATAGTAGTAGTTTAACAAAACATTAAATTTAAATGTTCTACTAGAAGACTTATTTTACTTATTTAAAATGGAGATCAAACCAGTCATTTCTCCTCGCCTTCGCTGCGCCAAACTCCATCTGAAAAATCTTTGATAATAGTGGGGTGAGTAAAACAATTACTCAGTGGAAAATCACATTGTTCAGGCTAAATAAAATTCATGCATCACATTAATGAAAACTTGCAACATATATCATAGCATCATAGAATCATGGCATCATAGAGTTCCTAGAGCATAAAACTCATGTAACTTGAATCTTGGAGTTCCTAGAGCGTAGAGCTCATGTAACTTATATCTTGGAGTTACTAGAGCAAAAAGCTCATGTAACTTGAATCTTAGATCATATAACCCATTGAGCAAAACTCGTAGGATATAGCATGTGCACTTTAAAAATTAATGTAAACATTCATAATATTTAACAAGAACAAATAGTAAAAATTTCCCACCTTGAAATAGAAGAAAAGATCCGATGCAAATTATGTGTTGATATGCCTGAACTCTTAGATCTTCTCTATCCTCGTTTTCTATTACGAAAATAAAATAGTTTGTCTTAGAATCCTAAATCTTAAAACAATAATATTAATATATAGACCTTATAATACAAATCTTGAAAATACTAATATATATATATATATATTATAGACTAGATAAAATATATACACATATTATAGATCTACACACATATATCTATGGAAATATAAATAAATATAGCTTCTAATCAAATAATTTCATACTAAAGCACAAAAATAAAATATAAAATAATATATATATGTATACATGCATACATATAACTCTACAATATATATATACAACATGTAGATACATAGTACAATATATATATATTATATAGATTAACAAACACACACACAAACATGTATATATATAGTACAATGCTTAACACATGCATATATATATATATATATATATATATATCGGGAAAATTATTTTTTTAGTCCTATAAGTTGGCCTACGTAGATTCCATCCTCTATGTTTTCAGAGTTTGGTCTTAGTCCTCTAAGTTTTGATTTTGTGCATATTTCGTCCTATTTAAACTGGACCCGCTCAATGTTACCCGAAAAAGCTGACATGGCGCCTGGGCACGTTTTATTTGACCCAAATTTGGGGATTTTGACTAATTTTCCCACATTGCTGATGATGTGTAATTTTTTAACCCAAAAATTAAAAAAAAGGAAAAAATTGCATCTTGGCAATTTGCAGGCGGGAAAATGAGAGATGCAAAAACCACCCAACCACTTCAATAGAAATACAAAAGGAAAAATCTAAGAATAAACCCTCCCAACCACAAAACCCTAATCCGAAAATTGTTTCGAATCATAAAAGCAAATTAATTTTTGGTTGACAATGAAGATAAAAGACCCACAAAAGTTTGAAGAGCCCCCACCAACATATGGTATGTACGTATATAGTTGCTTTGTAATATGTATTTTTTGATTTTGTGAGTTAAAGAACAAAAGTTGCAGACTTCTTTGGTCTTTTTATTGGAATCTTTCAAACATACTCATAATGTGATGGGGGACCAAATGTGGGGTTCTATGCTTCCCATAAAATGAACTGCATTTGGTCCACAACATTTATTAAAGTATTATACATCTTTCTTTTATTTCATAGGTTTTGACAATTTTGTTTTATAGGTTTTGACAATTTTCATTTATTTGATTGCAGATCCTAATAGTAGAATGTTGACACTTTGTCCTCATTATGGGGGTAAGTTACTGACTCTATGGTGCCTAGTTACTTGCTTGGTAATGCCTATAAATTTGATTACTTAGAGTTTGACCTGCTTGTATTGGATGCACTGAGAAAAATAGCTGAGCGTGAAGGGGTAAGTGAACCTATGCGATTTTATAGTAAACTTGATGATGGGTTTATATTCATCAAAGATAACAATCATTTGCACCAATTATGTGAAGAAGAGCTCAAGTATTAGGGAGATCAGTATTTTTGTAGATGATTTTGGGAGTTTATTATGTAGTCAAACTGATGTAGAAAGTGGGGAGAATGAAAAAAATGTTGGCAGTGGGGTGAATGTATGTGCTGAAGACGAGGAAGACCTCTCTGATAATAATTATAGTTTGGAAGATGAGTCTGCTAATGATACTGAGTTATACCTTAACAATATAGATTTTGAAAGTGAATGGATAGAACAGGGTAATGAGATTTTGGATCAACCAATATGTGAGGAAGGTTCCAAATTAATTGATTCTGGAGAAGATGATATCCTAAGAAGTGATGATGATTTAAATAGCTATAATAGCTCAAATGAGGATGATGATGAGCATAACTTTCCCATGTTCAATCCAAGTCAGATATATAACCTTTCATTTGCCTTAGGGATGCATTTTTCCACAAAAACAGAACTTAGGCAATCAATTCATTCTTATGCCATTAATGTAAAGAGAAGTATCAACATAACAAAAAATGATAAAGAGAGGGTCCATGCTAAATGTGCTGATAAGAGTTGTGCCTGGAAATTGCATGCATTGAAGTTGAATGACCAGGAAACATTCCAAGTAATGAAATATGAACCTAATCACAGTTGTCCAGTTAACTTTAAAGTGAAAAACTTGAAGTCAAACTGGATATCTGCAAAATATGCTCAGAGGTTTAAATCTGACCCTAAGAGAAATGTGAAAGGATTCAGGGTAGATGTCATGCAAGATATTAGGTGTCATGTCTCAAGATATCAGTCTTATAGGGCGAAGAAGTTGGCTGTTGAGTCAATTGAGGGTAATTCTGAGAAGCAATATTCATTACTATGGGATTATGTTGAAGAAATCAAGAGAACTAATCCAGGTTCCACTGTTATAATACACACAGACCATTCATCTGGGGAGAATAGGTTTGACAGGTTCTATTTGTGTCTGCATGCTTTAAGACTTGGGTTTTTAGCTGGGTGTAGGCTATTTGTAGGGGTTGATGGATGTCATCTCAAGGGACCTCATGGGAGAGTGTTGCTGACAGCTGTTGGTATTGACCCTAACAATAATATTTTTCCCATATCCTATGCAGTTGTTTGCAAGGAGAATAGGGATGCTTGGGAGTGGTTCTTGACACTTATAAAGATTGATTTGTCAATTGAAAAAGACTATGAGTGGACATTTATTTCAAACAAGCAAAAGGGCCTAATTCAAACCTTTCAAGAGGTGCTTCCTAATGCAGACCATAGGTTTTGTGTGAGACACATTCATGGGAATTTAAAAAATGCTGGATTCAGGGGTCATGCATTCAAGACTGCCTTATGGAATGCTGCAAAGGCAACCACTGTGAAGCAATTAGGCAGAAAAATGGAAGCAATTTGTCTGAGAAGGCCTTTGAGTGGTTTAATGACAAGCCCCCCCAACAATGGAGTAGGTCTCATTTCAATGAACATCCTAAATGTGACATGCTTTTAAACAATGGTTGTGAGTCTTTCAATTCCAATATTCTAGAAGCAAGGGATAAATCTATTGTGTCCATGAGTGAGTGGATTATGATGTATCTTATGCAGAGGATGCAAAAGAATAGGGACAAAGCACTGAAGAAATGGAATGAGTATGGCCTTTGTCCAAAAAATTCAAAAAATCATTGAGAAAAACAGTGAGTCAATTGTGGATTGCATGCCTATAAAATCTGATGATTATCATTACCAGATAGATTGTTATGATGGGAATTCATACAGTGTGGATTTGAAGAAACACACATGTGGTTGTAGGAAATGGGATATAAGTGGTATCCCATGCAACCATGCTCTCTGTGCCATTTATCATCAAGGCTATGATTACTATGACTACACTCACAAATGGTATAGGGTACAAACATATAACTTAGTATATGCTCCTGCCATAATGCCAATCAATGGTAGGAATGAATGGAGGTCCACCAATTTCATTCCTCCATTGCCCCCAAATTTTGGAAGGGCTGCTGGGAGACCAAAGGCTGTAAGAAGAAGGGAACCAAATGAGCCTACTAACAAGGGGAAGAAAAGGCCAAGAGGCAAAAAACCACTGATAAGAAATCCACAAGCATTGAGAAGGCAACCAAAAACTCTCAAATGTAGCAAGTGTGGTGTTGAGGGTCACAACAAACGGGCCTGCACTTTCACATGTTCTGAACGAAATGCCTCTCAAATTGATGCTTTGAGTCAGTTGACAACAGATGAGACACAAACAATGCTAACCAACTTACAGATATGAACTAACATTTACAAATGTGTCAATTAAATGCCTCTCAAATTAATGCTTTGAGTAAATTTCTTACTTGTGTCAATTATATTTTTTTAAGGTGCATATGAGTCCAAGACTTCATAATGGTTCAACAGTTGGAGCAAGTGGACCATCAAGTGAATACAAAAAGGGTGTAAGTGTGCAATTTTAATTTTATCTTTTTTAAAATTTTATTTTTATGAACACTGAATATAATTTTTGTAGAAAAGACTGCTGTAAAAAAGCTCAACTACAAGCCACCAAGAAAAAGTGTCAATGCAAATCTTTCAAACCATGGTCCAACATCACAACCAATTCAAGGACCTACAATGTACCAACAACTTCAGACTAACCAAATGCAGTCCAGGGAGAACATTAGAGGAATGTTCATCCCAAGTGTTGAGCGTTGCATCTCACAATCTTCTACAGGTTCAAAATCAATCATCATTGAAGGGCATAACAACCAAAAATGAGACTTTACAGAACATAATGTTGGATTATTTGCTTAAACTTGTTTTTTTGTTATCTGGGTTAGATAATTATTTTGATTTTTGGTGTACTAAACCTGGATGTAATGTTAATTGTTGTGACACTATTTGATGGTTGAAACCTTTTCTTAAGCTACAATAGTATTTACTTTTGATATCTTTTTTGATACTTAAATTGAATGGACTTACATTATTTAGTTGGGACTTAGATTACTTAACACTTGACACTTTGTCCTCATTATTTCTTAACAAAACATAATATACTAATTAGAGTAAAAACTTTGTGGAAAACGAATATTAAATTAGAAAATATTATATTAATTCTGATTGAAAATATTACACATGAAACACACATCCTACCAAATACAACTTCAACATACTCCAATATTAATCTACTTTCAGTGACTCCAAAAAAAAAATCTACTTTCAGCATCTTCTCAAAGCAACCAAGATCACCTCCTCAAACCATCAAAAAAGCTACAAAAAAGCCCATGAGATAAACAGAAATATTTTAAGCATTATGTTGTCTTTTTTCAATTTCTTGACTTCATCTTCCATGGACACTTTCAAGTTCTGCACTTCTTCTACCATGAAAGCAACTTTGCGTCTTAAAGACGTAATTAATGTCATAGCTCTTGAACACATAGGAGGGTCTCCCCAAGCAAAGAAGTCGCAACCCCTTCTCTGCCAGAAAAAAAGTTGTTTTAGTTAATCTAAAAATCAAACTCAGTTTTGTTTAGATTATTGGTTAGATGAAGAAAAACAAACCTTCCAGTTTTCGCAGCCATAGAACCTTCTGCCCGGATTATCATCAGTCCAAGAAGTGCGGAGTTGAGCTCGTTTTCCACATGCATAAAATTTCCGATCGAATCCACCGTAAAATGAAGAAGCCGACGAAATTTTAGTTTTTTTTGGTGCTTGTGATCGTTATCTACCAAAAAATGGAGAATATGAGTGTTAGCTTTATGGAGGAATGATAACAGATTGCATAGGCTTTGGAGGGAATTAGTTTCTTTTTCCCTCCTGCAAATTGCCAAGATGCAATTTTCCTTTTTTTTTTTAATTTTTTGGGTTAAAAAATTACACATCATCAGCAATGTGGGAAAATTAGTCAAAATCCCCAAATTTGGGTCAAATAAAACGTGCCCGGGCGCCATGTCAGCTTTTTCGGGCAACATTGAGCAGCTCCAATTTAAATAGGACGAAATGTGCACAAAATCAAAACTTAGAGGACTAAGACCAAACTCTGAAAACATAGAGGATGGAATCTCTACGTAGGCCAACTTATAGGACTAAAAAAACAATTTTCCCTATATATATCTACACTACAAGAAAACAAGGAACTTCCAATGGTAAAAATATGTTGGAATTTGGCCAATTACCGTTGGAATTATCAATTCCAACGAAAATTCCAGCGTAAAACGCATCGTTGGTAAAATGGCTGTTGGAATGACGAAATTCCAATGGAAATTCCAATGGAAAAATATTCCAACGGAATTTCCAACGTTATTTATCCATTGGAATATAATATATAACAGTTGGAAAAAACTCCAACATTTTTTCCAACACTAATTCCAACAGAGTTATACCATTGGATTATATTTAATCGTTGGAAACAACTCCAACGGTTATTCCAACAGAATTATACTATTGGAATTTAGTCCAATGATATATATCTGTTGGAATATTCAATCAATTTATCTCATTATGTAATATCTTTAAGTTCACAGTAGATCATCCATCATCCATTTGTCCCAAGTCAAGCACATTTAACCATGTAGTTTCAATATGATTGACTCCAGAAGAGAAGTTATATTTTGTTGATATAAATTATACTATCAAATCATTTAACCCCCATTGGAATTTTCCAACAACATATTGTACCATTGAATTTCCGTTGGAATTTTGAAAACTCCAACAGAAATTCCAACGATTAATTCCAACATTTGATTTACCGTTGGAATTTTTGTTGGAATTTTCCAATGATATGTTTTAGCGATGGAATTTCTGTTGGAATTTTTAAAATTCCAGTAGTATTTCCAATAGTTTATTAGTACTGTTGGAATCACTGCTGGAATTTTCCAACGGTTAGTTGTGTTGTTGGAATTCAGTTGGAATTTTAAATTCCAACATGAATTCCAACATTTTATACCAACTGTTTTGTTTATCGTTGGAATTTTCATTGGAATTTTCCAATGGTATAATGTAGCATTGGAATTTCTGTTGGAATTTTACAAAATTCCAACAATTTTCAATTTCGTTGGAATTATTTTGTTGGAATTTGATTATTTTCTTGTAGTGCTATGTATATTTTAATGTTTAAAGTTTAAACACACACACAACCCACTATTGACACAACAAACATACACGTACTCACACCACTACACACAAATATAATATGAAACAAAAAGAAACATGTTAGGTGGCTTTACAAAAAGAAGAAAATGATTAGTAAGATAATAAAACTTAAAATAAGAAGAAAGTTATAAATCTGGCCGAGAGAGGAAAGAAGAGAAGAAAAAATTATCTTACCTTGTCTTGGCATTGCAAGTAGACTAGTGTGTGGGTTTTTATATAGTTAGAGTAATAATATTAAAATTAGTATTTTGTTAAAAGTTCTCAATAAAATCTGACTTGTTGTGTTAGAACATTAAATGTGTGTTATTGGTAGTTGGTAGTTTGTCTATCATAATTAATGTGTTGGCTAATAATAAATGAGGTTCTACTAATTAATACACTATAATAATAATAATAATAATAATAATAATAATAATAATAATAATAATAATAATAATAATAATAATATAATGGGTATTACATCCTCCCCCACTTAAAAAAGTTTCCCTCTCGAAAATTCAAAACCACTAACCTTGATTAAGGAAATTTGGATACTTAGTTATGATCTCGTCCTCTCGTTCCCAAGTTATCTCATTTTGCCCGTGATGATTCTATTGTACCTTAATTAATTGATATACTTATTCCTCAATGTATGTGTCTTTCGATCTAATACGGCAATTGATATTTCTTCGTAAGATAAGTCTCTGTTGATTTTCAATTCTGAATAGTTGACTATGTGACTTGGATCATGCACGTACTTTGTCAACATCGAAACGTGGAAGACATCATGAACAGAGGCAAGTTCTGGTGGTAGAGATAGTCTATAGGCAAAATCTCTAACTCGAGCTAAAATCTCAAATGGACCAATATATCTTGGTTGTAGTTTTCCTCTTCTCCCAAATCTACTGATGTGTTTATTCGGTGCGATCTTTAGAAATACCTTTTCTCCCTTTGTCGGCACATGATTTTTGTCGATCTTGTGCTACTTGGATTCTTTGTTTAATCTTTTGAATAACTTGCACAGTTTGTTCAATGATCTCAGGTCCCAAAATTTTTCTCTCACCAACTTCATTCCAACACATAGGTGACCTGCATTTTCTCCCGTACAATGCTTCGTAGGTAGCCATTCCAATCGTTGCTTGATGACTATTATTATAAGCTAATTCCACTAACGACATATATACTTCCCAACTTCCTCCAAAGTCCAAAACACATGCTCTCAACATGTCTTCCAAAATTTGAATGGTCCTTTCAGACTGACCATCTGTTTGTGGGTGGTAGGCAGTACTAAAATTTAATTTAGTTCCCATGGCTGATGGTAGACTCCTCCAAACTTTTGATGTAAACCTTGTGTCTATGTCCGATACTATTGAGACCAGAACACCGTGTAGCCTCACAATCTCCCTAATGTAAATATGTGTATATTGATCCATGTTATAAGTCATCTTCACAGGTAGAAAATGAGCAGACTTTGTTAATTGGTCAACCACAACCCAAACAACTTGATTCCCTTTTGCTGATCGAGGTAATCCCATCGCAAAATCCATTGATATATTTTCCCACTTCCATTCTAGAATCTCAAGTGGTTTAAGAAGTCCTGAGGGTCGCTGATGTTCAACCTTAACTTGCTGACATGTTAAACACTTCTGAACAAAGTGTCCTATACTTCTCTTCATACTCCTCCACCAAAAGATTTTTCTCAAATCTCGATACATCTTTGTACCTCATAGGTGAGCAGTATATGGAGTACATTGGGTTTCTTCGAGGATTTATTTCCTTAATTCTTCATTATTTGGCACACATAACCTACCATTATAAGTTAACGCGCCATCAATTGCAATTGAAAACCCATTAATACCCCCATCAAGGGCATGATTCCTCATCTTGCACAAAAAAACATCATTGGCTTGTGCTTCTTTTATCCTTTCTCATAGTACTGGTTGTATCAACATAGCTGCTAATATTCAATTATATAGGTCGAACAAAGAGAAGGATTTTGAAAAATACGTATGAAAAATGCACTGTTGGACCGATCCAAGGGGTGTTCGATCGGTCGAACCCCTGTTGGACCCGTCCAACACCCTGAAAAATGAATACATGGAGTTTTCTGAAAATCAAACTCCCCAGGCACTGGTCGACCGGTCAACCTCCTGGGGTTTTTCATCCATCTCGTTTTTGTTTTAAAAATCAATCTTTCAGGTACAGGTTGCCCTCTAGGGCGACTGATCGAACACGAGACAGAAGTGTTGTCCAATTTTTGTCAAAAATAAACTTCAATAAATACTCCAAAAAATTAGTAAAAATATTTTAAATCGTTTGGGAGTATTTGGACAACATTTAGGGACATTGTTTTAATGAAAAACTCAGTTAAATAAAATTATCAAAATTACGATAATAATATTTATCTAACAAGTACCTCAATAACATCAAAACAGTCTACACGCCAACATATATAATTAGAGACATGAAGGATGAGCATGGAATAAGTCTCGACTACACAAAGACGTGGAGATCAAAAGAGAAAGCACTAGAAATAATAAAGGAAAGGTCGGATGAGTCTTATCAGAAACTACCGGCTTACTTGTACATGTTGGAGGAAACGAATCTCAAATCGATCACTGAAATAGTAAGAAAGGAGGATTACATGTTCCTCTTCTTGTTCATGGCTATCAATGCATCAATAAAAGGATGGAGGCACTGCAGGCCTGTAATTGTTGTTGGCGGTACATTCCTGAAATCAAGCTATGGGGGGACTTTGTTGTCTTCCTGCACACTGGATGAGAATGGGAGCATTTTCCCATTGACTTTTGCAGTAGTGGATTCTGAGAATGATGGGAGCTGAGTGTGGTTTTTCCCAAAGATAAAACAAACCTTTGGTCTCAGGGAAGGGATGTGCATAATCTTAGACAGACATTTGAATATCAAAAGAACAATAAAAGAGGTACATAATGTTGATATTTCCTTATATGATGTTTCACTTTTGTTTCATATATGTTTCTTTCATGTTTCACATATACTTTCAAAAACATTCGCCTTTATTTCTCACAAATATATTATTTTAATGATCAGGTATATCTTGAGGTATCTCACGCGCTGTGCACGTATCATCTACTAAACAATTTGAAGGCAAACTTCAAAAGGAAAAACAACGAAATACGAGATCCATTCATTGCAGCAGCGAAAGCATACACGAATGAAGAGTTGGAAAAATAAATGTCTGTAATTGACAGAGTAAACATCAAAATTAGACGTTATTTGTCCATCATCGGCTACGAGAAATGGACACGACTCCACTGTCAGACCAAATGATATTTTTTCATGACTTTAAACATTGCAGAATCACTTAATGCAGCGACTGTAGCCGGGAGAGACCTACAGGTAATAGCTTTGCTCGAATACGTGAGATCTTTAGTTCAAGATTGGGCGACCAGACATAGGATTGAAGCAAGATCAACATTTACAAGGATGACAAAAAGAGCTGAAGAGTATATGGGAAAAAACTACACCATTTCACTAAATTTAAAGGTAATTTAATGCAAACTTTCCGCACATGGTCCATTGTTTCATAAATATTTCTTATATGTTTCATATATGTTTCAGGTGATGCGATCAAATGAATTTATCGTCAAAGTCACAGAAGCTGAGAAAACATTTGTTGTGGACCTTAAAAAAAGGACTTGCACATGCAACAAGTTTCAAATGAATGAAATTCCTTGCCCACATGCTTTAGTGGTACTAAAAGATTTGAATGTAAATCCGTACCAATACTGCCCGACATACTACATGAAGGAAACAATGGAAGCGGCTTATTTGGAAACAGTGTATCCAATCCCACATGAAGATACCTGGATCCTGCCAGATGAAATCAAAACAATGAAGACTCTATCGCTGGAGGGCAAGGCAAAATCTGGAAGGCCAAAAAAAAGAAGACATAAGGCAACTTGGGAAAAAAGGGCCAAAACCAAGTGTGGAAGATGAGGGGATCTTGGTCATAATATAAAAACATGCAGGAATCAACCAAAAACAAAATAGGATTCGTAGTAGAATATTACTATTACGAATATACGTGTAATTGATACACCCTCGACATATAGAAAACCAAAAGCAAATTGTTTCTATGTTGTTTCAAATATGTTTCTTACAATACAATGACAAAACAAATGTTTGTTTCGAATGTGTTTCAGATATGATTCTGTTACACAATGAAACCATTTACCAATAGAGACCATAATAAACGTAAAACAAAACACACAATATCTTTGAATACCAAAGCAATCAACAACAAAACATTAACTGAAAAAAATCTCATAACTAATTTCCAAATTGTTCAAATACATACTACCCACTAAATCTAATCATTAATCGAAACAGCCAATACCAATCCGAATCCTCCAAGGAAAGCTATTACAAATACCAAATATTCCATACTATTAAAAGTACCAGACTAAAGACAAATTTGTTCAGCTGATTATACCAATTATCAAGATTTTCGTAACAACAACTCCCTAGAATCATTAGGGAGTAGAGGTAAAATTTCAATGTCACTGTCGTCCTCATCGCCATTTTGTTGCTACAGCTTCGCGTGATTGTAGATCAAATGAATAAACCTTGCCCGCTCATTCTCTACGTCAAATGCCTCAGCATCCATTTCCTTCCTGGCAACAAAATACTAAGCGTAACAGGCAATAAAAACACCACAGTCACTACAAAAAGAAATAAAAAAATGGACAGTCAGACATATTACACAACAAAAACAAAAACAACAAAAAAGAAAACAAATGGAAAATACATAGAAAAAACTTACTTCTTGGTCTGCAAAGAAATGTCTTTGACAATAACGACTTTCATAGCAGCATTTGGATCACTGAAATAGGCACCCTCGCCAAGAACATCATTGGGATGGACACCATAAAAGGCTACCAAGGAGAGGAACCGAGGAAGGAGAGAGCTATAAGATTTCACAGCTTCAGTACCAACTTTAAGAGAATCATCACTCTTCAATGAATTGTATAGATAGATAATTCTCTCCTTCACGCTCAGCCGTCCTATTACCCAATGTTCTATATCAATGCAATGTATGGGGAACAAGATATGATCAACTTCCGACCATGGTCATCCACACGCTATATCATATCCCATGATATAGTCCACCACTGTGGTATTGACATTGATCATGGACAGATCAAAATATTTCTTTTTCCTTTTGTTAACTTGGAAAATTTTCTTATAAATACTTTGGATGCACCGGTCAAATATCAAATTGGTTGTCATGAATATCACAACACTATGCCCATATATGAATTTCTTCTTCAAATAGTAGAAAAGCACATCAATATGCTGCAAAATGAACACAAAACCCAATCAAAAAACAGAATGAACAATTCAAAAAACAACATGAAAGACAATAATAATATGTATTTGTTGTAAAAATCCCCGCCTAGACCCGATTAATCCCCGCATAGGCGCTAGGCTCCCTTTGTCCGCCTACAATTTTTTTTCCGCCTAGGTCTCGCCTAGGCGCTAGTCCCCAGTCTGCCGTCTAGCAAGCGCCTAGCGATTTTTACAATATTTTACAGAAGAAGCCAAGTACTCATCAACATAATATAGACTGTGAAGCCATGACTTGGACTTCACTTCGCAGACACCAAGTTTCGAAGAAGAATCAATTTTGTCATCTTCCTCTGAGTAACGATTCGGACTGAAAGAGAGTATCAAATAAAAACAAAAAAAAAAAACAGATGAATCACAAATTTATAAACATTTATGTAATTGTTTCATATATGTTTCAAAATTGTTTCACAATTGTTTCAAATAGTTATGAATTGTAAATATGAAAATAAAAGGTGTATACCCTTGAGAATCAAACCCTTCTGCAAGCCAGTCGTTCAACCTATCCGACAGAGCCCTTATCCTAGGACCTTCACCCATATTTTCATCAAATGGACACCTTCCCTTCACCAAGGCTTTTGGAACTTTTTTGCTAGCATCCACATCCGCATCTTTGTCCTCGCCTTCTTCCAATCCAATCTCCACCATGTTCGCAGGTTCAGCACCTTCGGCGACAACATCACCGGAAGAATCAAAGTTAGTGGTGAACGGAGTTCTCAACGCAACGGACGGTTTCAAAACCCTCTTCATAGAAGGAGACAGATTGGAGGAGACACCAACTGGACTTTTCAAAGCACCCTAAAAAAAACAAAACAAAACAACAAGGAATAAAATAATAAAGAACAAAAAAATTCAAAAGCAACAAAATAACATAAACAATATTTTAAAACACCTTCCCTAGCACAACTTGAGTTGCACAGTTCAATATATCATCAATTTGAGAAGGGGTGAGATTGTCAAATTCCTGAGAACTAAGAAATGTTCTCTCCTCACCACCGTCCTTGCTCGATACATCAGCCACCTTCTCCATCTCACCACCATCCTGGCTTGATTCGTCAGCCACCTTCTCCATCTCACCATCGTCCTTGGCGATTCATCAACCACCTTCTTCATGCTCTGTTCCAAACTCACCAGGCCACTAGTTGCAACTCCCTCTGCAACACTCAGATCAGCTTCACCAGTATCATCATTTTTTTCTCAAAAACTATAGCAGAAACATCCTTAGCACGAACACCAACATCACCTAAATCCGTATGCATAGCATTCCCAGCTTCCCCAACGGGAACGTCCGCATTCCCATCATCAACATCATCCTCTCCATCTTTTTTCTTATCTGAATCTTCCTCAGAACCTGAACCTAATGACATGCCATTAGATTAAGTTTCACTCTTAGACTCAGACTCATCAACCTACTCCGCTTCCTCGACACCAGCACGAACCTACATGAAAAACAACAACTATGTGATGAAAAGAAACAACAAAGAAATAATCTTGAAACACAAAAGAAACACAAAGAAAAATCTAGAAAGATAACAAAAAAATACTTATAATTAAAACAAAAAAAATATGAGGACCTCCAGTTTCCTCTTAATATCGGCCAACTCAGAGAAAACAATTGCAAATTGTTCTTCCAAGAATTTTGTAGTGGAAATCTTAAAAACCTCAAAATCCTTAGAAAACAACTGTTGGTTCCTAGAAATATCATCAAAGGTATGCTTCGACCCACTACCAACATCGGTCTCCTTGTGCTTCAACTTTCCAACTACAAAATCACCATCAAATGGGTTGAAGGAGTACTTTGATTTATCATAAAATGTATGAATGCACAACTGCACAACCTCATCCTCAGTCGGCCACAAATTCTTCAACCCCAACTGAAATAAGAAAAAACAAAACAACTGTCAGAAACAATTAAGAAACAGTTCTGAAACATAAATGAAACAAAACAGGAAGAAAAAAAAATAGTAAAATCATATTGCCTATCAGCAGACCGATTGAAGATCTTCATCTCCAAGTCTCCCCACACTTTGTTGTCTTTCCCAGACTTTGAACAAGTCCAATTCAAAATCCGTGGGATCTCACAATTAACCCGAGCACCAAACTTCCCATTCACCTCTAGGCAGCACTCGTAGAACCAAATCTGGAAAGCCAACGGAAATCCTTGAATTCTATAAAATTTCGTACGTTTTCCACGAAGATTCTCCTCACCTTGAAGTTTGTTTCTATACAAAATTTGTCGCCTCAACTCACGAATAGTAACATCAAATAACTACATCCACATGGATATGTGTCAAACACATCCATTTCCTTGTCCACCATATCAAAAAATGACATCTCACCGAACTACCCGTAGAAGTTAAAAGAAAAAAATGGAGAAAATACAGTAAAGCCAATTTCAAGGCATCTAGATCCTCATCACCCCAAACACGCATTAAAAAACATTGTTCAATGGATTGCCTATTGAACTTGCTTTTACTAGCAAAATACTTTTGACATATAACAGTGATACGAACATCCCCCGACGATGAAGGCCTATCACCAACACAATTAAGATCGGTCACTATAGCAAACTCCCCCACCTCAAACCTCAATAACTTTCCACCCACAGACACAACAATTTTGTCCTTCTTCAAGTGGACGACTTGACATTTCAACAACGAATGGACAAGCTGATTCTGGAAATCAACCTCTTTCATGTCCAAGAAATATCCAAAACATGTATTCTTGAATGCCTTCAGTTGGGTGTCAGTTAAAATTTTCTTTATATTGTTAATAACATCAAAGGAGAAGACAATATTTACTCGAGCAGTAAACCAGTCAGCAGGGTCAAGAACATACTTGAAATTCTAGAAACAACAATGAAACAAAACAGAAAAACAAAAGAAACACAAAATCAACAACCACTTCAACGAAAATGCATAAAAGAACAAATGAAACATAACAGAAACAAATAAGAAATAACATCGAAACAAACAAAAAACTACAAATAAAAAAATAACAATAACAAAGAATACACAAAACTCATACTGCAGCAACATCCATTTCTTCAAAAGAAGTCTTTTTCTTTCCGGCAGCTTTAACACCAACCTTCGATTTCACAGTTTTGGATGGAGATTTAACATCTAAATCGCTTCTTCCTCAACAATCTTTTCGACTTTCCTCTTCTTCAAAGCCATTGAACCAGCAACACCCTTCTGAAATTTCCTCTTTTTCGAAGATTTGGTGCTTCCAACTTCGAAGAACTTCTCAATATCCTTTTATGAGGAGAGTTTTTAGGAGCCATTAAAACAACTACCAAAACAAGAGGTTTCAAAAAAGTTACACCTACAGAGAATGTGATGGACCTTGAAGGATTGAAATTGAAAAAAAGGCTGAGGAACATGCCCACGATCAACTGTAGGAATCGCAAAAAAACGGGCAACAATCCGATATGTGATATTCAGTAATAACGTGCATAAAATATTTACCTAGCTTTGGAACGTAAGAAAGTGATGAAGGTGGGTAAAAAACTAAAGAGGTAAGGACCGGGTGGGTATATTTGTCATGTGTAATGACCGGTTGGGGTATATTTGTCATGACATGGTATTTTTGTCATTTTTTCAAAATAAAAGGTAATTTGTATAATTTTCTCTATATAATATGAACACGACATTCAGCCCGATAGACTAGGACCAGGCCTAGGATCGACCTAGCAGTATTGGGCTTGTTTGTCGAATGGCCTATAAAATTAAACTCAATCCAAGTTTGGCCCACTTCAGGCATGTCATTGGGCGAACCCGTCCTTTACAGGAGACATGGCCTTCACGGGATAGTTTGAATTATCTTATATTTCATACTGTGTTTCATTCGGTATTTAAATAGAGAAAATTGCAAAATTGGTCGTGTATCTATGGGTATTGCAATATTAGTCCTGTAACTTTAGTAATTGCAATTTTAGTCCTATGACAAAATTTGACCTTTAGCAAAAATAACAGTTTTAAACATTTAATTTTTAGGACTTGACGAATTTGGACCTTTCATTTTTATTTATGATCATTTCGGTGCTATTATTCAAAAAAAACCAATTTTGCCAAATTTGTGCATGTTTTTGTATATTCATAATTAAAATGTAATACATGTAGAACTCGTATCTCCAATTTTGATTCGGATTCATGAGTCTAAAATTCTACCATCACTAGGCAATATAGAGCATTAGGCAATATAAAATATAAACGATAAATAAATCCAACTCAAATTAGTAAAATATAGGCTTTGATACTATTTTATACTTGATCTTATGTATATCGATTATTTTGCCTATAAAGGGCATTTTGTTAATAACTAAAATATTAAAAGAGCCTCCAGGATCAAGTTTGCACCAACTTAAAATTTATAGGACCAAATTTTCACAAATCTAAAATTTATGGGAATAAAATTACAAAAAAGGCAAAATATACACGACTAAAGTCGCAATTTCAATAGTCATAGGACTAACATTGCAATACCCTTATAAATGTAGGACTAATTTTGTATTTTTCCTATTTAAATATGTTAGGTGAATCATAACACCACTTTATATATGGTTAGGATCAAATGTGGCAGGGGGCTTACCGTGTGACAGTGTAGATTAATACAATCCATCCACACCTTTTATTCAATGGTCCAGATTGCTATTAAAAATAATTGATTTATCAATTAATTAATATGTGAAAAAAAAGCATAATAGTAACTAGCGAAATGCCATAAATCATGCCCCTACAATCAAGGGACTAATTAATATTACGTTTCCATAACTGAATTGTGCACCATTTTAATAGTTGAAATGTACACATTTAATAACTGATTGCACCATTTAAAGCATCCCTAACATGAAATCACACGCAGAAAAGTAAAAAAAAAAAAAAAAAAAAAAGAAGAAGAAGAAAGGAAAATCCACAAATAAGTTCTTATATCATTGAAAATTATGTAAGTACCACAATTTCCATTGTAAAATTTAACATTGTTTCGCATTTGTGGTGGGGCTGGATAAGATATTAGAATAAAATATGATTTTATTGTTAAATTTTGTATTTGAGATTTGGTATTGTTTTGCTTACTTTTCAGTATTTCTATGTAATTTTTTGTTTGGCATGATGATACGTAGAATACAATTATGAATTGACTCGTTACCAATTGCTACTTTAAGTTTGCCTTTTTAAAAAAAAGGATGAATCTTGAGGGCCCTTACAACCCTTTCCCTAGAGCTTCGTAGAGAAGGTGAATTGCGGATGTGCCTCTATAAGTTAGGGTCTTGAGCTGCCAAGAAAAGTGACTGGAAAAAAAAATGGGGTGGGGGTGGGGGTGGGGACATTTGTGACTTTGATCTTCAAGTAGGATAGGAAAAGTGAGGGCTAAATAATACCACCTCTAGGGGTGGGTATAATGTTCCAATGACAAAAACTTAGGTTAGATCCTCTAACGAGTCTTTTTATTAGACGAACACAACCCAACCAGATTTTTGATGTAATTTCATGCATTGTTGGAATTTTTATAATATTCTGGGGCTGTGTCATATGATTTCTGGACCGGTGACGTTTTTATAATATTAGGGGTTGTTAAAAGTATTAGTTTATCCCCTGAAAAGTATTAATCGTACATCTGCAAAGTATTAGTAGTATAACTAAAAAGTACTAGTAATCCTCTTGAACAATATTTTTAATAGTCCTCATGAACGTATTTTTTCCTCGAAAGTATTAATAATCTACCTAAAATGTAATAATTGTCTCATTGAAAAATATTAGACAGTGACATACTATTAGTAGAGCTGTCAAAACGGGCCATGCCCGTCGGGCCGGCCCACCCCGCCCCGCCTAAGGTAGAGGGGTGAGTTAAGTATTTAGTAGCCCGCCAAGGGGCGGGCATAAACGGGCTAACCCGTCGCGGGCCGTGGGCTTGGCGGGCGGGGCGGCGTGCCGCGCGGGCTAGCCGGCTAGAAATTAAAAAAAAAAGAAAAAAAGGAAAAATTAGATAAAATAGACAAAAAAAATAGTATAATTGATATTTTATATTTTTATCTCTTATAAAAGTGTATATAATATTTTTCTAAAATAAGCACTTGTTATCCATTAGTATATTTAACTTATTAAAATTAATAATATGAATAAAAGAGTATTTTTTTAAAATTTTTGGCGGGCCAGCCTGCCCAACCCGCAACCCAAGGTGAGTTGGGTTGGGCTGAAGTTTTCTCGGCCCACCCCGCCGGCCCGTTTTGACAGCTCTAACTATTAGCAACCCCTCAAAAGTATTACCAATATATCACTCGAAAAAGTATTAGTAATCATCTAAAAAAGTATTGGCCTCTTGAGTAGTTCTTTTTAAGTAATTCACATGAAAATTATTGATTTTTTGCCACAAAAGTATTAGTACTCCCCTTAAAATGTATTAATAATCTTATTGAAAAGTATTAGGTTTTTTTATTAAAGGTATTTTAGTATTTTTCCTGAAAAATATTAGTAGTTCTACCAAAAAATATTAGTATCCTTCTAAAAATTATTAGCAACGACCAGCGAATGTTGTTGATGTGGTGTTAGTGTTTTACGGGTGAATGAGCGGATTGACTATGGGCCTAATATTTGGATCCGTCTAATAGATTAGATCCGTTTGATAGTCTAATACGAGACTCACACATTATCAATTGAAATGAGGAGTTTGCTTAGGGCCTGAGCTTTCATGTTGGGCCCTAATAATATATGACAAAATACAAATAGAGCCAAAGAGGTGATAAAAAGGCTTTTCCAACGTTATAAAAAATTGAGAACATGGAAATGAAGTATTATTTATTCTCTAAAAAGGGAATCTCTTATGAGACCGTCTCACATATCTAAATCTGTGAGACGGAGCCTCATTATCTAAAATTCACATACACATTATCTCTCTCTATTACTCATGTGTCTCGCTCTTACTCCTCTCATGGTCCCCATTTTTCTCTCTCTCCTTACACCTCACTCCTCTCATGGTCCCCCCATCTCTCTCTCCTCATCCAACTCTTCTTGTGGTCCCTACTCCCTCTCCCCTCACGTCTGTCATCATTCTTTTTCTCTACATGCATGAAACAAATGAAAAACGTGGAGAAAATAAACTATCACTTTTTATGAAAAAAGTATCACATTAGACTCGAAAAATATCACGTTTTATTAAAATAAAGTATCACTTCTTATGGAAAAAATATCAATTCTTAATGAAAAAGTATCACTTCTTATAAAAAAAGTATCACTATTTATTAAAAAAGTATTACTATTTATTAAAAAAGTATCACTTTTAATTAAAAAAATGTTATTTTTTATTAAATTAAAGTATCGATTTTTATAGAAAAAGTATCACTTCTTATTAAAAAAATATCACTTTTTACTAAAGCAAAATTTATTTTTATTTTAAAAGATATCACCTTTTACTAAAAAAGTATCACATGTTATTAAAAAAGTATCATTTCGTATTAAAAAAGTATCACCTTTTAATAAAAAAGTATCATTTCGTATTAATAAGTATCACTTATTATTAAAACAAATATCACTTATTATTAAAAAATATCAGTTTTTTTTAAAAAAAGTATCACATATTAAAAAAGTATCATTTCGCATTAAAAAAGTATCACCTTTTATTAAAAAAGTATCATTTCATGTTAAAAAAGTATCGTATTATTAAAACAAAAATCACTTAATTATTAATTTTTCACTTAATTATTAAAAAATATCACTTTATTAAAAAAATCAATTATATCATGAAAAATATACGTTTTTAAAGTATCATTTTTTTTTCTTTGGGTATTTATTTTCTAAAGAATTTGGAATTTTGTGAGATTTTTATATGTAAAATGTGTGTGTATAGAGAGATAGGAGGGACATGATGAGAAAGAGTGGACCAAGTGAAGAGAGATGAAGGGGGGACCAATTAGATGAGTGAGAAATAAGTAGACATCAAGAAGCACATGTGTGAGAGAGAGAGAGAGAAGAGGAGGAGGAGGGGAGACCAATGAGAGAATAGAGAAAAAATTGGAGGACTAGAAAATAGGGAGGATGAGGACATGTGAGGATCCGTCTCACGGATTTAGACCCGTGAAACGGTCTCACATAAGTTTTTGTGCTCTGAAAATATGGAATTTGACTTACATCATGACAAGCGACAAGTTGTGAATGGTTTTCTCCCATCAGGGAATTTACTTCTAGAAAAGTGGCATTTTTCTAGGATGTTAAACGGACTGGCCCTAGTGGTGTCGGGCTAAGCCGGCCACTATTGGGCGAGAAGTCAAAAAGTTTTAAATTTTATATTTAAGTCTACAATTTTAAATGAAAACATGCATAACATTAATATTCAAACTAGATATACAAAATTAAGTGATCCATAATAATAAAAACTACACATACCTTATTGTGCATTACATATACAATATTTTAAAATTCAAAGACTCAAACTTTTTACCTCTTAAATAAAATTATACAAATACGACGCAAGTACACTATTAAGTAACTACTAATCAAACACTATCCTCAATTACAGTTCATCTTTTCTTGGACAAAGTATTATATTCCATTGTATAAAACAACAAAAACCATCTGTTAGTAATAAGTTTATTTTTATGTGTATATTATTGAAATCAAATCATAAAAAAAACTATAAAGGTATGACAAATGAGTTGTGTAATTAAAAAAACGAATAAATAAAGAATTAAAAGCTCTTTAAAAAAATAATTACATTATACAAACTAAATCATCACGTGACATTGAAAAATATTACTAGAAAGAAATAATATAAAATAGATAGAATATAATAATTATGTTTATATATATATATTTAAAATGGTCGGCTAGTGGGGTTAACCGATTAGTCTTCGGGCTAGTTTTAACGGGGCTCGGGTTAAATGGTCCGAGCCAAAAAAGGCCCAAATTTAAATGGACCAAATTAATTTAGCCATAACCCTCTTTCTTTCGATTTAGACGGTCTGCCCTAGTGGGTTCCAACTCTTTTAACATCTCTAATTTCTTCTTCCAAGATGGACACCTGTATTTTAATTCTAGTGAAACTATGACCTTATAATGGTCTTGTTGGGCTCAATTTGGATTTTATTTCTTATGATGTCTCTACTCTTTCAGTTAGTGTTTCAGTACTACATTTGAATGACACGTATAAAATAATAAAGTCTTCTTATACACATGATATTCATATCCACGTAATAGGACACGGTAGAAGAATGGAAAAATTATGTGTTTGGTCGTGAATTCACAATCCATTGCATTACGTCGCATTAATTAAACAGCGAGTTATATAATTATGATTATGAAACTATAAATATGGGAATAGACCAAATGAACAATAGATTTAAAAATGACTTAGAAAATCGGGAAACTATTGGTCCAAAATATTTATCAAAAACCGACCATAGTTGAAAACTCTGAAATCGATCCAGCCCCTACTAATTATATTCTCGAATATGCTCTGATGGGTTGATAAAATTTTGAATCTTGAAGAAATGTTTCCTTAACAATATAGAGCCCAATGAAGCTAATTTAATTTGCAGCTAATGGAGACAATGAAGTAGTTTTGAAAACATTAATAAGTGATTAAACCTTGTGCATGTAATTAGCTAGTTGACAACAATTTCCCCTTTTTCTACAAGTAAATTATCAACACAAACCCTATTCAGACAGGTGTAATTTTATCTTCTCATTAAAATGTAAATTTCTTAGCTTGGCCCTTTATCTTCTATAAAAATGGTATTTGTAGCACTTATAAATAATAATCCAGTTTTGATCTCTTATTTCACTTTTTGTTTCATAATTGGTGTTTCAATACATTAAATGTGTGAGGCCGAATTTTAACAACGTGAGATACGGTGTTATATAGTGATTATTTATTCGGTTGTGTATCACAAACCTATTATTAATGAAACGCGACTCTACTCTTATTTATTTCTTCCAACGTCAATTACGTATTTCACATTTTTGAGCTTAGCAATTTTATATTCTTCTCTAGTATTAATACTTGATCGAATGACTACGACTTTAGAAATATTGGACCTTCGATAAATTAGGAGTATATTCCAATACAAGATTTTGCAGAGGATCGGGAAATTAGCCTACCGACTCGAGTTACCAACACCATATGCGGGAATGCACGATGTATTCCATGTATCGAGATTGAAGAAGTATCAACCAGATCCCGAGCATATCATCACTTGTGATACTCCTCCTTTGATGAAAAATTTATCCTACATCGAGAAACCAATCCGGATCATTGACCAGCAGATACGTCAGTTGCGTAATAGAGAGATTCCGATGGTTAAGGTGGTATGGCGAAACCACAACCAAGACGAAGACGCAGCGTGGGAGATGGAAGAAGCCATGAGGAATCAATATCCAGAGTTGTTCTGAAGAGAATTTGGGGACCAAATTCTTTTAAGCAGGGGTGAATGTGAGGCTCTAATTTTAACAACGTGAGATACGGTATTATGTAGTGATTATTTATTCGGTTGTGTATCACAAACCTATTATTAATGAAACGCGACTCTACTCTTATTTATTTCTTCCAACGTCGATTACGTATTTCGCGTTTTTGAGCTTAGCAATTTTATATTCTTCTCTAGTATTAATACTTGATCGAATGACTACGACTTTAGAAATATTGGACCCTCGATAAATTAGGAGTATATTCCAATACAAGATTTTGCAGAGGATCGGGAAATTAGCCTACCGACTCGAGTTACCAACACAATATGCGGGAATGCACGATGTATTCCACGTATCGAGATTGAAGAAGTATCAACCAGATCCCGAGCATATCATCACTTGTGATACTCCTCCTCTGATGGAAAATTTATCCTACATCGAGAAACCAATCCGGATCATTGACCAGCAGATACGTCAGTTGCGTAATAGAGAGATTTCGATGGTTAAGGTGGTATGGCGAAACCACAACCGAGACGAAGACGCAACATGGGAGATGGAAGAAGCCATGAGGAATCAATATCCAGAGTTGTTCTGAAGAGAATTTGGGGACCAAATTCTTTTAAGAAGGGGTGAATGTGAGGCCCGAATTTTAACAACATGAGATACGGTGTTATGTAGTGATTATTTATTCGGTTGTGTATCACAAACCTATTATTAATGAAACGCGACTTTACTCTTATTTATTTCTTCCAACGTCAATTACATATTTCGCATTTTTGAGCTTAGCAATTTTATATTCTTCACTAGTATTAATACTTGATCGAATGACTACGACTTTAGAAATATTGGACCCTCGATAAATTAGGATTATATTCCAATCCCTATCCAAATATTTCACTATATTCTATAATTCATTTCCCCAATGTACAACTTCCAATTAATTTTTTTAAAAAAAAATACATATTTCTTATTCCACATCTTTAATTTTAAAATTTAATATTTAAGTATAAATATTTATACATTTTATTTTTCCTCAATTTTATAAAAGAAAGAAACCAAATATTTTATTTTGTTATTTATTTTTCTAATTTTCGAAATTTAATTAAAATTGGAAAAAATTTCAATTTATTTTTCAATCCTACATTTAAAATTACCCTACATATTCCACTACACCTTGGTCAACAAACAATAATTTCCCTAAACATAGCTTTTGGCTTCATGTCCCTAGTAAAAGGACTCTAATTAATTTTTTATTCCTAAAAACCCCAATTATTCCCACTAAGTTATTTTTTTTTTACCAAAAACAAAAATTTGTCCCCTCCTCTCTTGCATAGTGATCGGCCATTAGGCCATTTTGGAGCAAAAATTCCATCTTCAATTCACCAACACATTCAACTCTTCAAGCAAAAATCCTCTCCCTTCTCTCTAAAATTCTCCAACTTCTCTCTATATTTTATTCTTATTCTTTCTTCAAAAACGTAGCAAAATTTCAAGAAAACTCCTTCTACACCTTCATAAAAATTCGAATTATACTACCCCAAAGGTAAGAAATTTTCTTCTTCAATCTATTCTTATACCTTCTAGCTCACCTCTTTCACCTCCTAATTTAAGTTTAATTTTGGTTGGAGGTGTACTTAGAAGACCAATTGAAGAATAATAGAGCCTTGTGATCACTTTAGCAAGACCTCAAGTTACTTGAGAAGAGAAATTGGACTATAAGGTAAGAAATGGGATTTTTAGTACATTTTTTCTTCTTCTCTTCTATTTTCCAAGATTTTGATACTCCATTTTCATTTTTTTTTTTACTTTTAGGGGCTGACCTTAAGTGATATTTTAGGGTGAGCAAGTAAAACCATTTTTGGAGACCTCTACTTGTCACATTTTGCCTACTACACAAGGTAAGTGTAGTTTTTACCAACTTCTTCACCTCTTCTTCTTTTTCCTTAATTTTTAACCTCATTTTCCTAACTCCTACATTTTTTTTGATATTCCTTGACTTAGGGGCTGACCTAAGTCACTTCTTCATCAAGAGTGATTTATTTCATTTTTCACCAACAAATCAATCTTTAAGGTGGGTGGAAAATTCCTTTCAACTTCTAGGTGTTTTACTTAAAAATGCATGTAGTTTTTTTGATTTTGAGCACTTGAGATAAATATTATGTATTGCATGATATTTTCTTGTATCAAGTTGGAAAAATTATCAAGTGTTGCTCAAAAATGCGATTTATCGAAAAATAGGGCATACATGTACACTTTATTGTTATACTTGATTAAATTTTGTATGAGAAGGATATGTATGTGTATGACTCTTGAAATCTATGTTTTGAATGATTTATAACCTGGACAAGTCGAGCATAATTGATTAAATTTCAACTTTTGGACTTAAAATGCAAAAATAGAAAGTTGGTGGACTTAATTGCCAGAAAATAAAACTTAAGGGACCCCTCTGTAATTTTTAATTTTTGGGACTGAACTCAGATTCAAAAATTGTGTTTTGAAATTTTATTAAATTTTTAAGATTTTTTAGATAAATAAAATCAACCCATAAAAGCCCAAGGACTAGATTGTAAAATTTTAGAAGTTTAAGGGCTATTTTGAAATTTTCGAAACTGTACCAGACCCTAATTTTAAAATTTGAAATTTTAACTCTTAAGGGACTGAAAATAACATATTTTAAGTGTATTCCAAAAATCCAAGTGTTTAGAGTTTGGAAAGTAGTTTTATAAAAATTGAGGGACCAAATTGTAAAAGATTAAACTTGAGGACCAAAATACAATTTCCAGGACTTTTGGAGTCCATGCACCTGGAAATACTAATTTAACTATAACATAATTATATCTTGGAACCAAGGTTCAAGTTTCATAACAATTGGACCCCTAAAAGCCTTAAAGGCAATTATTCCAAAATGGGATAAAAATGAGATTTTCAAAAGTTAAGGGACCTATACTTGCTTCTTTTAAAAACTGATTTTGTCCCAATATCCCACTGACCTTAGTGACATTTTACAACTGGAATCACATTAAAAGCCCTTCCGGTTTGTGAGTTCCAATTATTTTAAACTTAGAGCCCGAAATGACAATTTTAACAAATTTGGGGCCAATGTGAGAATTTTATAAAAACTCGACCTGCAAACTTTAAAAACCTGAATCTCTGAACAATTTAGAGAATTTAAGAACTGACCTCATAGTTTTTCAAGGTCGGGCCATTTATTTATTTAACTTTTAACCCCAAAAGTAGTGATTTTTACAAAACGAGGCTAATTGTAAATTTTCTTTTAACAAGGACCTAACTCAAATTATTTTTTTCCTTTTAAAGAAACAGCCCTGGACTCTCTGACTTTAATAATGAATTACAAATATTTTATTTTCTCAAAAATCCCTTGTCTTATCGGATCGTCTTGACCGATTAATACCCGATCGTGGGGCGACTTCCTCGTCTTGCGATTTTGAATCTATAACGGGACTTATGTTCCACCTAATCTTTCAAGATACCGAAGATTGCTTATCCTCCCGATAATTATCTTCATCCGAATAACTCCACCAACGCCATAATTACCACTCGCGATTTTCAAAACTTTTCATGAACTGCTTCCCGAATCAATATACTCGACTGCCTGGTTGACTAGCTGAACGTGTATTTAATTTCCTGCCCAAGTCAACTTGGGGTGTCGAGCTCACAGTCGGAATGGATACGTAGGGGATGGAACCGGGCAGCTCGGCTGCTATTCCACTCTCCGGCCCCATCGTCCTAATCCCGCAACTGAGGGACGGAGTTTGTCCAAGGGAAGCGGGTCGTAGTACTTGAGGTATAATCATGATTATGACGAATCCGAGGCTTCCAATGTGGATTTTGTCTTTGCCTATGGAGCAATAAGGTGACAGGTCTTGGACCATCATGAACGGGGAGTTACAAGGAAGAACGAAGGAATCATTGTCGATCCACAAGATTAGGAGTTAATCGAACGTTTGGTTGGCGCTACACACCGAAGACGCAACCGCTACTTGTAATGCATGGGTTGGCGCTACATATCGACGCAACCACTAATTGTCTTGCATGGGATTGGCGTTACACATCGAGACGCAACCCCTCCCGTCTTGCTTGAATCATCGTGCTGTGTGACCACGAACTATTTCTTAAATGTATAAATATATTACTTAATATATATTTATCACGATCTTGTGGGCTATGTGTGAAATCATGCATCATACCTCACGCGTTTTCATACAACCGTTTTCTCGCATTAACTATATATATCGCCACACTTGCACACGATCACCCCATCGACTGAGATTCCTGTCTCACTCCCTCCTGTTTTCTAACCTTTAGATGAAGAGTACGTTGAAGACGTCGAACCTACCACAGATTGAATCCCTACCATTGATGTGGAGAGACATTCATTTTACTTTTATTGTTGATTGGACTTCTTCATTTTATTTCTGTTTGGACTGTAAGTTAAATTCGGATAATCTATTGGGTTGTATTCAGATACCGTCGGACCTTAGGATGTAACTCGTACTTGTGTTTATTTTAATTCCGCTGCATTAGACTCTTTTCACTTGAAGTTTCGTATCATGGGTTTAGACTGTTGATTTATTTTTAGTTTAAGTGATTGATCGTCGTCGCGTCGTGTTTGGGGCGTGACAGTTATGGTATTAGAGCTCGGCTAGTAAGATGGAAACTTACACCGAGCTGACCCAGGCTAGGACCCTCGGACTGTGTTGGGTAGTATCGCGACCTGACCAATTAAGTGTGAAATTGATTTCAAAAATGGCATAGAACCGTATTACCGATGTTTATACTAAGTTAGAGTTTATACTTGAAGAGTCCATGATCATACTTGATTTGACCTAGTTGACTCTAGACTGACTTTCTTTATTCATTCTCTCTCTGTTCTCCCTTATCTTTTCCTTAACTTCGTTTAATCATTCTTCATTTGGCTTGATCAGGATGGAGCTGACGCCACCTATCGGTGGGAGTTATGGAGGCCGCGCCCGAACGTGATTACTTAGGGCATACATGAACCATCTGGCACCACGAATGCCTTCAGGCTACCTCGAGAATTAGCGGAGGAACGCCGCCGTAACCAAGAACTAACACACCTCCTAACAAAGAGGCAAGAGGAGAAGAATAACCTTACCCTTCTTGCTAAAGATCGCGAAGATACCATCCGCGCCCGCGAAGGTCATATTCAATCGATCCAGGAACACTTGGAAATTACTCGTAAGAAGATGGAACGCGCTAAAGAAGGCCGCGCAAAGTGGGAGATGGACGCGTACATGTCAAGGGCCACCATCGGACGTCTCGAAGATACTATCATCAAACGGATGACGGTGATCGAGGACCTCACACAGGCCTTATCTCAGCGGGATGCCGCTTTGGAGACTGATTTGGCAGCCAATGCACTAGCACCGCCACCACCCGAGGTGGAACCAGAGGCTGACCCTGAAGAAGATCCTGAAGAGGATCCCGAAGAGGATCCTGAAGAAGATCCTGAAGAGGATCCCGAGGAGGATCCAATGGAGGATGGAGAGCCCAAGGCGCTTGAAGCCGCCCCACTTGATGACGCTCTAGGACTGGAGCAGTGGCCAAATTTAGCCGACTGGCCTAATGCTGAGGTGGTACCTCAGCCCGATCAGGTTCTGGTTATGGACGAGGCCGCTAGTGATGATGACGGCGACCTCACCGAGTAGATAGCTTCTATGTTAGATTTTAGCCGACGCTTATTTCCATTCTGTTGTATTTTGCTTCCCGTTGTACTTTGATCAAGTTGCCTCCTGACTCAAGATTACCTTCGATTCTGTATTCTGTTGTATGAACTCATTCAGGTGTATTCAAATTTTCACATCAATGAATATATTTTTTCTACTTATTCTATGTCTTGTGTATTGCTATTGTGATATAAATTGTTATATGCGAGTATTTATTGAAATCATTCATTTATGGATTGTAGCTAAACCTCAGGAAACAAAATGATTGGACACCGTGGATGCGGGAGACCCCGCCGTGTTCCCCAAAGGTATAATGACGCGCCGAGGGAACGGGTACCCTCCCCTGAACTACCACCACCTCCTCCGCCAGTCGCATGAGATAACTTAACTGCAATAGCCCTGTAACAGATACTGGTTTTCATGAGACAACAAGCAGAGCCTCAACAGCGTATTCCCGAGCTCGCTCGAGAGGCGAATGATCGCACATTGGAGTGATTCTTACGATTCGACCCACTAGCTTTCTTAGGAGAGCCAGATGACCTAAAGGCAGAGGAATGGATTGGGAAACTGGAGAATATCTTTAATGCTCTCCAATATTCAGAGGAATAGAAGGTTACACTCGTCGTGTTCCGACTAGAATCAGCTGCTAGAGATTGGTGGAGAACAGTTGAGAGAAAGTGGGAACAGGACCGAGTAGCTAGAACGTGGGAAAATTTCCTGGTTGAATTCAATGAGCAGTACATTCCCCAAGTCGTGAAGGAGGCACGCTGGGATGAATTCCATAAGTTGAGACAGGGGAACATGTCGTGGCCAAAGATGAGTCTCAATTTCATCGGTTGTCCAAATATGCTCGGGGACAATCGATGTCTGAGAAGAGGACAAATTGTATAAGTTCACACGGATCAAGCTGGAACTTCAAAAACAGACTTTTGGTGATTGAAATGACAACCTACTCGGCAGCGCGGTAAAGGCAACTCTCTCAGCATCGGGGATCGAACCGTATTGGTCAGATTCAGCAGAGTAGGCCATCAAACAGTCTCAAAAGGACAGTTGTGGGACAACCATCTAAGCCGTCAGTTAAATTTCAGAAGGGGCCAGTTATTAATGCGGAAAAAGGGAAAGGACCAATACAGGGAAAACCGGGTCAAGTATGTGCACATTGCCAAAAACCGAGACATACTATCAATGATTGTTGGCGCAAACAGGGGAGATGTTTGCTATGTGGCAGTAACCAGCACCAGCTGAAGGATTGCCCGAAGTACGAGGATCACACGAAACAAGTGCAGCCACCAAAGCCGGGCAATGGCCAGGGAAATCGGGCAAGGATGCCTGCTCGAGCATTTGCACTAGCCGGACATGAGGCTCCGGAGGCAACAAACGTGGTGGAAGGTACGCTTCTAGTATCTAGCCACTACGCTAAAGTACTATTTGACCCTGGATCAACGCATTCATTTGTCGCACCATATTTTGCACACAAGCTGCATGCATGCATGGAACATATGCCTATATGTCTAGAAGTGTCCACTCCTATGGGCGCAAGGGTACAAATGGACTGTCATCGCAAGTCCATTAAGCTATGTGAACCCGATAAGCTCGAAGTAGAAATTGCAGGAAGAGCATGGGTTAAGATCGCCCCAATCATTTCAGCAATGAAAGCGAGGAAGGCGATCACTAGAGGGGCACAAGGGTACTTAGAGTTTGTAATTAACAAACCTAAGGTTGAGACACAAATTAATCAAGTACCAATAGTATCGGAATATACGGATGTATTTCCACAAGAAGTCACCACCTTGTCCCTCCGGATAGGGAAGTCGAGTTCACCATCGAGGTATTACCAGAACGTCGCCCGACGGCTAACGCCGTATAGAATGGCTCTTGTTGAGTTACAAGAGTTGAAGACACGATTCTGGTGATGGATGTGGGATTTATCCGACCAAGTACGTCTCCGGGGAGCAAGTCTTATTTGTTAAGAAGAAAGATGGCACATTAAGACTGTGTATAGACTATCGCGGACTTAACAGCGTGACCACCAAGAACAAATATCCCCTCCTGAGGATAGATGAACTGTTTGATCAACTTCAAGGAACGACGGTGTACTCAAAGTTTGATTTACAACAAGAATATTATCAGCTAAAGATCAGTGAAGAAGACGTTTCCAAAACGGCATTTCAGACCATATATGGACACTACAAGTTTGTAGTGATGCCTTTCGGTCTAACAAACGCACCAACAACGTTTATGGATCTGATGCATCGAGTCTTTCAACCTTATTTGGATCAATTCATAGTGATATTCATTGATGACATACTCGTATACTCTAAGTCTAGAGAGGAACATGAACGTCATCTGAAAATTGTTTTGGAGACACTATGAGAGCACAAGCTATATGCCAAATTCAGCAAGTGCAAATTTTGGCTTAGTGAAGTCGCATTCTTGAGACACATAGTATCCGGCACTGGAATCGTCGTAGATCCTTCGAAGGTACAGACAGTGGTTGAATGGAAACAACCCGAGTCTGCAACAGAGATCAGAAGTTTCTTAGGACTAGCTGGATATAATCGAAGATTTATCCAGGATTTCTCCAAGATAGCCGGACCACTCACTTGACTAACCCAGAAGTAAGTCAAGTTTGAGTGGAATGACAAGTGTGAGGCTAGTTTCAAGAGCTAAAGAAACGACTTACTGACTCGGCCTTAGCCCTTCCAAAGGGAAAGAAAACTTTGTCGTCTACAAAGTGATGCATCAAAGGAAGGACTAGGAGCGACTCATGCGCAGGAAGGAAAGGTCATTGCTTATGCATCACGGAAACTCAAGCCGTATAAAGCCAATTACCCAACGCATGACTTGGAATTGGCAGCAATAGTGTTCACGTTAAAGAAATGGAGGCATTATCTCTACGGAGCGACATTCACGGTTTACACAGATCATAAGAGTCTAAAGTATCTATTCTCTCAGAAGGATCTCAATTTGAGGCAACGGAGATGGATGGAGTTAATAGAAGACTATCACTTTGATATTCAATACCATCCCGGGAAAGCTAACGTAGTAGCTGACGCCTTGAGCAGAAAGGCGAGTTTAGCCAGACTAATGATTCGAGAGTGGAAATCATTAGAAGAGTTGAGCACTTGGAATCCGACGAGGACCAATACTCAAATTTCTTGTGCTAACATTTCGGTTAAGCCCGAATTACTGAACGAGATCAAGGCAGCACAGGGGACAAATGTGCATCTTCAAAAACTGAAAGAGAAGATACTTAAAGGAGAGAGATCATAATTCTCGATACATGAAGATGGGATCATCAGATTTTGAAATCGAGTTTGTGTACCAAGTGATGAGCGAATTAGGAGTAGAATTCTCTCAGAAGCACACCGTTCAAAATACACTATACACCCTGGAGGAAACAAGATGTATAAGGACTTGAAACGGCATTACTGGTGGGTAAACATGAAGAACCAGGTAGCGGAGTTTGTTGCGAGATGTTTGAATTGTCAACGAGTAAAGGCGGAACACCAACGACCATCTGGTTCATTACAACCGTCGAGAGTTCCCGAGTGGAAATAGGAATACATAACGATGGACTTCATGACGGATCTACCAAGGACTAGAGGAGGCCATGATGCTATATGGGTAGTCGTAGACCGACTCACGAAATCCGTACACTTTTTACCCATGAAGAAAACTGACAGCTTGCAAAAACTCGCACAAATTTATATCCGAGAGATCATTCAACTGCATGGAGTGCCAGTCGACATTGTGTCAGACAGAGACCCGAGGTTTATCTCCAGATTCTAGAAGTGCTTGCACGAGGAAATGGGTACCTCGCTAAGCCTCAGCACAGTAGCACATCCACAAACGGATGGCTAGTCTGAGCGAACGATTCAAACCCTGGAAGATATGATGCGAGCCTGCACGTTGGATTTCCAAGGAAGTTGGGATTCACACTTACCATTGGCTGAGTTCGCCTATAATAACAACTATCGGCCACAATTGGGATGGCACCCTACGAAGCCTTATACGGGCGAAAGTGTAGATCCCCACTACACTTGGAGATTGATGACCAATGGACTCCAAAGGAGAAACGAAAGTCACCCTCGATTCCAAAGCTCGACTTAGTTCAGGAGGCCATGGAGAAGGTCAAGTTGATCAAAGAACGGATCCGCACAGCTCAGAACCGCCAAAAGAGTTACGCGGACAAGAGGGGAGAGGACTTGGAATTTAAAGCCGGAGATGAAGTATTTCTCAGACTGTCTCCACGGAAAGGATTGATCAATCTGAAGAAAGGAGGCAAGTTGAGTCCGATATATGTTGGACCTTACAAGATTTTGCAGAGGATCGGGAAATTAGCCTACCGACTCGAGTTACCAACACAATATGCGGGAATGCACGATGTATTCCACGTATCGAGATTGAAGAAATATCAACCAGATCCCGAGCATATCATCACTTGTGATACTCCTCCTCTGATGGAAAATTTATCCTACATCGAGAAACCAATCCGGATCATTGACTAGCAGATACGTCAGTTGCGTAATAGAGAGATTCTGATGGTTAAGGTGGTATGGAGAAACCACAACCGAGACGAAGACGCAACGTGGGAAATGGAAGAAGACACGAGGAATCAATGTCCAGAGTTGTTCTGAAGAGAATTTGGGGACCAAATTCTTTTAAGGAGGGGTGAATGTGAGGCCCGAATTTTGACAACGTGAGATACGGTATTATGTAGTGATTATTTATTCGGTTGTGTATCACAAACCTATTATTAATGAAACGCGACTCTACTCTTATTTATTTCTTCCAACGCCAATTACGTATTTCACATTTTTGAGCTTAGCAATTTTATATTCTTCTCTAGTATTAATACTTGATCGAATGACTATAACTTTAGAAATATTGGACCCTCGATAAATTAGGAGTATATTCCAATCCCTATCCAAATATTACACTATATTCTATAATTCATTTCCCCAACAACTTCCAATTAATTTTTTTTTTTTAAAAAAAATACATGTTTCTTATTCCACATCTTTAATTTTAAAATTTAATATTTAAGTATAAATATTTATACATTTTATATTTCCTCAATTTTATAAAAGAAAGAAACCAAATATTTTATTTTGTTATTTATTTTACTAATTTTCGAAATTTAATTAAAATTGGAAAAAATTTCAATTTATTTTTCAAGCCTACATTTAAAATTACCCTACATATTCCACTACATCTTGGTCAACAAACAATAATTTCCCTAAACATAGCTTTTGGCTTCATGTCCCTAGTAAAATGACTCTAATTAATTTTTTATTCCTAAATCACCCAATTATTCCCACTAAGTTATTTTTTTTTACCAAAAACAAAAAGTTGTCCCCTCCTCTCTTGCATAGTTATCGGCCATTAGGCCATTTTGGAGAAAAAATTCCATCTTCAATTCATCAACAGATTCAACTCTTCAAGCAAAAATCCTCTCCCTTCTCTCTAAAATTCTCCAACTTCTCTCTATATTTTCTTCTTCTTCTTTCTTCAAAAACTTAGCAAAATTTCAAGAAAACTCCTTCTACACCTTCATAAAAATTCGAATTATACTACCCCAAAGGTAAGAAATTTTCTTCTTCAATCTATTATTATACCTTCTAGCTCACCTCTTTCACCTTCTAATTTAAGTTTGATTTAGTTTTGAGGTGTATTTAGAAGACCACTTGAATAATATTAGAGCCTTGTGATTACCTTAGCAAGACCTCAAGTTACATGAGAAGAGAAATTGGATTATAAGGTAAGAAATGGGATTTTTAGTACATTTTTTCTTCTTCTCTTCTATTTTCCAAAATTTTGATACTCCATTTTCATTTTTTTTTAACTTTTAGGGGCTGACCTTAAGTGATATTTGAGGGTGAGCAAGTAAAACCATTTTTGGAGACCTCTACTAGTCACATTTTGCCTACTACACAAGGTAAGTGTAGTTTTTACCAACTTCTTCACCTCTTCTTCTTTTTCCTTAATTTTTAACCTCATTTTCCTAACTCCTACATTTTTTGATATTCCTTGACTTAGGGGCTGACCTAAGTCACTTCTTCATGAAGAATGATTTATTCCATTTTTCACCAACAAATCAATCTTTAAGGTGGGTGGAAAAATTCTTTCAACTTCTAGATGTTTTACTTAAAAATGCATGTAGTATTTTGATTTTGAGCACTTGAGATATATATTATGTATTGCATGATATTTTCTTGTATCAAGTTGGAAAAATCCTCAAGTGTTGCTCAAAAATGCGATTTATCGAAAAATAGGGCATACATGTACACTTTATTGTTATACTTGATGAAATTCTGTATGAGAAGGATATGTATGTGTATGACTCTTGAAATCTATGTTTTGAATGATTTATAACCTGGACAAGTCGAGCATAATTGATTAAATTTCAAATTTTGGACTTAAAATGCAAAATTAGAAAGTTGGTGGACTTAATTGCAAGAAAATAAAATTTAAGGGACCCCTCTGTAATTTTTAATTTTTGGGACTGAAATCAGGTTCAAAAATTATGTTTTGACATTTTAATAAAGTTTTAAGAGTTTTTAGATAAATAAAATCAACCCTTAAAAGCCCAAGGACTAGATTGTAAAATTTTAGAAGTTTAAGGGCTATTTTGAAATTTTCGAAACTGTACCAGACCCTAATTTTAAAATATGAAATTTTAACTCTTAAGGGACTGGAAATAACATATTTTAATTGTATTCCAAAAATCCAAGTGTTTAGAGCTTGGAAAGTAATTTTATAAAAATTGAGGGACCAAATTGTAAAAGATTAAACTTGAGGACCAAAATATAATTTCCAGGACTTGTGGAGTCCATGCACCTGGAAATACTAATTTAACTATAACATAATTATATCTTGGACCCAAGGTTCAAGTTTCATAACAATTGGACCCCTAAAAGCCTTAAAGGCAATTATTCCAAAATGGGATAAAAATGAGATTTTCAAAAGTTAAGGGACCTATACTTGCTTCTTTTAAAAACTGATTTTGTCTCAATACCCCACTGACCTTAGTGACATTTTACAACTGGAATCACATTAAAATCCCTCCCGGTTTGTGAGTTCCAATTATTTTAAACTTAGGGCCCGAAATGACAATTTTAACAAATTTGGGGCCAATGTGAGAATTTTATAAAAACTCGACCTCCAAACTTTAAAAACCTTAATCTCTGAACAATTTAGAGAATTTAGGAACTGACCTCATAATTTTTCAAGGTCGGGACATTTATTTATTTAACTTTTAACCCCAAAGGTAGTGATTTTTACAAAACGGGGCTAATTGTAAATTTTCTTTTAACAATGACCTAACTCAAATTATTTTTTTCCTTTTAAAGAAACAGACCTGGACTCTCTGACTTTAATAATGAATTACAAATATTTTATTTTCTCAAAAATCCCTTGTCTTATCGGTTCGTCTTGATCGATTAACCCGATCTTGGGCGACTTTTTTCTCGTCTTGCGATTTTGAATCTATAACGGGACTTATGTTCCACCTAATCTTTCAAGATACCGAAGATTGTTTATCCTTCCGATAATCATCTTCATCCAAATAACTCCACCAATGCCATAATTACCACTCGCGATTTTCAAAACTTTTCATGAACTCGCTTAGAATCAATATACTCATTTGCTAGTTGACTACGAACGTGTATTTAATTTCTGCTGAGTCAACTTGGTGTGTCGAGCTCTCACGTCGGAATGGATCGTCGGGGATGGAACAAGGCGGCTCGATCGCTATTCCACTCTCCGGCCCCATCGCCCTAATCCCGGGCGAGGGACGGAGTTTGTCGAGGGAAGTGGGTCGTAGTACTTTGAGGTATAATCATGATTATGACGAATCCGAGCCTTGCTAGCTCTAACGTGGATTTTGTCTTTGCCTATGGAGCAATAAGGTGACTGGTCTTTGACCATCATGAACGGGAAGTTACAAGGAAGAACGAAGGAATCTCTGTCTGATCCACACGATTCCAGAGTTAATCGGAACGTTTGGTTGGCGCTACACATCAGTACGCAACCGCTACTTGTAATGCATGGGTTGGCGCTACATATCGATGACGCAACCACTAATTGTCTTGCATGGGATTGGCGCTACACATCGATGACGCAATCCTCTGTCTTGCTTGAATCATCGTGCCTGTGTGACCACGAACTATTTCTCAAACTGTATAAATATATTACTTAATATATATTTATCATGATGCTTGTGGGCTATGTGTGAAATCATGCATCATACCTTACGCATTTTCATACAACCGTTTTCTCACATTAACTATATATATCGCCACACTTGCACACGATCACCCCATCCACTGAGATTTGTGTCTCACTCCCTCCTGTTTTCTAACCTTTAGATGAAGAGTACGTTGAATACATCGAACCTACCACAGATTGAATCTCTACCATTGATTGACATTCATTTTACTTTTATTGTTGATTGGACTTCTTCATTTTATTTCTGTTTGGACTGTAAGTTAAATTCGGATAATCTATTGGGTTGTATTTGGATACCGTCGGACCTTAAGATGTAACTCGTACTTGTGTTTATTCCGCTGCATTAGACTCTTTTCACTTGAAGTTTCGTATCATGGGTTTAGACTGTTGATTTATTTTCTGTTTAAGTGATTGATCGTCGTCGCGTCGCGTTTGGGGCGTGACAAAATGAGTATCACATATACAATAATCATATATCATATATGATGCGACTAAATTTGAGAATCAAATAAATATACCTTTTACGAGCAATATATTATGAACTAGGGTTCACGAATCCAACTCCACATTAATTCAATTCCAGGAATCCATTGTTTACATATAACGATCTGCAAAAAATAGAGCTAAAAAGGATGCTAAGTTTCCCCGGCGTAGTCTTTTTCACACTCAAGTCAAAAATCCATTGCATAGCGAACAATCAAGTCATTACGTGAAGCAAATCAAGTCATTACGATTTAGGATATCATATAAGAATTAATCGAAGAGAATCAAAATCAAGTAATCTATTTAAAGTTTTCTTTCCTATCCAGGCATAATAAGAGACTAGAAAGACCAGAAATAATTTACATGTGGGCATGAGCCCATAAAGCTTCGAGGGTCATGAGATCCAATTATTTCATGCGTATAGGAAATATTGAGCTCAACTCAACATTTTTTTTTGGGAGAAGGGGCTCAACTCAATTGGTTAGGCCAAACCCAATCACTTCAATATTATTATATACCCTAGGGGTGTCAATTAGGTTCATCGGGTTGGGTTCGTGTTTGATTTCGGGTTAAACTCAAAATACATAATAAATTAAGTAAAAAATAAATAACTACATTTTAGAAAAATTAGTAACTTTGTGTCGGGTTCGTGTTAATCGTATTCGGGTTTGGGTCGTGTTTGGTTTCTCTCGATAACTTCAAATTGGGTTTATATCGGGTTCTCGTGTCGGGTCAAGGATCGACACCCCTAATATACGCATGTCATTTGTCTATTATATTGAAACATCAAAACAAAGAATTAAACATATAAAATCCCATTTGCTTATAATTTGTAGATTACCTTTGACAGAGATTGAGTTTAATGTACTATGATGTAAAGGAAGACTCAAATTTAGGTACATAATTACAATGAAGGTTCAAGTAGGGGTGGCCAAATGGAACCAAAACCAGGTTTCCAATCGGAATCGGAACCATGTAGGTTAGTTTCGGTTTTGGTTCTTTGGTCTAAAAAACTGTGGAACCGTCGGTTAGAACTGTATGTGGAACCGTGGTGGAACCGACAATTAAAACTGTCGGTTTCAAGGTAAAACCAATGATTTTTTTTTTTGTTAAATATGTTAGAAGAAATGTTATTTTTTTTTTAACTAAGTTGGGAGTAGTGGTTAGAGGGGAGGAGATAAATGTCAAAGTAACTGAATGATACATGGTTCGAACCCTGGTCAACACTCTTATAAAGGGTAAGCGATACCACGTGAGCTACAAGCTCGTAGTAGAAGAAATGTTAAATGCTTATTGTAATGTTGTATATTCGTAACTACATGAGACACGTTTTAAACCAAATGTTGTAAGACAACTACGTGAACCTTGATTCATCTATACTGTAACAGTACATATAGACCGTTTATTATCTATATATATAATAGCAGAAGTCCGAAACAAAAATTTTCCCGCTCTTTTTGCTTCTTATATTCGGTAATATTTTAAATTAGGAAAATATTGTAAATGGTATTCCTATTTTATATGTATATAAATTAGGAAATTATTATAAATGATATTCCTATTTTATATGTATTAAAATTAGGAAAAAAATCCCATTTTACTTCTTATATTCGGTAATATTTTAAATTATGATTGTAAATGGTATTTCTACTTTATATGTATAATAAATAAATTAGGAAATATTACAAATGGTATTCCTACTTTATATATAAATTAGAAAATTATTATAATTGGTATTCCTATTTTATATGTATAAAAATTAGGAAACTTTTCCCACTCTTTTTGTGTTTTATATTCGGTAATATTTTAAAGTAGGAAAATATTGTAAATGGTATTCCTACGTTATATGTATATAAATTAGGAAATTATTATAAATGGTATTCCTATTTTATATGTATAAAAATTTAAAAAAATTATAAATGGTATATATATATATAATAGCAGAAGTCCGAAATAAATTTTTTATTGTAAATATATTTTCCTATTTTATTTTATATATGTATAAATATTAGGAGTTTATAATATACAATTAGGACAATATTATATTTGGTATTAGATTAGGAAAATATTATAAATGATATTCCTATTATATTTTATATATGTATAGAAATTAGGAGTCCAAAACAAAAAAAAAATCCCGCTCTTTTTATTTATTATATTCAGTAATATTTTAATTTAGGAAAGTATTGTAAATGTTATTCCTACTTTATATATATATATATATTAGAAAAATATTATGAATTGTATTCCTATTATATATATATATATATATAAATTAGGAAGATTTTATAAATGGTATTCCTACTTTATACCCAAAGTGAGTCTATACTATCAATTTTATCTATATATATTATTCATATTTTTAAAATTTTATAATCTTTGACTATAATTAATTAATTAATATTAAAAATAACATTATTATTATTACTATTATTACTATGATTATGTACATCATTTCAATTTATATATGTTATTCTTTGTTTCAATGGTGGATGTTACTTTTTTGTATACTATAATATTAATCAAGTTTTAAATACTAATTGACTATTCAAACTTTCCTAATTGTTCAATAATAGTTAAAATAAACGATATAGAATAGACATAGATGTCAATTGTACGATTTCTATTATCCGTTTCAGTTATATCATGTTTATTCATAATCTTTTTAGTGTATTATTATGATATTGTTGTAATATTTGCGTTAATACAATTACAATTTATATCTAATGAAAAATAGTTTGCTATAAATTTGTATCCATGATTTTTCTACCATATTATTTTGAATAATATCTCAATTTAAATTTTATCAATCGATTATAGAAATCTTTATTCATTCTTCTTTAAAAGCGTATAGTCAATAGCATAAAAAATATCTATTTTATAGCCATGCATATTCACAATGTATTCGAGCATTTTCTCTTTCTCATTAGTCGCTATAAGGAAAAAAATAAAATTACACCATTAACACCATATTACCTTGAATTATCCACACGTTAATTCTATGATATGAAAGTGGTCTAATCTTTTTTTCCTACTACGTTATACCATAGAATAAAAAATAACAAGTTTTTGTGTAGGTGGGGAAAATGTTAAGATCATCTTTATGTATTTTATATTACATGTATGAATAATTTTATGAATTGATTATTGATTCTTGAAATTTTGATTTAATTTAGAATTAAAACACTTGAATGATTAGTTTTCACACAATTAATTAAAGTATTGAAATTACAATAAGAAATAACACAATAATAATAACATTAATAATAATAGTGCATTTAATTTATTACTATCTTTGTCTTTATATCATTTGTAAAGTATTAGTACTTTGTATGTTCACCAAAAATTGAATTATCAGGATCCGCATCTACAGATCACCTCTCAGAGAAGTCCAAAAAACCTATAAACAATGAAAGTTTTGAATTGAGCATTGCAACCTATCCATTTCAAGAACTCCTTTCAGTGATAAATGGTATTTATTGACTATATATTACTTGGCTTCGGACTCTTTAAGCCGTCCATGTGAAGCCTCGATTTTTATTCGAACATGTACTTGTTTCACGATCGTCTTTGTACTATTTGACAATTCTACTGCGTCGCTTTGACGAGTAAACATTAATGATAAATATATTTGTATTTAAATTCTTTTAATTATTACTTGTGATCGTAATCATTTATTAATTTTATTTCACATTTATGATCACTTGGTTGATCATCATTATTATTACTTGTGTATTTATTAGTTATCTTAGAAATTTAAGAGACTATTTATTTTAGAGATTTATACCTTATAGAATTAAGAATTCGATTTAGAATAAGTGATCATGAGACTTATAAGTGATCAAGGAAATCACTAATTATTTTGAAGATTGATATTATTCATCTATTATCATCAATTTTGGGACAAAAAAAATATATATGAAATTACCAAAATACCCCTTAAGGGACGGCCATGATGGTATTTTAAGTGTAGAAATATCTCCCAACTCTTGTACATGTACACCTTGTGTGTTAATCTTGTGTATTTTTACACCATTAATACAAACCTACATCTTAGAATAATCCTACAATTTCAACCACCCAATTGGTCAAACAAGACAAAATTTTAAATTCCCCCTAAAACATAGCTTTTGGCCAATTGTCCCTAATAAAGTTGCCTAAATATTACTTTCTTCACTAATTTCCTCAATTATTCCCTAACTCATCATCTAACCAACCAAAGCAAAAAAATTTTGTCTTTCACCCCTACCATTTACTTCATTTCACCAACACAAAATTTTCCTAAGTCTTGTATTTTCTCTTCTCTCTCTCTAAAAATCCTCCTACATCTCTCTACCTATTTCTTCATCTCCTTCACAAACACTTAACCAAAAACTTCAAGAATTCATCTCCCTACTCTTCAAAAAAAAAAAAAAAAAATCGAAACTACACTCCAAAGGTAAGAAACATTTCTTGTTCAATCCATTTTTGATATCACCTAACTCATCTCTTTCACCTCCTAATTAAGTTTGATTTTTTATTTTGAGGTTTACTTAGAAGACCATTGAAGATATTAAGAGACTTGTCATCTTGAAGAAAAATTGTTAAGAAATTGGACTATAAGGTAAGAAATGGAATTTTTAGTACCTTTTCTTCTTCTCTTTCTATTTTCCAAATTTTGATACTCCATTTTTATTTTTGGAGTTTTAGGGGCTGACCTTGGAGGTTGACATTAAGGGTGACCAAAACCTTACACTTGAAAGTCATTACTAGTCACATTTTTACTCACTACACAAGGTAAATGTAGTCTTTCCAATTTTCTCACCATCTTCTTCTTTTCCCTAAATATTTAACCACATTCTTCTAACTCCTATATTTTTTTGATATTCCTTGACTTAGGGGCTGACCTAAGTCACTCCTTCATCGAGAGAGATTTATCCCATTTTCACCAACAAACCGATCTTTAAGGTGGGTGGAAAAATCATTTCCACTTCTAGGTATTTTAAATTGAAAATATGCATGTAGTATTTTGTTATTGAGCACTTGAGATATATATTATGTATTGCATGATATTTTCTTGTATCAAGTTGGAAAAATTCTCAAGTGTTGCTCAAAAATGCGATTTATCGAAAAATAGGGCATACATGCACACCTTATTGTTATACTTGATGAAATTTTCTATGAGAAGGATATGTATGTGTATGAATCTTAAAATCTATGTTTTGAATGATTTATAACCTGGACAAGTCGAGCATAATTGATTAAATTTCAACTTTTGGACTTCAAATACAAAAGTAGAAAGTTGGTGGACTTAATTACAAGAAAATAAAACTTAAGGAACCCCTATGTAATTTTTGATTTTTGGGACTGAACTCAGGTTCAAAAATTATTTTTTGATATTTTAATAAAGTTTTAAGAGTTTTTAGATAAATAAAATCAACCCTTAAAAGCCCAAGAACTAGATTGTAAAAGTTGAGAAGTTTAAGGGCTGTTTTGCAAATTTCGAAACTGTACCAGACCCTAATTTTAAAATTTGAAATTTTAACTCTTAAGGGACTGGAAATAACATATTTTAAGTGTGTTCCAAAAATCCAAGTGTTTAGAGCTTGGAAAGTAATTTTATAAAAATTGAGGGACCAAATTGTAAAAGATTAAACTTGAGGACCAAAATACAATTTCCAGGACTTATACAGTCCATGCACCTGGAAATACTAATTTAACTATAACATAATTATATCTTGGACCCAAGGTTCCAATTTCATAACAATTGGACCCCTAAAAGCCTTAAAGGCAATTATTTCAAAATGAGACAAAAATGAAATTTTCAAAAGTTAAAGGACCTAAACTTATTTATTTTAAAACTGCTATTGTCCCAATATCCCACTAACCATAGTGACATTTTCCAACTTGAATCACATTAAAATCCCTTCCGGTTTGTGAGTTCCAATTATTTTAAACTTAGAGCCCGAAATGGCAATTTTAACAAATTTGGGGCCAATATGAGAATTTTATAAAAACTCGACCTCAAAAATTCAAAAACCTGAATCTCTGAACAATTTGGAGAATTTAGGAACTGACCTCATAATTTTTTCAAGGTCGGAATATTTATTTATTCAATTTTTAACCCCAAAAGTATTGGTTTTTACAAAACGGGGCTAAATTGTAAATTTTCTTTTATCAAGGACCTAACTCAAATTATTTTCATTTTACTAAAACAGCCCTGGACCCTCTGACTTCAATTCGTAAATTAAAATATTTTATTTTCTCAAAATCCCTTGATTTATCGGATCGTCTTGACCGATTAATACGCGATCGTGGGGCGACTTCCTCGTCTTGCGATTTCGAATCTATAACGGACTTATGTTCCACCTAATCTTTCAAGATATCAAAGATTGCTTATCCTCCCGATAATTATCTTCATCCAAATAACTCCACCAACGCCATAATTACTTTACGCAAATTTTGAAAACTTTTCATGAAGCGCCTCCCGAATCAATATACTCATTGCTGGTTGACTACACGAACGTGTATTTAAATTCTTGCTGAGTCAACTTGGTGTGTCGAGCTCACGATCGGATGGATATGTTGGGTATGGGCAAGACGGCAACTCGGCTGCTATTCCACTATTCCGCCCCAACGCCCTAATCCCGGCGAGGAATGGAGTTTGTCCGAGGGAAGCGGGTCGTGAATTTGAGGTATAATCATGATTATGACGAATCCGAGCCTTGCTAGCTCAAGCGTGGATTTTGTCTTTGCCTATGGAGCGATAAGGTGGTCTTGACCATCATGAACGGGGAGTTACAAGGAAGAACGAAGGAATCGTCGATCCACACGATTAGGAGTTGAGCGGAACGTTTGGTTGGCGCTACACCCGATGACGCAACCGCTACTTGTAATGCATGGGTTGGCGCTACACTTGACGCAACCACTAATTCGCCTTGCATGGGATTGGCGCTACACATCGACGCAATCCTCCTGTCTTTCTTGAATCATCGTGCCTGTGTGACCACGAACTATTTTTTAAACTGTATAAATATATTACTTAATACATATTTATCACGATGCTTGTGGGCTATGTGTGAAATCATGCATCATACCTCACGCGTTTTCATACAACCGTTTTCTCGCGTTAACTATATATATTGCCACACTTGCACACGATCACCCCATACACTGAGATTTCTGTCTCATCCCCTCATGTTTTCCAACCTTTAGATGAAGAGTACGTTGAAGACGTCGAACCTTCCACAGATTGAAATCCTACCATTGATGTGGAGCGACACTCCTTTTACTTTTATTGCTGTTGGACTCTTTTATTTTCTTTGCATTCTGGACTGTAATTTAAGGGCGTAGGACCCTTTGACACTTAAGCTGGTGATATGATGTGTACTTTATTTCCTAGTTACGATATGTAAGCTATTTGGTTGTTGGGATGTAATTGTAATGTAAATCGTCTTGTAGTTTTCATTGCTTTAGACTTTGTTTCTCTTGGGATTGTTGCATCTTTTTCTAGAATGTTGGGTTTATTTCTGTTTAAGTGATTGATCGCCGTCGCGTCGCGTTTGGGGCATGACAGTCCATAATATGTTTGAGAAAAATATTGAAAATATTTGTTAGATGATGTTTTCTGCAAAGAACGTCAACTGAAAAAATGCCAATGAATCAGTATAGACAAATTGTTTTCACTAATATTATTATATTGAATTATTAAAATTTACTATATTTAATTGACCTTTTGAATCGATTCATTTGATGTTTTCCATAATTGAATTTAAAATTTAAGTCTATAATTGAAAATGTATTTTTATACATAAATTTTATTTTTATTTACATTATATGAATATTTTATTATTAAAATAATATAATATATACCAACTCATGTTAATAAATAGTCTCAGTATAAACCAATAAAATAAAATAATAATAATAATATACGTGAATAAAATAATAATACATGTGAATAATAATAATTAAAATAATAATACACGTGCAATACACGTACGGGATTACTAGTTATAATATAAATATAAAACTTAATTGAATATTAAGTTCAAGTCTTTAGCTTCCTTTTCCCTTTCTTTTGTAACTGAAATTGAGCTATTTTTAAAAAATAAAAAAATATCTAAAGATAAACAAACGTTTCCGGTTAAAACCGAAACTGAAACCATGGAAGAATCGGGTTCTAAATTGGAACCGGAACCATCGGTTCTGATTTTAGAACCGGAACCATGAGATAATGATTCCTATTCCAGTTCCTCCAAACGAGGAACCGGAACCGGCAGTTCCGGAACTGTGTCCACCCCTAGGTTCAAGAAAAGTACAAACCCACTTCCCACCAGAGGCAGTTAGCTAGGGCTGCCCATGGGGTGGAGCGGGTATCCCAATACCTTGACCCACCCCGTCCCCTCCATGGGATGGGCGGGGCGACCCACCACGGGTCGCAGGGTGGGGCTGGTCGCCCCGTGTTGGAAATACTTTTATTTTTTAATATATTTATCTTATATTTTATATTATTAATAATTCCTTTAATCTTACATTTTGTATTGTAAATGCATATTATTTATAAAATTTATCCTTATATATGGTAAACATAATAAAATGCATAAAATTATATTATTTTATATACTCTACATGTAAAATATATATTAAATATCTTAATAAAATAAAAAAATTGCACTGGGTGGGTACCTATGGGGCGAAAGTATTACCAAAACCCGCCCCGCCCGTCCCGAGTATGGGACGGAGCAGCCCAAACGGGGCGGGGCGTGTCTTGATCGAGGCGGGTTGGATTGCCAGCCCTAAGAAGGCTTACTATGGTATCATGATAGTAAATTATTATTATTATTATTATTATTATTATTATTATTATTATTGTTGTTGTTGTTGTTGTTGTTGTTATTATAGTTAATAAAAATAAAGGATTGGTTATAAGGTTGTCGCAATGTTGCTTGATGTGCGTGGTTCTTTTTTTTATTTTTTTGAGTGGAATGTGTGTGGTTTTATTACTGAATAATTTCAGTTTGCCCGAACCAACATAACATCCGACTTTCGATAATCAACTCATATAGGAACTAACTTAAGATACAATGGAATTTCCTAAAAAAAAAAAGAAAAGATACAATGGAATTTTTGGGATTAATAAAAGTAATACTAGGAGAAGTGAAATCGACAAAAAAAAACAAAAAATAATTAGATGAGAATTAAAGAAAAAATAAAAGAAAAAGAAAAGTTTGAAGATGGAGCACGCGTGAATCGTGATTGGTCATTTGGTTTAAGGGTTGCAATTCGGGTCATCAGGTTCGTGTTTGATTGCGAATTATTTTAAAATAAATAAAAAAATAATTAAAATATAAACTTACTATGTTTTAGACACATAAATAACACCGTATCAAATTCGTATCAGTCGAATTCGGTGTTGGAGTTTCTCGTGTCTGTATTCGAATTTATCTAAATTACTTTTTATCGAATTATATATTGTGTCCGATATTGACACCCTTAATTTGATTGTCAAACTCCGGGGCCTGGGCCTTGGAGGTCAAAGTGTCTGCCAGTTGTGGCCAATTATGAAGACAACGACGGCGACCCCAGAGTTTTGGACTTTTTGGGAAAATAATTATTACTTAAAATTGACGATTCCCTTCAAAAAAAATTGACGATTAAAGATTAGTACTGTAAACTTATCGTATAAAAAACATTACAAAAAAAAGGGGCATCCAAAATATTTAATTTTTAAAACAAAATTGAAAAGTCCAACTGTAGAGTCAAATGAAGTCGGCTTGAAAAGTTCCATCCTTCCTGGCAACCTTTATTCAATAGAAGCCCCACCTCATTCCATTCAATTCCCAATTCTACCCTTCACACAAATCACCCAAATGCCCAAAACACCCTTCTCCATTTCTATATAACCCCCTTCCCCCAATCATACACCAGAATTATTTACAATCCCGCTTCTCCATTTCCAAATTATTTGCTTTCGCTCTCCATTTTCTGCAGGAACTGGCGTTAGCTCAGGAAGATCTGGAAGAAACCTTGAACAAAGGGGTGGTGCGCGCCCTATATGACGCCCTGAACCGCCGCGACGCGGAGGCTATCCAGAAAATCCTCGCCGCCGATCTCGAGTGGTGGTTCCATGGTCCGCCGTCCCACCAGTTTTTGATGCGTCTCCTCACCGGAGAACAGGAATCCAACTTCCGATTCGTCCCCCACAGTATCTCCGCCTTTGGCCCCACAGTCCTCGCAGAGGGCTTCGACCAATCCCGCTCCATTGCCTGGGTTCACGCCTGGACCGTCGCCGATGGGATAATTACCCAGGTCAGGGAGTACTTCAACACGTCCCTCATTGTGACGCGTTTTGGGAAGAGGGACCAAACGGATTGCAGCAGCAGCAGCATTGCCGCACCCCTTCTTTGCCCGTCGGTTTGGGAGAGCAGTCTTCCGGGTCGGGTTGGGAAATCTGTACCCGGACTCGTGCTTGCTATCTAGAAGCTTCGTGTTTCGGGTCCCTGATACGTGCGTTTTAACGGTCTTTGTAAAATATATTGTCGCGAAAGCGTGTTGTTGGTTTTATTTTTAATATTTTTAAATTGTTCCTATGGGGTGAGGGTTTACCGTTGTATCCTGCGTCTGAGAGACGATGTGAGATAGACGGCTGAGATTGGTTTCAGGATTTTGTTCAGTTGCGTTAGTCTTTAGTTTGAGTGTTGTGGGGTCTAGAGGGGGTGATCAGCGATCATGATCGGGAGGCCCTTTTGCTTTGATTTGATGGTGTTTGATTGTGTGTTGGGTGATGTTCTGTTTGCAATAAAAGATATTTTACATGATTGGCTAAAAATCCACTCCCATTTTTATTTTTATTTTTATTTTTTATGCTTATGCAAAGTAATCAGACATAAAATATACATGTTCACTAAAAAAGACTTAAATATACATATACAAATTGAAACACTTCAAATTTTAGCATGGACAACGAATTAAAATGATAGAGATACACAAGAACAAACAAGAAATCAAAATGCGAAATTAATAAATGGGATGATTAAAGCTACCTTGGAGTTTAGCCTAATTAAAAAAAAAAAAATTAATTATCTTTCAAAATTACAAATATCTCTTGAAGGTGTTCAAATGTTGGAAATTTAGTTTAAGTGGTTTCTATTAATGAGAAATAGAAATAAAATAGATAACCAAAACTTATTAATAGAATAAATGAGATTAACATTTTAAATTTTCAAAACCAATTTTAGGTGAATGAGAAATTAATACATCGAGTTGGCCACTTAAAAGATAAAATTGTTATGAAAATTGGAAGATGTGCGGTGGAATTAAACTTCATTCCACATGGGTTACAAAGCTAAAATGAGTCCATCTTATATGGCCCAAGTTGAAGAATTAGATTTGGGCCATTGGGACACCAAAGGTTTTAGAAAGGAATGACCTACATGCTAGTGAGTTTGGCCTAAAATAGACACGCATCGTTGCCTGCCTGTCGGCCTAGTTTGAGTTGTGGGCTTGGATATCTTTTTGGACAATGTATTTGACCTCTTTAAAAATTTAATTCTGGGATCAGGTCAGGAACATTGCGCTGAACCCAGATGAACAACCGCACAACTTGGACATAAATTTGGTGCAGCCGCGTGACTGTCAACAACAAAAGTGTTTGTGGTCGCGTGACTCCAAATTGATGCGTCTGTAAGTCAAGAAAAGCGCGTTTTTTCCCATTGAATATGCCTTTTCAAGCCAAAAAACACGACGGTTTCCATAAGGTGCGTCAAACCTTATATACATCCTCTTATATGTCTGAAATTCGAACAGTAACACATACAATAAAAATTGAACCATCATATTGTAATTTTTTCTTTCTAAAAAGCTTGAAAGTGTTTAATACTTAATAGTTCGTTGCGGTTTATTATTTGCAAATAATGCTATAATATACTAGAAAGTTGGTGTACATTATAGACGATTGATATAACCATTAAACATTTGTGTACGGTGCAATTTCGTCTCGTAGAGATAGTATCCAACATTAGCCCTGGCTTAACTTTCTGTCACATTATCCAGGCCCATTTTTCCAGCAGACGATTACATTTGCTCTTACAACAAATACCCCTTGAAGTTTGTATTTATCTAGCAAATACTCACCAACTCCAATTTATAAAATAGAAACAAATTTCAAAGTGTACTTATAATTATAAAATATTTATGTTTTTATAATTAAGCTAAAGTTCAGAGGTAGTTTTTGTAATTATACCCCTTAATATATTTGGACTCTTTTTTTTATCTATAAGTAATTTATTATATACTTTATTACTTATAAGTTTTTGCAAAAATAATATAAGTTCATTCCTAGCATACAGACTATTGAGAATGGTTAACCCATGGGGTAAAAAAGAATAGATATTATCATGCTTGTGGGACTGGTGATTCCTAGAGTTGTCAAAAGCATCGGATCGAGCCTAGAGCAAAAAATAAGGTCGGGTCGGACTAAACATTGACGGGGACACTATTTTTAAAACCCGATCCATGAAAATACACTAAAACATTCGGGTCAACCAGGCCAGACCAAATAGATTCAGTTTGTTCGGGACTTAAATATTATATCCCAATCCGGTAAAAATATCGGGCTGGTCTGACCTACCCATCGGGCGGGCGAAATTGACAACTCTAGTAAATTCCAATGAAAATGATGAATTACAAACATCAAATCATACCAATCATGTGTTTAGAAATGTGCTTGGGAACGCCCATTTCATTTTCAATATATTCATATATGTCAAGCGTGTCGTTAGTAATAGTGGAATCACTCTCTTTTTTAATTTTACCATGGGCGATGAGAATCACTTGGTAGTCTAGTGGTAAGTAGAACTGGCAATGGGGCGAGACAAGTGATAAAATCGGGTTGGGCCGGGTCGATAGATTTTATCGCTTTAGCGAAATATCTAAATGAAAGTAACAATTTCATTATTTCACTTAGTGGTCTAACGGAATCTGTCTCCTTCTCAGTTGCTAGTCTCGACATATAGACTAAGAACCTCTATGGAGACATAGTGGTTCCCAATATAGGAAGGTGTAGGGGAAACTTATGTTTGTATATGTCCAAGCAAGCATATTTGTGTATATTGAATGATAGAAGGGGTTGGTTGGGACAAGCTATTTTAGCTTGCAACATTAGTGTTTTGGTTCTCTAAGAACTGCAAAAAAGATTGGGCAAGTAAGTGTGTTATTTTGGTTTATTCTGGTTTCCAATCTTACTTGCATTAAATATTTTTTTGGTTTTTGTTTCCAAAGACCCCTGACATAAGGCGGTTGAGGAGCAGTTGACCAAAAGGAAAGCAGGTAGGCCGCCAATGTTTTTTGTCTGCGAACCAGACGAGACTGAAATTTTTGTTGGGCCATCATTTTGTTTAACCTAGCCCAACCCATTATTATCTTTTACACATGATTTCCATCGGGCCATTAGGGTTTTCGGACTTACCAATTTTTATAAAAAAATATATTTTTACCCACAAAGACAAAAATACATTACTAAAGTGGCATGATCGTGCTGCTCAATAGGGCTGCACGATCGTGATGCCCTATAGAGATCCACGATCGTTCTCATATTTATGGTGACACGATCGTGCTCACATTTATGGTTGACACGATCGTGCCCCATGGTGTGTTGGGCCATATTGTTGCACGATATATCATGCTCACATTTATGGTGGCACGATCGTGCTCACATCTATGGTAGCACGATCGTGCCATGTTGGACATTCCCAGTTTTTTTCTCCTCTCGAAAATAAGCGAATTTCTCGCATTATACATAAATATTTGAAGCAAGAACTACATTAGTTTGGTTCAAGTGACTTAAATTTATTTCCAATTGTGTCTTGAATATTCAAAAACGAAAACATGAAAGGAAAAAAAAATGAAGATTGTTATCTTGGAAAGAGGAATAAAAGATGAAAGGAAAATCTATATATATATATATATACATTTTGGCTCATTAGTTTTTTATTAGAGATTTCCATTGAAAATAAATATAGAAATATATTTTATTTGTGGAACAAAAAATCATGATTTGCTGATTATTAGGAACTCAAGTATTTAAGATTCCATATATGAATATAAATCTATTTGATTTGCTGGATCAAAAATAATGATTTCCTGATTCTTAGGAACTCACATATTGTTGTTAAATTTAGAAAAAAAAATATGGAATATTAAATTTTGTTTTTTCGGCATTCCAAAATTAGTCAACATTCCAAAATAAATAGTATTATATGACGTGCATGGATATTCAGTTTCTATCTTTCTATAGACATTGTTTTTATTCATTCTATAACTTAAAATAAACATTATTATTGAAAATAATTTACTTGCTGATTATGGAATACCAAAATTTGAAATATAATAGAAATCGAATTAATTGAAGTGTCTAAAATTATTCATAAATTAATATAGAATATAAATTCACAACTTATAATGTTATTTATATTGTATTAAATAAATTTATCTTTTTCTTTTTAAAAAAATCATAACTTTTTGTTGATCCATTTTTACGTATAATTTATCAAATTAATCAATTTTTTACTATCTTCAATTTGACAACCATATTACATGTATAATATATATAAATAACAAACATTAATAAATAAAAATATATAAAAAATATTTACTCATCATTTTGTAAGAAAAATTTAAAATTTATCATCGTTTAATATTTAGGGCTGGAAAAACCAACTTGCGGTCGACCCTATGATATGGTCGGACTATACTGTAACTTCCTAAACTAAAAGAAATCGAGTCCATTTGGCCTGAGAGGACGAACATGCCAAGTTGGCCGATACAAATTCAATTAGATTTGTAATAGGCTTTAGAAGTTATGTATTTGGGCTATTAGACACCAATTTGTATATTCATTTATTGTTTTGCTATTTCTTTTTATATATATACATATATAGTTGTTATTTAGGCTTAGCCCATTTCTTAATAATTATTTAGAATTATATTTAAATTGATTAAATTCAACTAAAAAATTTAATTAAAGAAAATATCTCAAAATATGTATCCAAATTTTAACACCGGGCTTCGAATGTCATCTTGTTAGACGATACACACCGGGCTAATAGACGATACTCTACTTTCATCCATGGTTTAACACAAGGTATCCCGATGAACCTACTCTTGTTAATTTAGGTTTATTGGAGGATTTTGGAGCTATGTGTGGTAGAACTGATTGGCATGAATTTTTGAATAGGCATTGGGCCACTTATTCGGTTTTCACACTTGAATTTTTTAGTAGCTTTGAATTGGTGGTTCGAAAAAAAAACTTGATGAGAATTAGGTTTCAATTGCGGAATGAGCCGATGGAGTTCAATATTGATGATTTGAATGAAATTTACGAAACTCGGGCTTATGGGGTTGATGAGCACGAAGAGTTTGACAAGGATAGGTGTTCGGAAATTTATTGTTAGATTTTGATGATACCATGTAAAACTTAAAGTACAAAGTTGACACCCTATTTTTTCCTTGTATTTTCTATGTTGTAATAGATATGACTGAAAGAGCTGAGTAGAGTCAGCTATGTCGAAAAATACAATAAGTCAACTGAAGGCAAGAATGAAGACCCAACTATGTGTCAGCTGAGTAGAGTTAAAAGAAGACTATGAGTCGACTGAAGGAGACTCAGATAAGGAACACTGAGTGAAGGACGTTGAGGTATCAGTCAACACAATTAGTTGAATTGACAGATGAGTCATGTTCAAATGATTGAGAGCTGACTCAAGTCAAAAGGGGTAAAGGCAGTTGTCCAGTCAAGTCGACTGAGATAAATCCATTGCACAGAAGTCAAGGTTATTACTTAATTTAGTAATACCTCCATGCTGACATGTCTTAAAGTGCTCAACCCAGAAGCGTGCAAAAGGAATGAACGAATGGGAAGCACTGAAACATGTGTCACACTCTGAAAAGCTGAAGAATTCATTAATACGAGGAAGAGTCTCCATCACATGCTGAAAAAATCAAGACAAGACAAGCCAACAATCAAGAATGTGTCATTTGAAAATTGCATATCTCTTCAACGGGCAAATTTTCAAATGAACAGTATAAAAGGATGAGTAAGCAAGAGAGATAAAAAGAGACACTCAAGAGATTAAATTTTTGAAGCAACTGAAAGCAAGCAAATCTGCAATATATTCTCTCTAAGCTTATCAAGAAAATTCCTCAAACCAAACATCGAAGTAATTCAGTCCAACACTCATTGTGAAGGAAAAATTACCTCAACTAGTTGAAGAGGAACAAGTTTCAAGAACAAAAAAGGGTCTACTCTCCAAGTTGAAGGAGCTGTAGTAAGGTTCAAGGTCGAACCAGAAGGATCAGTTTGTTGGAGGACTGTGTGATCAAATCCAAAGACTTGAAGGGAGCTGAAGTAGCAAGGCAATCTGTCTTGTAAAGAAACTGAGTCGCAGGAGAAGCCAACTATGTGATCAAGGTTGTCTCTAGACTGAAGAACCACTTTGTAAATTGATCTATTACTTAGTGGATTTCTCCAGGAGTTGGAGAAGAGTGGATTAGAGGAATTACCCTATCCTCGAACCACTATAAAATATTTGTGTCATTTACTTTCTTGCTTATAATTTATATATCTGCTGATAAGTTAATTATCTATCTAATTGATAATAACAAGTGCTAAAACAAGTGTTAAAACATGCTTAAAATTATCAAAGGGTGTTAAGTCTTCCGCTGTCAAAAATCAAATCAACAAAAAAGTTAAGGGTTAGTTGACTCAACCGAGCTATACTATCAACAGCTCAGTCGAGTCTGTTGAGTGAGTAACTTAGCTAAAGATAGCCAACTTAGTTGTCCCCTAAGGACTTAGCTGATTTGAGTCAACTCTATTGAATTTCTTCAGAAGACTAAAAAGTGAAAATTTGGTAAAGTTTATTCAACACCTCCCCCTTCTAAACTTTACATCACACCCTTTGGGACCTACAATAGGTTTTGAAAAGAAATAACTGGGAAACAAATTTACACGACGGGCACCTCAAAGGTGTCTAATATTCGAAACCCATTATTTTGCTATGTCCAGAGAGCCTTAGCAGAAACAAATTTTGCGAGGGAGGAGAGTAAAGGGGCATTGACGGTAGATGAATTATTCATCATATGGTGTATGGCGTCGGGGACTGAAATTATGCCAAATGTTGGGGTATGATAGTCCGGCAATTTGATAGTATAAGAAAATTTGAGAGGGGTGAAAACTGCATTGGGGGGATGATTACCCCTCTTGCTGAATACTTCAATATTAACTTGGTAGGGTATGAGGAGGCCACGGGGCCTAAATACTGAAATTGCACAACAAACACTAGTGGTGTAATGGTAGAACACCACCTTGCATCTGTATAGGCACGTGTTCGAAATATTTCCTTAACAATATAGAGCCCAATGAAGCTAATTTAATTTGCAGCGAATGGAGATAATGAAGTAGTTTTAAAAACATTAACAAGTGATTAAACCTTGTGTAATTAGTTGACAAAAATTTCCCCGTAAATTATCAACACAAACGGACGGTGTACTTGGTGGAGCTCAAGGGGAGTAAATGGTGCTTGTTTGCAGCTAAGGTGATGGACAAAGAGGAATTGGTTTATAGGAACAAAGAGAGTAGGGCAGGGATAGAGAGGGAAATACTTGGAATATTGGATCACCCATTTTTGCCCTCCCTCTATGCAACATTGGATTGTCCTAGAAATATATATTAGTTCCTTTCTTAGAAATATATATTAGTTCAGGAAATACATCCAAATTAGTCACATCATTAGTTCAGGAATGTTTGGTTTTCTTCTCCAAATCAAAATCCTTATGAATTCATTTTTTCATGAAAAACCTAAATATGTATTATTTTATCAGTGTATTTTCTGCTAGCAGGTCAATTAATTTATACATTTTTCTATGCATCACATCAAGTCTCACTCTTTCCAAATGTACATTTTCCAATCACTAACCAAACATCCATCTAAGTTAATAGTTTTTTATTTTGGATGTGAATAATCAGGTTTTATGCATCTGAAGTGATGGCTGCTCTGGAATACCTCCACATGCTTGGTATAGTTTATCGCGATCTAAAACCCGATAATGTTCTAGTAAAATCCGATGGTCACATAATGTTGACCGATTTTGATCTGTCCTTGAAATGTGATAACTCAACATCAGCGGCACATCTAGTATACGATCAGGTAGAATCGAAATCTTATCACTCTCCAGACAATCGTAAGATTGACTCAACGAGATTTTTTGTAAAAGACTAAAAGTAAATCTTAGTTGGGCTATCAAAGAAAAATTAACTGAGGCCCATATACTGGTTATTTGAAGAAAAAATGGTTTTCAAAAAGTTTAAAAAATTAAGAAGATCATCCCATATCTTTTGCAATCCCTATAATCTCTATAATTATCTACTCATTTTCTCTCTTTCATACAACACGTCTCCACTCTCTCTAACTTAACTCTCTTTCTCTTGGCTATCTTCTAATCTTTTTCTTTCACACAAAAATTCCCATTCTCAGAATTTTGTTTCTCTTAATAAGCCTTTTAATCTTTTCTAAATTTTAATTTTCTATCTAGAAAAAAAAGTTATCCTCCAAATTTTCAATTACAATTTCGATTGGATCATCAATTGTGTAAGTAATTTTAAGATCCTTCATGAATTATTTGTCTAGTTTTTAATTGTTATTTGTTAATTCGTTGATAATTCTTTGTTCCCTTTGTAAATTATACTGTTTTGTCAATATTTAATTGCAATTTCTAAAGCTAAATTACGGAAGTCAGTAGATATTTTTTTGTTTAGAAGTCAAATATGTTTTTGTTTACGGAAGTCAATAATTAATTCATTGATAGTTCTATTTTTTTTGTTTACATGGCCTTTGCATTTGCCAACTAAAAAATGTTAATTTACTGTAGATGTTTAGAAATTAGAAGCCAAGTCTTATAATAATTCTTATTGTATGACCTTAGTTTTTTCTTTTGCAGATTTGAAAAACTTGAAATACAAGTCTTATTATAATAATCTTTGGGTATATTATATCAATATTCCCAGCACAAATCAGGTTTCATTGCTCTTTACTATCATTTTCTTTCATTGTATTTGTTTGATTCTTGGCTTTATTAACTATTTTGTGTTTATATTTCTAGACTTGATTTTGTAGTGTAAACATGTTACCAAGAAAATATCCATCCGGAAGTCAAAAAAGAAATAAAAGAAAAAGAATTGATGAAGTGATTAAAACTCAAAAAGGAGCTCTTGATAAGTTTTTGAAAACACATTTGGTTTTTTGTTTAATCCTAAGAAGTTGTCTTCATTGGATGAGAATAGGTTGGATGAATATTGTGTTAATCTTCAAGTTGCCCTAAAGCATAATGAAAAATTTGACATTGATGCTGAGGATTTATTTTCTGAGTTGCAAGTGCTACAAACATGTTTACCACCAGAAACAAAGTCAACCATTGAAGTTCTTGAGTTTGTTAAAGCTTTAGATTGCTTTCCTAATGTTTCTATTGCATATAAAATTTTGTTAACTATACAAGTTACTGTAGCATCAGCAGAAAGGAGTTTTCAAAACTAAAATTAATAAAGTCATACTTGCGTTCAACTATGTCCTAAGAAAGATTAAATGGGTTAGCTATTTTATGCATTGAAATGTGATATTGGAAAAACTTGATTTTGAAGATTTTATTAATGACTCTGCTTCTCAAAATGCTAGAAGATCTAAACTTTTTAATTAATTGTTTGATACTTACTTTTTTTTGCAGGTTTGCATGTGGTGCACTCTTTAGAGTTTCAATATTTTGGATGATGAATTTTTATTTTAATATTTATATAAACTTTAAGGGCTCCTTTTTCTTTTTTTGCCATGGGCCTCTGAAAGTTCAAGGCCGACCCTATTTCTATCTCATCCTGCATTTTGCCAAGTTGTGTTGTCCCACGTGCATCATGCATTCATCCTAGACAGCGACATAAAAAATATTTCTTTCAGAAAAAGAAGAAGAACGAATATCGTGGGACCCTAAAAATAGTAGCAGAGCCAATCGATGCTCGATCCATGTCGTTCGCTGGGACCCACGAATACTTGGCCCCGAAAATCATGTCCGGAGAAGGGCATGGCAATTCAGTGGATTGGTGGACACTAGGGATCTTCATATATGAATTCTTTTATGGGGTGACACCCTTTAGGGGGATAGAAAATGAGTTCACCTTGGCTAACATTGTGGCTCGAGGGCTCGAGTTCCCTAAGGAGCCCATGGTTGCATCATGTGCTAGGGATTTGATGAGCCAACTACTTAACAAGGACCCTACCAAGAGAATGGGGTCCATGATGGAGGTCACATCAATCAAGGGTCATCCATTCTTTGAAGGGGTAAATTCGGTACTTTTGAGGTGCACAAAACCACCGTATATCCCAAAGCCTTTCAATCTTAATAACTTTGTTTCATCTCATCATGATCATTGTGATGGGAATGTAGATTACTATTAAAAAGTTTGTGATTGAATTTTTGTTTTTGATGGAAAATTAATGAAGTCTATTTTTATTATATTGCAAAGGAAAGTTCACTGTCATAATCACTGATGAAGAGAGAGGGATGTTGGGAAATTTATTGTTTAGATTTTGATGAATGCCATGTAAAACTTAGACTAGAAAGTTGGCACCCCATTTTCCTTGTAATTTGCATTGTAATAGAAAGGGTTGTACAGTGAGTCAAGTCGGCTATGCTGAGAATATACAAGAAGTCAATCGAGATCGAAATGAAGACTCATTTTGTGAAAATGTTGAGTATGGCAAGGAGGAGAAGTCAAGAACTCGATTGAAGAAGTATCACCGGATACAAGTTTGTGTGAAGTGTCACCAAGTCAACTCAAGAAGCCAAGTCTCAAGTTGAAGTGACAGATGAGTCATCCATTGATTGGAAGCTAACTCGAAGTCACCTGGGGAAGTTAGAAGAACTGCAGACAAGTCAAGACAACTGAAAAGAATCCATTGCACAGAAGTCAAAAAGTTTACTTAAATAAGTAATACTTCCATGCTTCCATGTCTGAAAGTGTTCGATCCCGAGGAAGCGTGCAAAAGGAATAAACCAATGAGAAGACCGCACCTCGTGTCGACTACGAAAAATTTGAACATTCATTTAATACGAGGAAATATCAATATCAAGGAATGCAACAAGACAAGCCAACGAACACAAGTGACTTTTGAAAATCAGCCTATCTCTTCAATGGGCAAGATTTGAAAGATCACTATAAAAGGCTGAGGAATCACTTTGAGAAAAGGTAACCTTGACTAACAAAACCACGAACTATTAAGCAATTATTTGAACTGTAACCTGCAAAACATTCTCAAGTTATTCAAGAAAATCCTCAAGCCTAAATTTCGAAAGAAATCGATCCAACACCAAGCTGTGAAGGAAAGACAACTTCAAACTGTTGAAGAGGAAACTTTTGAAGAATCAAAAAGGGTCTACATTCCAAGAAGGATTATAGAAAGGTTCAAGGTCGAACCAGTCTCAAGTTATTGGAGTGCTTCATGATCAAATCCAAGAAGCTTGAGCAAGTGAGTTGAAGTAGCAAGCGCAATTTTGCCCTGTGAAAAAGCTAAGTCGGACGAGAAGCCATTTGTGTGTGAGCGCATCTCGGATCGAGTCCCAAAGGATCAAGTCGGTGTGTGATCAAGACTTGTATACGGGGTGATAACCACTTTGTACTCGATCAATACTTAGTGGATTCCTCCGGGAGTTGGAGAAGAGAGGAGTAGAAGAATTACCCCATCTTGAACCTCTATAAAAATTATTGTGTCATTTACATTTCAAAGCATTTTATTTACGCATATCATTTTATATCTCTGGCGATAATTTGCTATCCAACTGATAATTAACAAAGTGCTAAAACCAAGTGTTTAAAACAAAGTTAAACCAAATTCAAGGGTGTTAAGTCTTCCGCTAAAAATCTCATTCTGACCTAAGTTAAGGTTTAGATTAAAAAGTGAGTTATTCTATCAATAGCTCAATCAGTGCGTTGAGTGGCTAACTCTATTTGGTTAACTAACTTAGTTGTCCCTCAAGGACTTGTGAAATTAACTCTGTATTATTTTAAAGGACTAAAATCGAAAAGTTGGTAAGGTTTATTCAACCCCCCTTCTAAACCTTACATAAATCCTGCATCCACCACCGGTCATAATTAATATTTTTTTATTATACTGATGGTTCAAGTATTTGAAAAAGCAATGTTATCATGACATATAAAGTGTAGCTTAATAGAATTGAACAAAATATTAGTACCTTCGATAGTTTGGAATTATGGTCAAATTGATTGATACGGGAATGTTGTTATTGCTATACATTACAGAATGTCATTACAAATTTATTACTTCCTATTTTTCTAGGATAAAAACTCCTGTCAAACCATTTAACGGGCCAAAATTCGTTACATGGATCCTAAAAATTGACCCGGTGGTATTTTGTAATATTAGCAGTGACATAGAATCACTAGAACCCTGAAAAGTATCACTTTTCTTCTAAAAAGTATTGATCCATCGAAAAAGTATTAGTAGTTCCTTAAACAGTGTTTTTATTAGTCCTCACAAAAAATATTAAAAATTTTCCATCAAAAGTATTAGTAATCCTCTTAAAACGTATTTACAGCCACTTGAAAAGTATTAGGTTTTTCGATTAAAGGTATTTTAGTGATTCCCCTGAAAAGTATTAGTTTTTCTCATAAAAAGTATTAGTAGTTCCCCATAAATGCATTAGTAGTCCCCATGAAAATTATTTAGCAGTCCTCCTAGAAAATATTAGCCCCACAAAGGTATTAGTAATACCACAAAAAGTATTATTAGCCCCTCTAAAATGTATTAGTAATGCCTTTAAAAAATATTGGTAACCCCACCTAAAAACTAGCCAAGGATCTCTTATTTTTTGGCAAATGAAAATATAATGAATAAGAGCACTCAATCCCATCTTTGAAAAATGAAAACACTTGCTAGGAAGCAACAAATCTCCTACAAGCCTAATTTCCGCCATTTCTGCTAAAGGTCTCTCTGGTATACATTTCCCCCACAATTTCATAGATACATTAAATATGTGATTAGTAGTCATACGATTTTTTTAGATAAATTGTGAAGAAAGCTAGCATCTTGACCAATATTGTAGGTCCGAGGGGTGTGAGTGTAAGGTTTAGAAGGGGGGTTGAATAAACCTTACCAACTTTTCGATTTAGTCCTTTTAAAAGTTGAGTTGATGCTACAGTTTGTGTCTAGGTGAACAACTAATTTAGTTAATCAATAGAGTTAGTCACTCAACGAGACTGATCGATTGTTGTTGATAGAATAACTCATTTATTAAGACTAAAGAGACTTAGCTAAATTTGTAGTTTGTTTTCATTGAGGAAGACTTAACACCCTTAAATTTGTTTTGGTATTGATTTAATGCTTGGTTTAGTACTTAGAGATTATCAAATGGATAGCAAATTTATCGTGAGTTAATGAGATAAGATGCGAGAAATTAAAGTCTTGAAATGTAAATGACACGAAAAGTTTTATAGAGGTTGAAGATGGGGTAATTCTTCTACTCCTCTTTTCTCCAACTCTGGAGGAATCCACTAAGTATTGATCAGTATACAAAGTGGTAGCAGTCCGGATACAAGTCTTGATCACACACGGTGACTTGATCCTTGGGACTCGATCCGGAGATGCCTTGGTCACGGTGGCTTCTAAATGCTCTCGGAAACTTCTTTCAGGCGGCTTGCCTTGCTACTGACTCACTTGCTCAAGCTCTTTGGATTTGATCACGAAGCCCTCCAAAAACTCGAGATTGGTTCGACCTTGAACCTTTCTAAAATTCTCCTTGGAATGTAGACCCCTTTTCTTCAAAGGTTTCTTCTTCAACTGATTGAAGCTATCTTTCCTTCATAGGTGAGTGTTGGATTGATTTTCTTCGTAGTGTAGGCTTGAGGATTAATCTTGAATGATTTGAGGATATTTTAGGTTACAGTTCAAAATGTTTTCTTGAAATGTTCGTGGTTCAGGTAGTCAAGGTTTTTTTTTTCTCTCAGAGTCATTCCTCAGCCTTTTATAGTGATCTTTCAAAAATATGCCCGTTCAAGAGATAGGCTTATTTTTGGAAGTCACTTGTGGTCGTTGGCTTGTCTTGTTGCAGTCCTTGGAGTTTCCACTTCCTCGTATGAATTGTTCTTCAACTTTTCAGAGTTCTGACACAGTGTAGTGCTTCCCATTGGTTCATTCCCCTTGCACGCTTCTGGGACTGAGCACTTCGAGAAAGGTACCATGGAGGTATTACTTGTTTAAGTAATTCTCTTGATTTTTGTGCAACGGATCTCTTTCAGTCATCTCGACTGATTTGCATTTCCTTGCTTTCCCAGGTGACTTAAGTCGGCTTTCAATCATTGGATGACTCTTTGTCACTTCAACTTGAGACTTGGATATCTTGAGTTGACTTGACGATACTTTACTCGCTGTTGCACCTTGATCGAGTTCCGTCTTATCTTCTTTGCCATACTCATTTGTCTTGCGGAGTCTTCCTTCTAGTCTCCGTTGTCTTCTTGCATGTTTAGGCATAGTGACTTAACTTCGGCTTGACCCGACCCTATTTGTTACAATGCGAGTTTACAACAAAAATGGGGTGCCAACTTCCTATTCTAAGTTTTACATGGCATTCATCAAAATATAAACAATAAATTTCCCAACAAATATGTATTAATATCTCTGCTAAAATTTGGAACTTGGAGGGGTGATAGGGCCTGAGTCGCAAGTGGAGGACCGAGAGAGATATATTGTTTCAATTTCTTTTTGGTGCGGATCGGGTTGGTTTTGAAGGAACCGTCTAACGGATCGAGATCCGTCGGACGGCAGATCGATAGAGACCATCTCTTTTTCTAGACATGAATTATTGTTATACTCTGAGAAATCCCATTAATTTAGATTTTACTATAATAAAAGGTTTTTGTTATAATTAGATAAAACAATGCGGTATTATACTGGGGTCTTCTTCTTCTTCCTCCACCACTGCTTCTTCCTCTACCTCTTCCTCTCGGGCGTGTATTATCTTTGGGGTCTTCTTCTTTGGTGAGTGACCAGCGGAGTGACTAGAGTAGATCAGGTAGTCTGTTGCTGTCGGCTTTCTTCACATAGCGTGAGACCCTTTTTCCGATACAAGTCTGAGCTTGAGCCATGGACATGTTTGCGAAGTATCCTTCGGATGCGGCGTTTTAAATTCATCAAGCGATCTTGGCTCGATTCGGCATTCGAGATGGCATAAGTGTCTCATCTCTTTGGAATGCCTCCATGTTGTTTCAAGATATCCATAACTCGGGCATTCATCCTTCCTTCCACTCCATCCTCCATCCTGCTTCAATTGTCTTTCTCTTTTCGACCATAGACACAGAGCAGTGTTGGAGTGGCGAGTCTTTGGGAGTTTCTTTGATAATATCGGTTTGTGACAAGTCCTTGTTGGGGGGTTTGTGCAATCATTAGGGTGACATCTCCGATCCTTCCCCCTCATCAAGCGATCTTGGCTCGATTCGGCATTTGAGATGGCATAAGTGTCTCTGTCTCTTTGGAATGCCTCCATGTTGTTTCAAGATATCCATAACTCGGGCATTCATCCTTCCTTCCACTTCCTCCATCCCTGCTTCAATCTTGTCTTTCTCTTCTCGCCCATAGACACAACAGAGTGTTGGAGTGGAGAGTCACTTTGGGAGTTTTTTGATAATATCATTGTGACAAAGACCTTGTTGGGGGTTTGTGCAATCATTAGGGTGACATCTCCCGATCCTTCCCCCTCAGCAGGACTTTCCTTTCTTTGCTCTTGAGACCTCCTGTTTGTCTTTCCCTTTACTTTTGCTCCCTCATTCTCAACGTCATATCTCTTGGCGCTTTAAGGTATTCCTCTTCCCCTTTCTAGCATCATCAAAGGAGAGAGGAACGGAAACATACTAGCAAGCGAGAAAGTCGAGTCTGGCGATAGTCGATTCTGCCGAGTGTGCTGCGGGTATCTTTGCCGCGAAGGCTTCGAGCGAGTAGCGTTGGATTGACTTTAAGCAACTTTATCTCGGCCATGAGAAGGATGAATTTTCGATCCATGTTTTCTTTCGATACACGGGAGCTCATTCTTATTTTGCTCACGCAGCGACTTTATCTCGGCGAGTTTGAGATTCATGCATGTGCTCTATGTGTTCTCTCGATTGCGTCTTCGCATCGGCATTCTCGGCTTGCGGACCAACAGACTTGTTGAACAATGTTACGAAATATCTAGCTTGTTCCACACGCATTGTTTCTTCTTTGTTGCCACCACTCCCGATTCTTACTATTATGCCTCTCAAGTCGGCCAGTAAGGTTGGCATCTCTGTGTCGATCTCATGTCCATCGAGGCCTGGTGCCTCTCCACCCGTTCAATTTCAGCAAATAATGCTTTGAACACCTCCCGAACTTGAGTTGTTCCTCTGTTGCGGTGACGGCCAAGCAGCGTCAAAATCATAGTTAGGCTGGAACGATGGTATACGATGGAATGACAGGATCAGTGCAGTGGAAGCGCTCGAGATCTCTTTCTAATTCTTGGGGAGGTCGGGTACCTCCGAGGAGAAAAGGGAAATGATTCTAAGAAGGAATCATCACGGGCAACCTGGGATTTGTTCAATGATGAGTGGTGCTCGTGAAGTTTCTTGTGGAGTCGAACTGCTGCTGCTTGAGGAGCCTACGCGGTGGACTCTGTTTGGTGGACTGTTGTGAAGTTGACCCGACTTTTGAGCCTCGGTTTGTCTCAACACTTCGTCGGTCTCATTTGGTTTCTCCAATCGAGTTGACTGGTCCTCGACCTTATCGAAGCGTCATCGGACGATGATGAGATTTCCATGGATGGCTCATCATCAAAATTTAAAGTTTGTGAGTAGTCTTGAGGTCGACTTGCTCGTGGTTGGAACATCCTCGGTGAGTCTTTTGGATCGATTCTGAGGGGATGACTCGGCTTCATCGTCTTCTTCCGATCCCGGAAAGGTTACATCGGGATTATCCTAGGAATCGTGAAACGCGCTTATCTCCTTTTCGGATGGATCAATGATAGCGGGGGGATGTTCGTACTTGATTTCTTTACCGGGAAGTCTCAACCTCCCGTTGGCCTTCATTACCTCCTGCGAGTCTCTACTACAACGAGCCCTTGGACATCCCTTTCGGCGATGTGTGTCGGTCTTAGGGTCTTCTGCGGTGGCATCCATTGGAGTCTCAACCCCATGGATTGCACTTTCATCGCCAGTGTTAACTCCCGGGTTGTTTCGCGTGCCTCGGCATTTGCATCGCGGCGTCATTAGCCTTGAGGAGCGATTGGCACCTCGGTGAGACGATTTCAAGCTGTCGAGCTTCGTTGATGACAACTTCTTTGTGTACTTTGTGGTTGTTCCTTCTCCACTTCGCCTCCTAGATTCGTAGTAGAGTCATCGTAGCATCCTCCAACCTGCCGCTTTGCGGTGGAGGGAGTTTTCCCCTCGGTGGCGCACCGGTGAGTGACTTGGAATGGGGTCACTCGTCTCCAAACTCCCGGCTATTTCTCGAGTGTTCGGCCAGTTGGGGCGGTGGTAAGACACCTTCATTAGGGGTTGGCTCGTTGGGGTCCCCACTAACCCGATTTCATCGCCATTTCCTTAGTTCTTCTTCCGAGTGAGTTTGGGGATGTGGTGACAGCAACAACGGTGGCAATATCTTCGCACCACTCCCATTGGGTCTATCTCCGGTATGTGTTTTGGAGGACTCTCCTGGTCTATCCATCATTCTTTGTTCATGAAGGACTGCGGATTCGTGCATTGCTTGCTTGCATTTGCAACTCTTACGTGGCGACAACGGTCCCAGATCCTCATCAGCCTTTGTCGAATAGGGCGTCAAGGAGAGGATGTGTATGTTACGTAGTGCGGTGATAGAGGCGGATCTTTGGCCTTCTCACGTGCCTCGGCCTTCCTCTGTCTGTCACTCCTTTTCCTTGTCCTTGAAGATCTACAAGATATCGTGCGATTTTTCATCATCGGTGCTTGGACCACAGTGGTCACTCAAGAAAATTCACAGTTTCTTCTTCTTCGATGAACTCGGCCGTTGGAGGCTGTTCCTGGATCGACTCAACTTCCACTTCCTCCACTCATGAGACGATTTTGGATGTCCGGATAAGGTGGGGATAGGATCATCACATCATCATCTCTATCGAACCTTCTTCTTGCTGTCCCTCATTCTCGGGGATAGAAGGTAGCAAGCTCACGGTGCTCCATCTTGTCAATTTGCGTGCATTGCGGGGGGGATACGATCTGTCAATAGGCGAGTTAGCTTTCTCGACTACTTCTTGTGTCTTAGCTGTTCGAACTACATTTGGGTCTTGATTTTGCCTCTGCTGATCGCCTTGACATGAGACTTGGCTGTTTCATCGATAATTTACGGAGACTCTACTTCTCCAGCAGATCTCGAGTGTCTGTTTGGTGAGTGGGTGACTCGGTCGGTTTCTCAAGTTCGAACGCTCGAAGATTCTTCTTCTTCTCTTAGTTTGTACCAGAGGATTTACGGTTCGGAGAGAGTTTCTTCGAGTCTTGGGCGGCGAAGTTTGGTGCTATTGTTTTCTTCGAGGAGCTGGCCGTCTTGCCTTATCAGTTCTCCTCTTTTTGACGACCAGGAGAAGGTATTTGAGATTCCTTCTCACCGCTCTATTCTTTGGGGCGGGAGACACGAGCTGCGGGGCGGGTGACTCGGCTGCGGGGGCGGGAACAAATTTGGTTTTCTTTCTTTGCAGGGGCACTTGATTCTCTTAGCAGCTGCAGGGGCAGCTTTCTTCTTTGGTGGAGAGGAGACATTTGTATCTTGGTCGGTGATTCCCCTCACTTGTATCGGCTCTCTTGGCGTAGGCTCTCTCTTCGTGCGCCGAGAGAGGTTTGATCTGAACATCCTCTTGTTTACATGGAACGCCTTTCCATGTCGAAGAGGGACTCCTTTTACCTCCATCAGCCGGCCAATCACCAGGCCGTATCCCAGGGATCCTCCAAATGCTCCATTCTCCTTGAAGGATTTGTTCCCTACATTTTGGCAGAGTCTGCTGTAGACAAACTCAGCCTAGTTTACTTGCTTTTCTTCAATGATCGCAGCCATGACGATCAATTTTGCTTTGGATAGTTGGTCAAAGCTGCCAAATTTGATGTTTATGCATTTGGCAACTATGTCCAACAGTTTGTGGTAGTCTTCCTTCAACAGCCTCTTGTTGGCTGTGTAGACTATCTTATCAGCATAGTCGGTCTTGGCTACTTCCTGCCAAGCAGCAGCCAAGTCTATATCAGCTTCATTGATTTCTGGTGCTCCTTCCGCCGGTAATGAGCAGTGTTCTGCCAAATCTTTGGCAGAGATGATGAACTCCTTCCCGTGAACAGAGGATTTGATCCCCTCATCGTGAATCTCAGCGTTCACGTAGAACTGAGTGACCTCTTCCATCGTCAGAAATGGTTTTAGCCCAGACTTTTCGAGCTTTTCAGCAATCTTCTTTATGAGGGCGTCATCGGACCCCTGTTTGACCATACCCTCGAAATCCACAGTAGACCCAGTGTGGATTTGCTTCCCTAGCTTGACGAAATCATAAGTCGATGCCATTTTTCAGTATTTCACGGAAAGAAACTTAGAAGTTGATTTGAAGATTGATAGGGTTTTGAGAGAGTTTTGCCTTTGCTTCTGAGAGAGAAATGAACAGTTTTGGTAATATGTGAGAGAAACGGACGAAAATGGTTTAAGTATGGTTCCTGAAAGGACGTGCTGGTGGTTTTTGAAATGTGATCAAAATCAACGGCTTAGATTTTGCACGCCGATTAACATTTAATGTCTCGAATTTAATGCGGCAGCATTTATATCCAATCATAAGCTTGGTGTGCAGCTTTTGCCTGTACACATCATCATTATGCTGACATCATTCTTAAAAATATTCCCGCTTAGTAAAAACGACTGCGTTTTTGTCACTTTGTTCATAAATGACTCAGCTTATCCTTTAGCTGATTTAACTCTTCTTCTCACAGTTCTCATAGTGACTCAGCTGTCAGCTAATTCGGTATAGTTGTCTTTCCGATATGACTGATTCATTTAGCTGATTTTGAGAATTCGGCTCTTTTTCCCTTTTTGTGTTTCATTTCCTTTCTTTGAGTCTTCTGAGTGTCAGCTCAGCTCAATTAACCCTAACTCATGCTTGAGTTCTTCAAATCTTGACTCACATAATGGTTTTGTGAATATGTCATAATTGTTTATCGGTTGAAATATATTCAAGGTGATGTCTTTCTTTTCGACATGATCTCTTATGAAGTGATATCGACATCGATATGCTTTGTTCTTGAGTGCAACACAGATTTTGAGTGATTGCAATTGCACTTGTGTTATCACACATGATTGGAATTTCCTTTTCTTCAATTTCATAGTCTCTCAGTTTCTTTGTCTCATCCATAGGATTTGGGCTTGTTTTGCCAGACTATGTATTCGTTTGTAGAGGTGGCTATTGAATTTTGCTTTTTGCTAAACCAGAAATTGCTTTGTTTCCAAGCATTTGACATGTACGAGGTGCTCTTCCCGTCAACTCTACATCTAGCATAGTCGTAGTCCGAATAGCCAATTAGCTTGAATCCACCTTCCTTTGGATACCATAAGCCAACTTCTTGGCTTCCTTTCAAATATCTCAAGATCCTCTTGCATTTTTGATCATATGGCTTTCTTTTGGAGCGATTGAAATCTTGCACATACACCTACAAAGAAAGGTGATGTCGGCGCTTCTTTGTGAGATAAAGCAATGATCCGATAAGTGCTCAGTATCTTGTTTGATCTACAGCTTGCCATCTGCATCCATGTCCATTTTGTGATGTATTCATTGGTATTTTCACGAAGATTTCTCTTCCATATCAAATTTCTTCATTAAATCTCGGTGTATTTTATTTGACTTATGAAGGTTCCATCCTTCAATTTGTTTCACTTGGAGTCGAGGAAGAATGTAAGCTCTCCTATCATGCTCATTTCGAATTTGCTTTGCATGAGGTTTGAAAATTTATCACACGACTCTTTGTTTGTAGATCGAAAGATGATGTCATCCACATATATTTGAACAAGCAAGATGCTCTTCTTGTCTTGAATTTACGAAAAATGTTCTATCTACTTTTCCTTTTGTGAATCCATTCTCGATTAGAAATTGTGACAAAGTATCATACCATGCTCGGGTGCCTGTTTCAATCCATATAGAGCTTTCTTGAGTTTGTATACCTTATCTCCAAGAGTCTTCTCGCTCAAATCCCGGAGGTTGTTCAACATACACTTCTTCTTCCAATAAACCATTTAGGAATGCACTTTTTACATCCATCGATATACAATAAAATTCTTGTGAGTTGCATAGGCAAGAAACATCCTAATAGCTTCCAATCTTGCTACGGGGCAAATGTTTCATCAAAATCTATCCCTTCTTCTTGGCAATATCCTTTGGCTACTAATCTTGCTTTGTTTCTTACCACGTAACCTTCCCTCGTTCATCTTGTTTCGAACACCCATTTAGTGCCAATAACATTTTGATGGGTGGGTCTTTGAACTAACTCCCATACTTTATTTCTTTCAAGCTGATTTGACTCTTCTTGCATAGCTTGAATCCAATGTGTGTCATCCAATGCTTGTGACACATCTTTGGGCTCTATTTGTGAGATAAAGCATGTGAACATAGCTTCTTGCTGAGTTGGATCTTGTTTTGACACCTTCTATTATATCTCCAATGACAAGTTTCGTGGATGGTCTCTTAGCCATCTTACATCGGGTTGGAGTAAGTTAGCCTGGATTGATCGTCTTGCGGTGTGTTGCTTTGATCAGCTCTCTCGTCATCACTTAGCCGCAGATTTTCCGGCTATTTTTGAGACTCGACTATCTCATCTTCATCTCGAGTTTATAATTCGGCTTGACCAAAGATAGGGAATCTTTCGCATGGTTGGTTGATTCAAACTTATCGTTGATTCTTCAATGTCTTCTCCATTTACATTTGGTTCATCGAACACCACGTGAATGGATTCTCGGTAACCATAGTCCTCTTGTTGAGTACTCTGTAGGCTTTGCTTTCAATTTGAGTATCCCAAGAAGATACCTTCATCGACTTTAGCATCAAAAGCCTTTAGATTATCTTTGCCATTGTTATGGATGAAGCATTTACATCCAAATATTTTAAAATATGCAACATTTGGTTTTCTCCCTGTCCAAATCTCATAGGAGTCTTTGTCGATGTCCGTACATTTTATCATGCATCTATTTTGAGTGTAGCATCTTTGTGTTTATTGCTTGACCCAAAATCTTTTTGGTAACCCCCGCTTGACTAACATGGTCCTTCCGCTTCTTTGAGAGTTTTATTCCTTCTTTTCGCAACTCCATTCTGTTTGTGGAGTCCTTTGCACTTTGAGATAATTCATGACCAATGCCATTTTCAATACAATCTCGAGTTATTATACCATTGACAAACTCGGTTCCATCCGATCTTATTTTGATAATGGTTTCGCTCTTCTCATTTTGAATCCTCTTCATCGATTATGGTAGTTTCGTAGAGTTTTTTTCTTCTTACACATGAATATTGTCCATGTATATCTTGAGTAGTCATCTACTACCACCAAGGTGTATTTCTTCCCACTTATACTATTTGGTTCAACTGGACCAAATAGATCCATATGTAGCAGATGTAATATTCTTGTTGAAGATGGGCATGTCTTTTTTTGAATGATGATTTGATTTGTTTTCCCTTCGACATGCGTCACATATACTCTCCTTCTTGTATATTGAGTCTGGAAGTCCTTCCACAAGATTACTCCTGGCAAGCTTGTTAATTGTTTTGAAATTCAGGTGACTCAGTTTCTTGTGCCACAACCAACTTGATTCATCTGTGCTCTTTGCTAACAGAAAGTCTTTGGGTGTTGCGGTTGACCAATCCACGACATACATGTTCTTTAGTCTGCATCCTTGCAACACAACTTCATTTGATTCAGTATCCTTGATTTGGCATATACCCATGTTAAATCCAACATTATAACCCTTGTCACAGAGTTGGCTGATGCTTAGCAAGTTGAAGTTGAGTCCTTCAACATATGCAACATCTGTGATTTCTAATCCATTTTTCTTGATGGATCCAATGCCTCTTATTTCTCCTGGAGCTTCATTTCCTCAAAATATGTCTTTTGCTCCTTTAACTTCCTTGAATTTTGACAGATTTTTCTTTTTTCTGTCGTCATATGTCCGGAAGCGACCACTATCCATGTACCAGGTTCCTTGGCACTCGATTTGTTCCTTGAACCGCAAACAAGGTAATTAAGTTTCGTGTACCCATACTTGTGCAGGTCTGAGGGGTTAGTATTGTAAGATGATCCAACCAACCTATAGCCAAATGATTTAGCTCTAAGGGGTTTCCATCTATCAGTGCCATAATCATAATTAATTTTGGCAAATTGCTTGGGGATTCTAGGTTCATACATCTGTCTCTTTTGTTTGTATGCCTGTGTATGTGTTTTAGCAATTGCCTTCTTTGGGTAGTTGTGATATCTCTGAGTGTAGTGCCTAGGTGCATATGTGTCTTTGATAAAAGCTCTTATACCTTTGGAATGGTCTTTCTTTGAGTTCTAGGCCTTTGCCATTTGGGCTTATATTCCATAGATCTTTGATGATAGTTCACATCATTCCAATCAGCTTGGCAGGTATTTTCTACCATTCCCATCATATGTGTTTCTTTTATAGATCTTCCGGGATTTTTGGTAGCTCTGCTTTTCTTCTTTACTGAGTATTTCTGTTTGGAGTTTCTTTGAGGAACTCGGTGAATTTCTTCTCATTTGTCCTCTCAAAGACACTCAATCAAGTTGTTTTTCCTTTTCCTTTATAACCAATGCCGGTTTTTCTTGTAATTGTGCTTTGGAATAAATGTGTGTGCACCATTTGGAGTTTTGGATTTTTGAGATACTTCATTGCTTGAAGATCCTTTTTCCAAAATCACTTTTGGAGCTTGACATAGCACGGAGAGGAATTAAATCCTAAGTCCTGCCTTGTCTCCACATTCTCTTTGGCTCATGATAAGATCATCCAATGACTTAGATGCCTTAGTGAATGAGGCAATCACATTTTTGAGGTCATTCTCCCTCTTTTCTATGGCAGCTATTTCTCGCTATTAGCTTGTCATTTTCGAGTCTTTAAACTTTTATTTCTCATCGGCCTATTTGACTTAGAGTACTCGGCTCCTTAGTCATTTTGTGAGTTTTGCTCTTGAGTAGGCTGTTTTCCTCATTTAGTAGTGTGTGTGAGGATTTAATGTGCTCAAAATCTTTCATCATTTTGCCTAATGAATCATAAAGATCAGTGGGTGATGAAGTGTGTGTGTCGCGGTCACTATTACTAGAATCGAGTGTGATGAGTCGAGTGTACCTCATCTTCTTGGTCGGGTTGGTCTTGTTCCTTGGCCATCAAACGATCAAGGCTTCTTCTTTGAGTCACTTGAGTAGTCAACTTCACTACTCTCGAATCGGCTATGTCTCTTGACTTGGTCTCAGCCGATCTCTGCGACCAACATTGCCTTTTTCTTTTTTCTTGTTTTCTTTCTCTCAAGACCTTTCTTTCTTCTTCATTCCTGTATTTGTTGACTACGAGGATATGGGCAATCAATGGCATAGTGACCCGGTTGCCTACTGATTCAAAGATAGATATTCAACCTTTTGATCACTCTTTCCATTCTTGGATTATCACCCTTTGATATTGACTTTTTGATGATCATTCTCTTGGTTGGCCTATCGTCCCTTGACTTGGAGGGGAGCCGAGTGTCTTACGGAGGATTCGCCCTTGCCTCTCTTGTAGTTCTTATTGAAGAACTTGTTGAACCTTTTAACCAACATGGCTATTTCCTCCGGGTCAATGACTTCTTTGACCTCGGCCTCTTGCCATCCTTAACAATTAGAGTGACTATTTTGGGTACAAATTGTCTCTTCCTCGGTCTTTTCTTCTCGGCTCAAATTCGTAGGCTTTGAGATCCGAGAATAGCTCATGGTTGGATGTCTTTGATAGGTCCATGGAATGTCTTAGTGCAATGACCTTCATTTCCCATTCGGTGGGAGACTTTTTAGGATCTTCATACACATTTCTTCGTGTATATTCTTTTCCAAGAGCGGATAGCTCGTTGGTAATTTCGTGAACCGAGCATCCGGATGATCCGGGTTCTCTCCTGCGATCATTTTGAAATTCTCGAATTTTTTTGTACGACCCACCGATAATTTATTTTCCTTGATTTTCTCACGAGCCTTCACAAATCAATGTTAGCTTGTCCTGCATTTCTTTAGCCAAATTTCGCATGATTTGACTTTATTGAACATGATTTTGTCAAGGTTTTGTAAAGGATGTCCTTGGCCACATTGTCCAGATTATATCTTCTTCTGTCATCATTTGTCCATTCAGTTCTTGATTTTTCAACCATAGCTGGTCTAGGAGCAACATCCTCTTCGCCTCATTGCAGACTCTCCTTACTGTTGTGTTCACTTTTAAAATTTGTAGTGGCCCATCCTCTATCACTATCCACATCTCATCATGTAATGCTGATAGAAGAGCCTGCATACGAATTTTCCAATCATCAAAATTTTCAATTGTGAACATAGGGATGCGTGTCAAATTTGCTTCCATGATAATAACTTTTGATGATAAAAGGAGTTTTGAAAACTTAAGTACTAAAACAGGACTTTGAGAAATTTGGAGATCTATTTGAAAGAACCGGTGCGGAAGGCTCAATGAACCAACCGCTCTGATACCACTTGTAGGTCCCAAAGGGTGTGAGTGTAGGGTTTAGAAGGGGGGTTGAATAAACCTTACCAACTTTTCGATTTAGTCCTTTTAAAAGTTCAGAGTTGATGCTACACAGTTGTGTCCTAGGTGAACATCTAATTTAGTTAATCAAGAGAGTTAGTCACTCAACTCGTGACTGGATTTTGTTGATAGAATAACTTTGTTAAGACTAAAGACTTAGCTCGTTAGTAGTTTGTTTTCGTGGAAGACTTAACACCCTTAAATTTGTTTTGGTATTGATTTAATGCTTGGTTTAGTACTTAGAGATTATCAAATGGATATCAAATTTATCAGCAGAGTTAAATAGATAAGAAGATGAGAAATTAAAGTCTTTGAAATGTAAATGACACGAAAAGTTTTATAGAGGTTCGAAGATGGGGTAATTCTTCTATTCCTCTCTTCTCCAACTCCGGAGGAATCCACTAAGTATTGATCAAGATCAAAGTGGTAACAGTCCGATACAAGTCTTGATCACACGGTGACTTGATCCTTTGGGACTCGATGCGGAGATGCCTTGGTCACGCAGGTGGCTTCTCGTGACGACTCGGCTTCTTCACAGGTTTTGCGCTTGCTACTATGACACTCACTTGCTCAAGCTCTTTGGATTTGATCACGAAGCCCTCCAAAAACTCGAGACTGGTTCGACCTTGAACCTTTCTACAATTCTCCTTGGAATGTAGACCCCTTTTCTTCAAAGGTTTCCTCTTCAACTGATTGAAGCTATCTTTCCTTCACAGGTGAGTGTTGGATTGATTTTCTTCGTAGTGTAGGCTTGAGGATTAATCTTGAATGATTTGAGGATATTTTAGGTTACAGTTCAAAATGTTTTCTTGAAATGTTCGTGGTTCAGGTAGTCAAGGTTTTTTTTTTCTCTCAGAGTCATTCCTCAGCCTTTTATAGTGATCTTTCAAAAATCTGCCCGTTGAAGAGATAGGCTTATTTTTGAAAGTCACTTGTGGTCGTTGGCTTGTTTTGTTGCGATCCTTGAGTTGCCACTTCCTCGTATGAATTGTTCTTGACTTTTGAGTTCGACACGGTGTAGTGCTTCCCATTGGTTCATTCCCTTGCACGCTTCTAGGGTGAGCACTTCGAGAAAGGTAGCATGGAGGTATTACTTGTTTAAGTAATTCTCTTGATTTTTGTGCAACGGATCTCTTTCAGTCATCTCGACTTGACTGCATTTCCTTGCTTTCCCCAGGTGACTTAGAGTCGACTTTCAATCATGGATGACTCTTCTGTCACTTCAACTTGAGACTTGGCTATCTTGAGTTGACTTGATTGATACTTTACTCATTGCACCTTGATCGAGTTCCGTCTTCTCTTCTTTGCCATACTCAAATTTGTCTTGCAATGAGTCTTCCTTCTAGTCTCCGGTTGTCTTCTTGCATGTTTAGCATAGCCGACTTAACTCGGCTTGACCAAATTTCTATTTGTTACAATGCAATTTACAACAAAAATGGGGTGCCAACTTCCTATTCTAAGTTTTACATGGCATTCATCAAAATATAAACAATAAATTTCCCAACAAATATGTATTAATATTTCTGCTAAAATTTGGAACTTGGAAATGCTATGCTTAACTAATATACCTGCTAATCTCTCGCTTGTATCTCTTTGATTGTGTGTGTCGTGTGTGCAGATGTTTTGGCACTAATGTACCAGTCGTGAAATCTCGCATGAATAATTTATCCCTTCAACTATTAATTAAGAGGGGTGATAGGGCACAGAGTCTGCAAGTGGAGGACCGAGAGAGATATATTGTTTCAATTTCTTTTTGGTGCGGATAGGGTTGGTTTTGAAGGAACCGTCTAACGGATCAGATCCGTCGACGGTCTGATAGGAGACCATCTCTTTTTCTAGACATGAATTATTGTTATACTCTGAGAAATCCCATTAATTTAGATTTTACTATAATAAAAGGTTTTTGTTATAATTAGATAAAACAATGCAACAATGTCTTGCTTATTGAGTTTTAAAAATTATATTTGAATTATTTAGCATTAACTAAATCAAATTTGAATGAACTTTAATTTGTTAAGTCTAATACAAATCAAACTCAAAGAATTTGATACTTTCGTAATTATTTTTACTAATTGAGTCAAACTCGTATTGAGATTCGAATCTTATTGAATGGGGAAAACATTTTTAAGTTTAATTATGTTATGTTAATCAAATCAAACTTAAACGAGTTAAATATATTTCAAATCAGATATTTAGTAGTTTTTTTTTAAGTACTTTCTTATATATTTTTATTTGATTATTGTCAATACTGAAAAACATTGTTATTATTTTCCAAGACAAAATTACCTTTTATAAACTAAAGACTCCTACACATATTGTAATTTGTGATGTAACGCATTAATAGAGAAAGTATTTAATACTAAAATTTTATGAATAGAGTCATTTCATGCTAAATAACTAGGAATTTGAACTTAGACAACTTTGTGCCCATTATTCATAAAATGTTTTATAAAATGTCCTATGAGTGATCATTTTATTGCCTATTTTAAGCAGGACTTTAATTTAAATGCTGAAGTAAAACTTTAAATATTAAAAATAATTTATGCACTTATGAAGAATAGGGAAAAACTGATTAATAAGCATCAAAGCTGCGAAGCATGTCTAAAACAAAGCAAAATAACATGGCGATGTGAGTAATTCTCTATATTATATATTCATTATTTTTATAACTATGTATTCAATTTTTTTAGATGATAAAAACATGAAAATATAGTGAACTGATAAAGCTCAATCAATCAATCAATAGATTAAGTTCAGATTTGTTTTTTAAGAAAAAAAGCTTTAAAAATTTCTTTATTTTACTATTATATTAACGAAACTTAAAAAATAAAATTATCAGTATTTATCACTACATTAAGGAGTATCCAAATAAAATTCATTGAATTTTTCACAAATTTATCATTTACTGAAAATATTTTGTTAATTACGTTATAACAAGAGCATTCATTTTTATCTCTAAACCTTTACAATAATGGTTTTTTCGTTAAATATGATCAATGTTGCCAATAACAAAATTGAGAAAATAAAATGAAAATTTAGAAATTATCTAGGAAGCACAGACACTTCTATGAGGATGGCGTATCTGTCCGGAATACGTATTTTATACGACACTTTGACTGATACTTCATGGATACTTCATCAATACATCTACACATGGAAATAGATATATAGAATTTATTCCAATATTAATTTTTTAATCATTTTTTGGTGTCTATGTGAGTTATCAAATTTCTGATTTGATTACTTATGAAATTTAAGTTTTTTTTGCTTGAAACATTATCTTTTTTAATTGTACTTAGTACGCTTGTATTTTCAATATTATAAAAATATTTAATTTTATATGTGTATATATATATATGGTACTTGTTGTAAGTCCAAACGACTACGATAATCTAGAGGGGGGTGAATAGATTATCTCCATTTTCTCGATTATGGTCTCTTTTTCGAATCAAACAAGCCAACACAAGAATAAAGGTGCGGGAAGTAAATAACACTCATCGATTTATAGAGGTTCAACCCACCTAGGGCCTAATCCTCTACCACCCCACTATCCCCGGGATGGATTTCAAAAAGAAAAAAGAATTTTATTAATTACCACAATTAATACAACAACACCTTACAACACCTCTTTGGAGATTACCACAATCTCACTTGAAGATTACCAAGATTACCACAATCTTCCGACTTGAAGAATACCAAATTCTTCAACACTTCAAAGAGCATCATACTCTTCAATAAGAAGATCACCACAATCTTCTTGCACCTATCACCTAGATCATCCAAGTGTGTTCTTACCACAAGAACACTTACAAGGATATCTTGTATTGAATGATGACCACAAATTCAAGATTACAGCTCGATAATTGATTGTACAAATTTGAGTGCAAGAATAATCAAGAAATAAAGCCTAGACCTTTAGATGTGAAAGTGATAAATTAGGCAAATTACAACAAGAATATAGACAATGAAAGAACAAGTGTTTGCTTTGAATGTGTCTTGTTGTGTTGTATCTCAATTGGTTCACTTGTTGCTCCAAATCTTCCTCTATTTATAGGAGATGATTGATCATGAATAGGCTCCTCTTGGGGATTGAAAATCTACAGAAAATACAATTAAAATCAAGAATATAGCTGTTAGAAAACAATCGCACAATTTAAGGAAAGTTGGTCTGCTGCACAATGGTCAGAATTTGCTGTCAAAACATTAGGGCGACCGGTCGCGCAGAAATAGACGTTGGAAATAAAAAATCACAAATTTACACAGGGCGACCGGTCGACAGGGGGTCCGACCGGTCGACCCTGTGTTGAACCGGTCGAGTGCCTTCAAAAATCAAGTCCAGGGAGATCTGTCTCAAACAATCACTCCCAGGTACCGGTCGACCCTAGGGCGACCGGTCGACGCCTAGGTCGATCGGTTGACCTCCTCAATTTTACTTCCGTGTCATTTTCTGTTTCAAAACATATTTTCAGGTACGGGTTGCCCTATAGAGCGACCGATCCAACGCGAAACGGAAGTGTCCAATTTTTATCGAAAATAAACTTCAAGAAATACTCCGAAAAAATAGTAAAATATTTTAAAACAATCGGGAGTATCTGGACAATATTTTCAAACATTGTTTTGGCGTAAAAAATCTTTAAAACAAAATTATTATAAAAAAATTTATCAAACAATCTCCCCCTTTTTGATGATTACAAACCAAAACAATTTTAAGAAATCTTAAGAGGTCGATTTTAAAAACAAAAAATGATTTTTCCGGTAAAATATAACTAGCCGTTTCAAGCAACCAACTTTCCAAACAAAATGACCACAAGGAAGGGAGTAAAGATTTTCAAAATATGTAGCATAAGCTCTCCCTATCAACAAGCACATCAAGAAAGGTAAATAAGCAACCATTCAAAAGCTAAAAGCTTTAGCTTTTACAATATAGCCATAAGAATTTACGAGCTTAGAAGCTCCCCTGTCAAAGACAATCATAAAATAAGTATTACAAGTCCAAGATATATCCAATGGACTAGTTTCTATCCAAAGCTTTTGGCTTAAAAGAGCCATAACTTATAGCTTCTTGCATTAGCTTATTTTAGCTTCTTTGAGCTAATAAGCTTATAATTTGTTTCTCCCCCTTTGGAATCATCAAAAAGAATATTAGCACGATAAAAACATCATATTATCATATCAAAGTGCGCAAATATATCGAGCTAGAGGATTTTGAGCTTCAAGTCCCAAAAACTAAGGGAATAATTAATCAAATGACTTATAAGGTTTGTAAAAGCTCTTTTGAGTTGCAAAACATGATCTCTATAAATGTGGAAGCCTTTTAAAAATGAGAGAATCATGAGGGTTTTGAATTTTTCTTTGAAACATATTATCGAACACTTGGCGGGCATCAAGTAAAGAAGATGTGTAGCCCTTTGAAAAAATTAGCCAAGCCAAATATATCATCACCAAATTTTTAACAAAGGAACATCATTCAACCAACACCATAAATTTTTCAAGAATATCATCAACATGCCAAGAAAAAAACATATTCTCAAGGGTTCAACCCAATTGAGATAAATCTATCCAACAAAGCAAAATAAACAAGGCATTACAAATGCCACCAAGCAAGAATAAAAAGAAGTACTTTTACCATCAAGTACTTCATACCTTTCATCAAACAATGCCATTATGCATAAATAAGAGTATTTTTACCATCAAATACTCCATCAAGTTCATAGTCAATAATTACCACAAGCAATAATATGCTACTAGCACTCTTGCTAGTTCATCCCCTAAAAACAAACAATCAAATATCATTAGTGCAATAGAGTTATACAAAATAGTTCATTACATCATAAGAAGAAAAGACATGAAATAAAGCAAGAAATAGCAATAAAGTCGTCAATCTTCGTCGGAGGAGAAGCACGCATTTAGGATGAGGTCTTTGATGAACTTCTTCAATTTTCCCATCGACTTTTTCAACTTAGAATTCTCTTGACTTAAAGCTTCATATAGAGCCTTTGTTCGTCGAGTTGGGCTTGAAAAGATCCTCGAGAAGGTTGGACACCGGTATTATCCTCAGGATTGCCTGGTTCTTCACCCGAAGCCATTCTTTCGATTCCTTCATCATCAAATATATCATTGGGGTTTTGGGATGAAGATCCTTGGTGTCTCCCTCTTGCCATTTTTGTAGGGTGAATTGTCATATTTTTACGCATTCGGACTATTTGCAAAATATTATCAATATCGAAGTCATTATGAATCATCTCTGAATTAAACTCCGATGAAGGTAAACCCAAAGTTGATTTAGAATTGCACCAAAGTTGAGCGATTCCCTTTTTGCAATCTTATAAGTCAAATAGAAGTCCATATTACTCGGCATTTTCCCAGATTTTCCACAAATGCAATATGCTACAATTGTGGAAATAACTATATGCTCAAGAGACATAGCCAACAATGAGTATTGTGGCCAAACGCCCAAAAAGACCTTAACATCTTCCAATGAGACACCAAACATCTCATTATTCCAATTCGTGCACCCAAAATAATCCCATCCTCCCTCACGGACATGCAACAACCGACATATATCGTTTGGAGTCCATCTAAAGTGACGACTCTAACAAAAGAGTTCATAGCAATGGGTTTTCTTTGAACATCATACTCAATCCACAAATTTGCATAGAAATGTAAAATCACATTATCATCATATAAAACAAATGGATGCTCCCATAAATACATCCATTCTTGATCCTCAAAAAATCCCCGAATAGTCGGATAATCACCCGAAAAAGTACCAAACCGACAAATATTTGTACGCGCAATCTACTTACTACCCAAGTCCAAGTTATCATAATACCATTCCGCATATTTATTGATAAAATTAAGCATATTTGCGAAACGATGAGCTTGAGGGATAAGGGATTTCTTACTATTGGCCCAACGACAATTGTCGAGCGAGATAGTGCCTCGAAGTTCGGCGATTTGAGGCCGGGAAAGTTGGGGGTTTTGATATCCTCATGCTCTTGAGCTACGTTCTTTTGGGTAGCTTGAATTTCCCGTTGTTCGGCTTCTTCTTGCCGATTACCCGAAGTACCCTCTCCAGCCCTTCTACACTTGGGATTGGGATTTCGATCGGTAGAATTCCTTGGGGGTACCATAGATGTAAGATTCTTGCAAAATAGAGAGACTAGCAACAAGAATCACAAGATATGGTGAAGATTTGAGTTATCTAGAGAAAAAAAGGAAGAATTACTACGCTGTTAAGGGTTTTGAGAAATTGTGTTGTTCTGTTTCTGTGACAGAGAGCAGACGTGTTTTAAACCCAAAAAATACAGGCGATCGGTCGGAGGTTTTGTGACCGGTCGACATACAGGGCGATCGGTCGGCCCTCCTTTGACCGTCCCCTGTGTAATTTTGCAAATATCCAATATTTTCAAAATACGATTTTTCACCCCAAAAGTTTTAAAAATGCGCAAGAGTGCAAATATGGAATATATCCAATAAGTATGAGCCAAGAAAAGATAAAAGCTCGGATGAAAACACGATTTTGCAAGTAGTGCCCCTTTTAAAAAATCGACAAAACCATTTAATGGCACCTAAGGAGATAAATATCTTGAAAAACAAGTACATGATGAAGCGAGTTAAAAACAATACGAGTGAACGTACCTTGATGTTTTAAGCGTCTCTTGATGACAATAGCTAGATAACCAATGAAATAGAGAAAATAGAACATACACAATTCTTAGACAAGATTTTCACAACACAATATGATACAAGTGTAGGCTTTAAGTGTTAAGATATATCACAAGTATGCTAATAGTTATATAAATCCATAAGAGATTATAAAACACATAAGTTTAAAATGCACAAGAGTATAAAGCAATATGCAAAGTCTCCTTTTCAAAAGATTTTAAAAACACAAGTATATAGAAGACCTTAATTTGTTTTTAAAAAAAAATTGAAAAATCATTTTGACAATTAAGGCACAAATAAAAACATGCATAATTAACAAAATAAAATGCATATTTAAATGGGGAGATACGTTTTACCAATTACGCCATTTCCATGGGTTGTGTCTTTCCCGTTGTTGATGATATCTTCCTCTTTGAAAATCAACTTGTTGATGATAGCTTCTCCAATTTCTCCATTTCCAAGGATTGTGTCCTTTCCATTGTTGATAGTGTATTTCTCTTGGAAATTCATTGTGATGTTGTCTTCACCTTTGATCAAATGAGACGGTCATTTGATGCCTTCTTGGCAGTATGATCTTTCTTCGATTATTATTCCACCGAGTACCTAATATGACATTATTTTGTGGTACCCTCAAGTGTTTGGGTCCTTTGGGATTAGCTTTGAGACTTTTCGATCTCCAAAAATAATTAGAGCTATTTCTAGCCCGACAAGTATTAGCCGTGTGACCTTTTTTACTGCAATAATAAGCAAGTAATAATTCTAGGAGCATAATGACCAACATGCTTAGAGACTTGATTCTTTTTCATATGATTAACAACATTAGGCTTATGATACTAGGAACATCAACAATTTTGGTCATTTTATCGGCACTCAAGTTGCATTTTAATAAATCCTTTTTCATGCAATTACTATCCTCAACAAGAGTACTTTTTTTCTTTTTCAACATTTCTAACCTTATCAAGTGTGGTGGTCTGAGCACATGAAAGTGATTATAGGAAGTAAATAAACTATCTTTATCATTTTTCAAAACATTGAATTCATTTTTCAAATTTTTGTATTTAACAAGCAAGCTTTGGAATTCATTTTGAAGCTCATCAAAATTATTTTGCAAATCACTATAATTATTTTGTAATTCATTATCATAGGAAGTAAAAGGTTTAGAACTTACCTCGTTTTCTTAACGAAGCCCATAAGACATCGTTCGTTTTCATCATCGGAATTTGTAAGATGCTCATCCCATGTTGTTGTATCCAATTGAGAAGTAGATGCTTTTGAGTGGCTCCTTTCATTTGCATATATTTCTTCTAATTTTCTCCATGCTTCATGTGCCGATTTAATTCCTACAATATGATCATATTCTAAAATGGTAAGTGAACAATCAATAATATTAAGAGCTTTACCATTTAAGGAGATGATTTTCTTCTCTTCATTATTGAGCTCCTTGAGGACTTTGGAGGTTTGAAGTGTGTCTTTCATCGGAATGGATTCTCCATTAATGACCGTGTTCCATATATCGAACCCGCAACTTTGTAAGTAGCATTACATTCTTTCTTTCCAAAATGTATAAATTTTTGGAATCAAATAGAGGTGGCTTGTTGGTGGATGCGCTGGTACGGTACACTTCATTCGTAGCCTTTGATCGTTCATCTTTACTCGCGATGTGGAACGAGCTTGTCAAAGAGTTTGGCTCTGATACCACTTGTAAGTCCAAACGGCTACGATAATCTAGAGAAGGGTGAATAGATTATCTCCATTTTCTCGATTATGCGCTCTTTTTCGTATCAAACAAGCCAACACAAGAATAAAGGTGCGGGAAGTAAATAACACGCGTCGATTTATAGAGGTTCAACCCACCTAAGGCTTAATCCTCTACCACCCCAGTATCTCCGAGATGGATTTCAAAAAGAAAAAAGAATTTTATTAATTACCACAATTTATACAACAACACCTTACAACACCTCTTTGGAGATTACCACAATCTCACTTGAAGATTACCACAATTTTCAACGGCACCTTGTGAAGATTACCACAATCTTCCGACTTGAAGAATACCAAAATTTTCAACACTTCAAAGAGCACCACACTCTTCAATAAGAAGATCACCACAATCTTCTTGCACCTATCACCTAGATCATCCAAGTGTGTTCTTACCACAAGAACACTCACAAGGATATCTTGTGTTGAATGATGACCACAAATTCAAGATTACAGCTCGATAATGGATAATACAAATTTGAGTGCAAGTGTAATCAAGAAAATAAAGCCTAGACCTCAAGATGTGAAAGCGATAAGTTAGGCAAATTACAACAAGAATATAGACAATGAAAGAACAAATGTTTTCTTTGACTGTGTCTTGTTGTGTTGTATCTCAATTGGTTCACTTGTTCCTACAAATCTTCCTCTATTTATAGGAGATGATTGATCATGGATAGGCTCCTCTTGGGGATTGAAAATCTATAGAAAAATGCAATTAAAATCAAGAAAATAGCTGTTAGAAAATAATCGCACAAGGAAAGTTGGTTTCTTTTCTTGATCGAGAATTTCTTTGTCAAAACATTAGAGGCGGACGGTCGCGCGAGAAATAGACGTTGGAAATAAAAAATCACAAATTTACACAGGGCGATCGGTTGACCCTGTGTTGAACCGGTCGAGTGCCTTCAAAAATCAAGTCCAGGGAGTTCTGTCTCAAACAATCACTCCCAGGTACCGGTCGACCCTAGGGCGACCGGTCAACCTCCTCAATTTTACTTCCGTCTCATTTTCTGTTTCAAAACATATTTTTAGGTACGGGTTGCCCTATAGGGCGACCGGTCCAACGCGAAACGGAAGTGTTGTCCAATTTTTATCGGAAATAAACTTCAAGAAATACTCCGAAAAAATAGTAAAAACATTTTAAAACAATCGGAAGTATTTGGACAACATTTTCAAACATTGTTTTGGTGTAAAAAATCTTTAAAACAAAATCATCAAAATCATAATAATAACATTTATCAAACACTTGTATCCTTAAAATTTCAAAATATGTCGTATTCCCATACCTGTATCGTATGGTATCCGTGTTCCGTATCCGTATCAATGCTTCATAGGAAATTCTTAAGAAATGCAAATACAACAACTTTACTTCTTAGATTATTGGTAAACTAGAAAATATTGTAAATATTTCTAGATTACCAAAAAAATTGTATAAATTATCTTCGTTGTTTAAAAACAAAAAATTCAAATTTTGAAACGAAAAAGCTGAATTAGAGTGGGAGTGGGGAAATGAAAGTTCCCTGTTATAATTAGGGTAAATTGCAAAATTGGTCCTGTAACTATGGACGGTTTGCAATTTCGTCCTATAAGTATTGAGTTTTCAGAATTAGTCTTGTAAGTTTAAAAGTTTTTGCAAAATTGGTCCTATAAGTTTTACACCTAAGAAATTTCAGTCCAATAAGTTTCGAGTTGTGGCAAAATTGGTCCACCGGGTTTATTTCATATTTTCATAATACCCATTATACCCTTATTCATACTAATGGCTGATTTGACTAAGTGTTTTGCCTAAAATGGTATCAGAGCAAGATTTACTAAGAACTTTTAGTTATATTTATTATATTTATGTAATTAACAATTGGTGAGGAGAAATTCTCTGAGAATATGGATCTGGACAATTGTCCAAGATGTTTACCATACAGGGCATATCGTCAAATTTTGACGATATATGCACGAGAACACTAGGACAAGATATCATATTGGAAAAACCAATATGTTGAAAAAGAACGTGCAGGAGCCGATAGGGAAACTTGAGAGACTGCGAAAGGCAATCAGCATATTATCTGAGTTTCCTTACGGTAAATCAGATATTATATGTTGATCTGATGAATCATCAGGAAGAAGTCCATGAGAATGCTCATCAAAATCATGATTCCTGATGGAGTACCAACATGGAACGAGATACTTCCGGACACATCTAAGATCTCAAAAGATATTAGGGAAGTCCATAAGACGGTGCAGAATTATGGCAACCGCCATATTCATTTACCTACACAAGTTCATCAGATCTAAAACCAGATGGAGACGATAGTGAAATATCAGAAGGAAACTCTTGAAATCCTTCAGATATTTAGAAACGAGTAAAATGCTTGGAGGATAGACCGAGTTCTTCTGGAGGAAAGAAGCGTATCAATTTCGGGGCAGTACCCTATTTACACTAAAAGGGGAAACCAACTGAAGTGGTAAGAAAAATGACGGACGATGAAAAGCTCATTTCTATCTTCAAAGGAAAATCCATTATAAATTAATAGGATGGATATGGAACAGATAAATCTTAAAGATCTACATGACCTGTCAGAATCCTTAGTGGGATCAGGTATTATAGATTTAAAGATTAACGCAGGAGATGGATCAGCTTTGGTTACCTATGACCCACAAGGTAGACCAATTCCACCACCGCCACTAGTAAATCTCAACGTCACAGAAAGTGCGGGTTCAAATCATGGAATCCAGGACGAAAGAATGCATCACGTTGGAGATTTCACCACAGGAGGTGAACCACTTTCAGGAACAAGAGCTCGACCACCTCTTACAGGAACTCGACTACCTTCTAGAAGGCCAAATATTTATCGATCGCTGTATGGAAGATCGCATCTCGATCCGATACATTCATATGGATTGATGCTAAATCTGGATATCCCAGAATTCAAAAATCGAGAAGTCCTTATTGATGAATGGGCATCACCTATGAGGATTGCAGCAGGTACCCTCGATCTTACGAAAGAAGGATTCATTTTACTTCTAGAAATGAGTCTGGAAGGATCTGTAAGAATTGCATGGGATATGACCGAAGCAAATATGAAAAGCGCGGTCACGGCTGGAGAATCATTAAAAGGAATTGTCGATGATATGGCAAAATTATTTAAAATCCATTTTATCGGCACTAGGCTACTTTGAGGGATTAGAAGAAGAAAAAAAAAGATATAAACAAGCCCTCTCTGACCTCGAGTTGCATGATATTTGTCATATTGACGAATATATCAAGTTGTTTACTGAGTATCGGTGGAAATCCAAGATTGGAGACAAAGAAGCTTCGCAGCTATTCTTTGCAAAAATTCCGAGTCCCTGGAGAGAAATGATTATCAGGGAATACAAGGATGCAACTGATCTGGATACAGTGGCTAGAAGAATGTCTTTCCTAAAAGCCAATCTATCTGAATGGTGCTATCAGGCAGACTATACCAGAATTACAAGAGATTACGAGGAATTAACAAAGCAGTTCCTCTATGTTGCGTAGATGATGATATCCCAACAGTTGTGGAAAGTCAACCACGGCGGCATAATAATAAGAATGAGAGAAGCCATCCATACCGTCGGGGGCCAAAGAAGTAGGTCTTCATGGAGACCTAGAAGGTTTTGGTCAAACAAAAGTCCCGCAGTTACAAATCAGGGCAAAGATTAGCACCAAGCAGGAGTAGAACCTCTTCATCAGGTTCTAACTAGGGAAGCACCAGCGGAACTTCGGGACGAAGAACTTTCAGGCGAGCTCACACCAGAGCTAATGAAAGTTTTAAAGACTGTAATTGTTGGACATGCGGAGCGAGAGGGCATATCTCAATAGATTGCCCAAAGAATCAGAAACGAGGAGTCAGATAGTTCGAAGCTACACCAGAATTCGAAAAAGATGTCTATTATCAAGATTTGATCCAGGTGTATCAATTTGAGGATCTACCCTCAGATGAAAGCATATATGAAGAAGAGATTTATTCTGACGATGGAACTGAATCCAGTTCAGAATCAGAGTAAAGAAGAATTCCTTCAACAGACGGTCAGGGAGGATATTATAGGATTCCTCTCTCACACTACGGTTTCTCATAAGACTCTTATGAGAATTATGAACAAAGATCCAAAGCTTCAGATTTATGATGGATTTACAATTGGAGCTATGGAAAAGGCTTTGGATATGATTGGGTTTCGTAATAGAAGACACTAAATTATCCATAGAGTAACTACCGGAGAATTTGTCATCCCAATGGAATTCACTGGTAACCTGATCGAGATATAATTGATTCCTTACAAAGAAATTCGGAGATCAAAAGCACAATCAAGAGAGATGTTGCCAACACACTTTCATGGATTCATATAGGAGCCATAAGAGTTATTATCAAGGCGACATTCAATGAAGGAATAGATTCGCCACTCAATCTTGCTATCTTTGACAAGTGAATCTCAAATCTCAAGGATTCATGTCTGGGAGCGGTTACAGGAAATCTGTATGCATGAAAATTGGCATTTAATGTATATACTAGAATTGCATACAATCTAGGAGATCGAGATTTCAACAGAGTTCTAACCCTTCATCAAGATTTCAAAAGAGATGATTTGATGAAAGAAGGGAATAGACCTTACTCGATCACATACAAGATTTCATATGCTCTCTCAAATACACATCATTCAGAAGTATTCTTGAGAAAGGAATTTATTGAAGTCCCCAGAATCTTTGAGGACTTTGCCAGGGTGGTTCTACCAGAGATTATTGAGTCTCCAACTATAAAGAAGATCGATATGAAAATTCAAGATCAACCAGTCTTCAGTAAAAGTCGAAGCCTTAGAGTTGAGCCAAGAAATATGTCTTTCCAACAAGACAGAATGATAAGCAGTAGCCGTTGGGAAGAAAAGAGACCGAGTACAGTTCAGCGAATCCCAGATGTCTTCAAAACACAAGGAGAGCTGAAATGTGCAGAAGGATGGAGAGAGGTTGAAGTAATATTCGACATCACTTAAAAGGATAATATTTTTCCTTGTGATGTTCTATATTATCTCCAACAGCCTATAGTTGGAAGGTATCAATGAAGCCTAAAAATAGGTGAAATTGAGCTAACTATCACAGGAATGGCAGGAAAAATCCCGGAGCAATTAATACTGGGAATTGAATTTCTTGAGGATCATAAACCTTGGGAAAGATTACAAGATTGAATGGAGTTCACAGTGGCTGACAAAAGATATAGAATCAGATGACCACTAGCCCATTCTCTATATACATTTCTATTGGAATGTTATATGCTGAATACAAGGCCGAATATTTCGCCGCCTATATTGATTCACGTGCCGGAATATGTACTACAAAGCCGGATGTTTTCCTTAAAGCAATCGGAGAAGATTTACCAGCTATTGCAGGAAGAGATTTTTCTAAAAGGATTCTTATCCTTAATCGAGGAATTAAACACGCAGAAATTATGATCGGAGACGTAGGCGGTACCCCATGGTACAAAGTGAAGACGCCACCAATCTATTTCCATGATAAATGAGCAGATGCTTTGCTAGGAAACAATTTTCTACAAACATTTAAGAGATTTACACAGGAAAATGAGACAAGAAGACTTATTTCACAACATTGTGTGATCATAAGATCATTGTTCAGAGATTGCGGGAAGCATTTTACAGAAAAATGCCTATTAATTTTCGCAGCAACCGTGGTGATGAAGCCAAACTTCGAAATCCAAAAATGGTGGATAAAAGAAGATTTGGTGATGCCTTATTATCCTTTCGACAATATGGTTCGAAGCTTGCCGAACTGATGATGAGCCTAATGGAAAAACCACAAAGTGATGTTACCATAGAAGAACAAATATCACTCGAGGATATTAAGAAAAAGATCCAAAGGAATTACAATGAAAATCCTTTGACATAGTGGGACAAGAACGAGCTCAAAGCATCCTTAAAGGTTAAACCAGGAAAGGAGTACGAGTTCGTGAGATTCAAACCAATCCTAATAAATCAGGAGAATCGTGAGGATATGCAGAAGATACTTAAGGAACATCCTGACCTTATGTTAATTTCACCATGAGTTTCTCCATACAGCAGTCCAGGATTCTTAGTCAGAAACCATGGAGAAATCAAAAGAGGAAAGCCAAGACTTGTTATTAATTACAAGGGGATTAATAACATTTTGGAGTTTGACGGTTACTATATCCCAAGCAGAGAACATTTGGTTAACTGTATCAAAGGTGCCAAGATATTCTCTAAGTTCGATTGCAAGTCTGGATTCTACCAGATTAAGATGGAAGAAGAAAGTAAGAAATTCACAGCTTTCTCCACACCACAAGGACACTATATTTGGAATGTGATGCATATGGGATTGGCTAACGCACCCTAGATATATCAAAGAAAGATGGATAATCTCTTCAAAGATTATTTCAGTTTCATGTTCGTGTATATCGATGACATTCTTATTGCATCAAAGAATATGAATGAGCATCTCAAGCATTTGGAAATATTTTCAGATGTTTGCCACAAGGAAGGATTAGTGATTTCAGAAAAGAAGGCAGTGATTGCTACGAGACAGATTGAATTCCTCGGAATTGAAATCGACGAATCTGGAATCATCCTACAAAATCATATTGTAGAAAAGATACAAGGATTTCCAGATACACTGAAAGACAAGAAACAACTTCAAAGCTTTCTCGGAGTTGTTAATTTTATTGGAATGTTCATAAACAATCTGGCATATTACAGGAAGGTGTTTAGCCCATTACTCAAAAAAGATGCTATATACAAATGGGAGGATGAACATCAAGAAGGGATAAAGCAACTCAAGGAAGTTTGCAAAAAGCTTCCAAAGCTTGCGATTCCCCAAGACGAGGACAAACTGGTCTTATACACACCAAATGAAGAAGTACCATGCAGATACTGCAGTGGTATATTCACACCTAGTGAAGCAAACAGATGGCATATCAACGAGAAAGAATTTTTTGCAGTCAGAAAGGCTTTTAAAAAATGGCCTTTATATTTAAAAAGTTTACTTTAAAAATTTATAATTCAAGTGTCAAGGCTTTTCTAAAAAACAAAATTGAATCAAAACCAGAAAAAGCTCGATTACTTAGATGGCAAGTTGAATGTCAATATTATGATTATAATATTGTCATTATAAAATCTCATGGAAATATTCTTGAAGATTTTTTGACACGAGATGGAAGGATGCGTTGCTGACGAGGTCTTAAACGAGTGAGACATCTCAGGGAAAACCTGGAGAGTCTAGAACGAGATTTTGGGACGTTATGTCTCAATGTAGAAGTTGATGGACGACTGCAACAGGCTGACCAGAAATCCGTTTATAGTCAAATACGAGCATGCCAGTTCGCTCAAGGATAATTGTTCTTAGCGCTGCAAGGGCCTCTCCTCTAGGCCGCATCTCCTACGATGCAAAAAGGGTCGAATAGAGAACGGGGCTCTAACCCGGAGGTTATGGATTCAAGGACCATAATCACAAGTGTTGCAGGTGATGCATCCCCTGAGTGTGTACAAACTATAATGAATGTTGAAGCTCCGGTGTCACAACCCGAGTCTTCAAGTCAACCCAGCACCTTTGGGGTAAAAGAGGGAGAGTTGGATCTTAGGCCACAGATAGGCAAATCTAAGGTCCAAACTGACGAGAATAAGATTTCTCCAATGCAAGTATATCAACGACAATGGGAGAAATTGGTTACAAGAAGAGGTATTAACCCTGAAAAAATAATGGTTCATATCTCAGGCAAATATCCCAGAGTTTGGATGAAACCAGGAAGTCATCCAAATGAAGTACATGAATGGCATACTTTTGGAGCTCTAGCTTCGATCTATACTGTATCACTAGTATTCCCAGATATTTTGAAATTACCAAAATGGATTGGGGAAGCAGTTTACGAGACTTGGGCCAACAATCCACACTTGGCCAGAGGAGATATTCTTGAACTGTATTTTATCAGTGCAGCTCCCGAACCCGCGAAGAAAGGCTTTAATGAGGTTTTTCACTTCATCAAGCTAAGAAGACCGGATGGAAATGCTTTAAAATATATAAAAGCAGCTTCACTGGAAGAAGTACTAGTGTTAGTAGGAGCAATTTCTGAAGACGAAGCTTCTACACGACGAGCATGGGGACTTTGGGTTTGCCTAACAGAAATGGACAAAGTCAAATATCTATTCAAGTTTTTCCAGAATTCAGCAAATGGATCTTTCCTACTGAATTCAATGACTGGATCTACAACAGGATTTGCAGAGGAGCTTTTCAAAACAAAGAGAAGAATTCTCTGGGAGAACAAGATTCCGGCTAGCAAAGAAACCTACCGGAAATTCTGTAACATGGCGCATGTTGGTCGTTGGATCGATCGGATCTATCAGGCATACCCCGAATAGAAGGAACCCGAGTTTGGGAAAGGATTTCTACCCAAACCCGACCGACAAGACCATACAGCTAGAAAGAACAAGGGCCCAGCTCACAAAACGCGTTATCCTCGGGGACCATGAAAACCAAATTTTTAAAAGATTCCCCGACAAATATCACATGGGCTGAGTCACACGAAAAGAAAAGAAAAATAACTGGCGAGGCAATAATACAGGATATGACATAAGCAGTGACATCATAAAAATCAACAAGATTTGAAGTCCGCCTTTCAAATCCGGACTAACCTCTATAAATTGCAGGAGTTGAAGGAAACTGGGGACATCGAACATTTTCCTTAGTTTTCTTATAATAAATTCTGAGTGGAAAAATTTGTATTTGTTGAGTGATTTTAATTTTTAAGTTTTATGTATTTACGAGTGCAAGCCTCATCTATGAGAGGCTAAACCGGTTTTCTCCTCCCAAAAGGAGATTACTAATGTAATAAATATTTATATAAGTTCTTAATAAAAAGGGGCTTTCGGCTTCAACATGTGTTCATAATGTTCTATTAATTCATCCCGTTTAAGAATTACTTATACGCCTGGAGTAGGAAACGAACCAAGGATGTCTTTGACGATTCTTTGAAGGAGTCGGATAACTTGCGAGATCATCTTCCCGAGGTTGAACTTGAGCAGTGAGGAGGAGCCGTTTGTCAAAAGATTTGGGGGCGATAATTTTCCATGGTGGTGTTGCGAGCCATCTCACCGGTCTTATTTCGGTCAAAAGAAGGTATGAATTTTAATGGATTAATTAATTTTACGGAAGCATGTTGGGCCTGATATGGTCGTGATGGTCTATATCCGTTTTATCAAAATCTTAGTCTGAAAATAAATTATTTAGAATTATGAGAATTTTGTAGAAGTACGTGTAAGTCCAAGCGACTACGATAATGTAGAGGGGGGTGAATAGATTATCTCCATCTTTTTGATTTCGCCCTCTTTTTCGAACAAAAACAAGCCAAGACAATAATAAAGGTGCGAAAAGTAAACAACACACGTCGATTTATAGAGCTTCACCCCACCTAGCGACTACGTGCTCTACCACCCTAGTATATCCGGGATGGGTTTCGAAAAAGAAAAAGAATTTTATTAATTACCACAATTAATACAAATTCAACTTACAACAGCACCTTGAAGAGCACCACACTCTTGTTCAACACCACCTTTGAGATTACCACAATCTCTCTTGAAGATTACCACAATCTCCAACGGCACCTTGTGAAGATTACCACAATCTTCAACCTTGAAGAATACCAAATTCTTCAACACCTCGACAAGAAGATTACCACAATCTTCTTACACCTAACACCTAGATCACCCAAGTGTGTGTTATTACCACAAGAACACTCACAAGGATATCTTGTGTTGAATGATTACCCAAAAATTCAAGATTACAACTCGATAATGAATTATACAATTGAGTGCAAGTGTAATCAAGATTAGCCTAGACCTCAAGAATGTGAGAGTGATAAGCTAGGCAAATTACAACAAGAATAATGACAATATAAGACCAAGTGTTTGCTTGAGTATTTCTTGTTGTGTTGTATTGTTCTCTCTTGTTGTTGTGCTTCAAATCTCCCTCTATTTATAGGAGATGATTGATCATTGATAGACTCCTCTTGGGGATTGAGAATCTGTAAAAAATTGCAAGACAATTGAAGAAAATAGTTGTTAGAAATCCATCCCACAAAATAAGGAAAAGTTGTCTGCTGTCAAACGGTCAGAAATTTGCTGTCAAACTTGAGGGCGACCGGTCGCGCACAAATAGAAGTTTGAAAGAACGCAGCAAAAATACACTAGGGGGACCGGTCCAGGGGGTGGTCGACCGGTCGCCCTGGGGTGCGACCGGTCGCCCTCTAGGTGGACCGGTCACCCCTGACCATTTTGAGGTTTCTGCGAGTTCTGTTTCAAGAAACTCGTTCCCAGGTACCGGTCGCCTCTTTGGTCGACCGGTCGACCTCCACAATGAAATGTTGTCCGATTTTTGTCGAAAATAAACCTCAAGAAATACTCCGAAAAATTAGTAAAAATATTTTAGATCGATCGGGAGTATTTTGGACAACATTAGAAATATAGTTTTGATGAAATAACACATTACCATAAAATCATCAAAAGTGTTGTCCGATATAAACTTCAAGAAATACTCCGAAAAATAGTAAAAATATTTTAGATCGATCGGGAGTATTAGGACAACATTTAGAAACATAATTTCGATGTAAAAACCCATTGACGCAATATTACTAAATGTGTTGTCCAATTTTGTCGAAAATAAACTTGAAGAAATACTACGGAAAATATTAAAACCATTTTAAATCATTTAAGAGTATTTGGACAACCTTTAAAAACATTATTTTGGTATAAAAACAAAATCATCAAAATCATGATAAAATCATTTATCAAACAATCTCCCCCTTTTTGATGATTACAAACCAAAAAAAAATTTCACGAGGTCGACAAAACAATTTTACCGGTTAAAAAGAACTATCCGTTGTGAGAGACAACATTCCATGCAATATAATCACAAGGATGGGAGTAAAGAAATACAAACACATATAGCAAAAGCTCTCCTATCAATATGCACAACAAGAGTAATATAAAAGCAATCAACCACAAGCTAAAAGCTTGGCTTTTACATATTGATCTTAAGTATAAGAGCTTATAAGCTCCCCCTGTCAACAAAACATCATTAGACAAGTATATAAATCCAAAATTCAACAAATGGACTAAATATAATTCACAACTTATGGCTTTAAGAAGCCATAGCTTATAGCTTCTTTCCCGAGCTTATTTTAACTTTTATGAGCTAATAAGCTTATAACATGTTTCTCCCACTTTGGAATCATCAAAAAGAATGTTAGCACGACAAAAACATCATATAATCATATCAAAGTGCGCAACTAAACCGATGTATCGAGCTATTTGAACATTGAAGCTTATAGACCAAATAGGAGGAAGAAGTCGATCATACAACTTGTAGAAGTTTATGAAAACTCATTTGATTTGCAAAGCATGATCTCTATAAATATATAAGACTTTTGAAATCGAGAGAATCATGTAGGTGATGAATTTTTTTTCATTGAAACGTTTTATCGAACACTTGGCGGGCGTCAAAAATTGAAGATGAAATATAAAGCCCTTGTAAATGTAATCAAGCCAAGTTTTTCATCACCAAATGCAATTTTATAAATATCATCCATCAACAATTATCATGCTCAACACAAATATATAAAAATTACATCAAGAAATATACATATAGGCCAAATTCTCAAGGGTTCAACCCAATTGAGATAAGGGAGTAGAATTCTTACCATTTTAATCGGTGAATACGAGCAATGATGATGATAATCGAGCTAGGTAATCCCCAAAATGTGTAAATTATGCAACAAAAACACATTTGAAGTGAATTGTGTGTGAAATTTGCAAAGGGGACGAAAATAGAGTGAAATGAGCCAAAATGACAGAAAATAAGAACAGAGACGATTTTAACCAAAATTACACAGTGGGCGACCGGTCAAGGGCTTGGGCGACCGGTCGAGCAGGTGGGCGACCGGTCGACCCCTGCCCTGGCAACCTACTGGTTCACTTCTGTTTTGAAAATCCGAAATTTGATCCAAAAATCCGATTTTTCGCCCCTAAGTTTTAAAAATGTGCAAAATGCAAACGTAGACCTCATTCAATATGCATTATGTCTTAATCAAGCTCGAAATGAGGTAAAAGACTCGGCGGTTAATGATTAAAAAGTCCGCGAGTTATCCTTGAGACGGATTTAAACACATCTCAAGTTTTTGTTAAACATGCAATCCCTTAGAAAAAAATATCGAATCTCAATATGTTTAGTTCGATTATGACGAACTATATTTTGAAAAATTATTATCACCGGACTTGTTATCCCGAAAATAAGAACGTTTTAAGACTTGGATACAACAAGTCATAAGAAAAAGTACCTTTCTAATATTTGAAAATTTCTTTTAACGGCACTTTAATGAGATTCGTTGGGATAGTTTTTGAAGTCGAGCATATAGACGTAAGGCATATGGAATGTCGAGTCTATGGGAGTAATAAAAGTGAATGAACATACCTCAAATTTGTTTGTCGTCCGATATGCCTTCCTCAACCTTTGTCAATCTTTTACATGGTAGTCAAAGAGGTTGAGATGGTTCTTTCTTCTTCAATGCCTCACTTCTTCTTTTGTATACTTTGAGTGTGGAATATGACCATTTTCTTGGCATTGTTGAACTTGAATTCCAATGAAAAAATTGAGCTCCCTCATCATGCTTACTAGCATAACTTAGAAAATTTCTTGCACAAAGATTCATTAGTAGCACCAAAGATGATATCATCAACCTATATTTGCACAAGTAAATAATCTTGCCCTTTTTCAAAAGCAAAGAGAGTAGTATCAACTTTACCTCTTGTAAAACCATTTTGCAAAAGAAACGAGCTAAGTCTATCATACCATGCACGGGGTGTTTGCTTTAAACCATACAAGGCCTTTTAAAGTTTATAAACATCATTAGGCCTAGAAAAATTTTCAAACCCCGGAGGTTCTTTAACATAGACTTCTTCTAGAATAAAAACCGTTTAGAAAATTGGTTTTAACATCCATTTGGTAAAGCTTGAAATATTCTTAAAACAAGAATGGGCAAGTAGAATACGAATAGCTTCTAAATGTTCTATGTTTGCAAATGTATCATCAAAATCAATATCTTCTTCTTGACAGTACCATTGAGCTACTAACCTTGTCTTGGTCATTTATCTTGTTCCAAAATACCAAAAATTCCTACAAAATCTTATCAAGACATCTTGCACAAGAGCATAGTAATATCGAATAATAGAGACATTATAGCAAGTAACACATACTATGCTTAAAGAAAATCATCAAGAATATAATACAACATGTAAGTTTAAATAAGCTTATAGAAAGCTATATAAGGTCTCTTTTGAAATTTGAAAATTCGAGAGCATATAGTTGAGACCTCATTTAAAAGAAGCATTTGAACAAGAGTTTTGACAAGAATGAATATGAGCAATCAAATGCATAATTTGAGAAGAGGATAAAAATTCAAATGTTTTATCAAAACAAATATGATCCTTTACAAGTCTCGGATAAGACAAGCTTTATAGAATAGTGCCTTTCAAAAAATTAAAAAATCCTCTTAATGGCACTTATATGAAATACTTTGAAAAACAAGCACATAGGCATATGACAAAAATATATCGAGTCTATAAGATGAATGACAATGATGAGTGTACCTCGATAGTTTAACATCTCTTGAAGAGGATGACGAAATATATATCCTACATATATCTTAAACAAATCTAGCACAAAGCAACATGATACAAGTATAGGATAAAAACAATATATGTCACAAGTAAGCTCACGCCATAAGAAACCAAAATAGATGATAAAACAATCAAGTCTAAGCAAATACACAAGAGTTTAATATAAGCATCATACAAGGTCTCCTTTTTCAAAAAAATTTAAGACCACATATATAGATATATATATTGAAGACCTTAGTTTTAAAATTATGAAAAACTCATTTTGCAATTTAGACACAAAAAACATGCAAAAAAATAAAATGCATATTTAAATAGGGAGATACGGTTTACCAATTTCGCCATTTCCATGGGTTGTGTTGTTCCCATTGTTGATGATATCTTCCCCTTTGAAAATCATCTTGTTCATGATGGCTTCTCCAATTGCTCCATCTCCAAGGATTGTATCCTTCCCTTTGTTGATAATATTTCCTTCTTGGGAATTCATTTTGGTGGTGTCTTCTTCTTTGATCAAATGAGATGGTCATTTGATGTCTTTTAGGCGGTATGAATTTTCCTTGATTATTGTTCCGTCGGGTACCTAATATGACATTGTTTTGTGGTACCCTAAAGTGTTTGGGTCCTTTGGGATTAGTCTTGAGACGTTTAGGTCTCCAACAATAATTAGAGCTATATCTAGCCCGACAAGTATTAGCCGTATGACCCTTTTTACCACAATAAAAACAAGAAATAATTCTAGGAGCATAATGACTATTATGCATAGGGACTTGATTCTTTTTTATATGATTGACGACAATAGGCTTATGGTCAAGTTCTAGTTTCGAATTATCACAATTATGAATATCAACAATTTTGGTCATTTTATTGGTACTCAAGTTGGATTTAGATAAATCCTTTTTCATGCAATTAATATCCTCAACAAGAGTACTATTTTCTTTCTCAAGGTTTCTAATCTTTTCAAGAGTGGTGGTGTGAGCACATGATAGTGATTCATAGGAAGTAAATAAACTATCCTTATCATTTTTCAAAACATTGAATTCCTTTTTCAAATTTTTGTATTTAACAAGTAAGCTTTGGAATTCATTTTGAAGGTCATCAAAATCATTTTGCAAATCACTATAATCATTTTGTATATCAATATCATAGGAAGTAGAGGGTATAAGACATACCTCGTTTTCTTCTTTGATGCCCATAAGACAATGTTCAACTTCTTCATAGTTGGAAGTTGTAAAAGGCTTGTTCCTTATATTTGACCTTGTATCACTTTGAGAAGTAGATACTTTTGAGTTGCTCCTATCATTTGCATATACTTCATGAATGGCTTCTAATTTTTGCCATACTTCATGAGCCGATCGAATTCCTACAATAAGATCATATTCCAAATTGGTAAGTGAACAATATAAAATATTGAGAGCTTTACCATTTAAGGAAATGATTTTCTTTTCTTCATCATTGAGCTCCTTGAGAGCTTTGGAGGTGAATGGTGTGTCTTTCATCGGAATATATTCTCCATTGACGACCGTGTTCCAAATATCGAACCCGCAACCTTGTAGATAGCATTCTATTCTTTCTTTCCAAAATGTAAAATTTTTGGAATCAAATAGTGGTGGTTTGGTGGTGGAGGCGCCGGTAAGGTAGACTTCATTCGTAGCCGATGATCGTTCCTCTTTACTCGCGATATGGAACGAGCTTGCCAAAGAGTTTGGCTCTGATACCACTTGTAAGTCCAAGCAGCTACGATAATCTAGAGGGGGGTGAATAGATTATCTCCATCTTTTCGATTTCGCCCTCTTTTTCGAACAAAAACAATCCAAGACAATAATAAAGGTGCGGAAAGTAAACAACACACGTCGATTTATAGAGCTTCACCCCACCTAGCGACTACGTGCTCTACCACCCTAGTATATCCGGGATGGGTTTCGAAAAAGAAAAAGAATTTTATTAATTACCACAATTAATACAAATTCAACTTACAACAGCACCTTGAAGAGCACCACACTCTTGTTCAACACCACCTTTGAGATTACCACAATCTCTCTTGAAGATTACCACAATCTCCAACGGCACCTTGTGAAGATTACCACAATCTTCAACCTTGAAGAATACCAAATTCTTCAACACCTCGACAAGAAGATTACCACAATCTTCTTACACCTAACACCTAGATCACCCAAGTGTGTTATTACCACAAGAACACTCACAAGGATATCTTGTGTTGAATGATTACCCAAAAATTCAAGATTACAACTCGATAATGAATTATACAATTGAGTGCAAGTGTAATCAAGATTAGCCTAGACCTCAAGAATGTGAGAGTGATAAGCTAGGCAAATTACAACAAGAATAATGACAATATAAGACCAAGTGTTTGCTTGAGTATTTCTTGTTGTGTTGTATTGTTCTCTCTTGTTGTTGTGCTTCAAATCTCCCTCTATTTATAGGAGATGATTGATCATTGATAGACTCCTCTTGGGGATTGAGAATCTGTAAAAAATTGCAAGACAATTGAAGAAAATAGTTGTTAGAAATCCATCCCACAAAATAAGGAAAAGTTGTCTGTGTCAAGTCAAACGGTCGAGAAATTTCTTCATCAAACTTGAGGGCGACGGTCGCGCACAAATAGAAGTTTGAAAAAGAACGCGGCAAAAAATACACTAGGGGACCGGTCCAGGGGTGGTCGATCGGTCGCCCTGGGGTGCGACCGATCGCCCCCTAGGTGGATCGGTCACCCCTGACCATTTTGAGGTTTCTGCGAGTTCTATTTCAAGAAACTCGTTCCCAGGTACCGGTCGCCTCTTTGGTCGACCGGTCGACCTCCATAATGAAATTTTGTCCGATTTTTGTAGAAAATAAACCTCAAGAAATACTCCGAAAAATTAGTAAAAACATTTTAGATCGATCGGGAGTATTTTGGACAACATTAGAAATATAGTTTTGATGAAATAACACATTACCATAAAATCATCAAAAGTGTTGTCCGATATAAACTTCAAGAAATACTCCGAAAAATAGTAAAAATATTTTAGATCGATCGGGAGTATTAAGACAACATTTAGAAACATAGTTTCGATGTAAAAACCCATTGACGCAATATTATTAAATGTGTTGTCCAATTTTGTCGAAAATAAACTTGAAGAAATTCTCCGAAAAATATTAAAACCATTTTAAATCATTTAAGAGTATTCGGACAACCTTTAAAAACATTGTTTTGGTATAAAAACAAAATCATCAAAATCATGATAAAATCATTTATCAAACAGTATGCCCTATTGAGTTTATAGGCTGGAAACCTGTCATGATCCATTTAAAACCTCTGAATAGAGACTGAATCTAAATAGGTGTAACGATGCCACGAATAAAATAAGTTTCAGAAGATGCAAATTCATATAATCTATGAAATATGGGTTTATTAATAGCAATGGTATGAAAGGATTGATATTGTTAATTCTCGAAAGTTATAGGACTATTATTGCTATCTTCGGAAAGATAAAGGACCAATATTGTTATTCTGGCATAAGGGCAAAAGTGTCCAGGACCAAAACTGCAACTCTTAATAGTTAGAGGACTAAAAATGCAACTGGCTATAAGTTAGTGGACTAAAAATGCAATTTAGCCTTATAATAATTAGCTTTATATACCTAAATGAAATTTATCAAAATTTACATATATATATATATATATTAATAAACCAACGAAAAACTCTAGGTTCAAATCTATTATATATATCCAGAATAAAATTCAAAAATATGATTTGTCAGATCACTAAACCAGAAATTCAAAAATATAAACCCTTCAAAATCATATTCACAAAAACTCTGTCGGGGCCGTCTAAAGGGTCTCGACTGTTAAACTGATCGACCGCGGACAGGAGACATTTCCGTAATATTAGCAGTAGTGTTTTAGTAGTTTTCTTATAGCAGTAGTGCTCCTACAAAGTATTAGTTTTCTTATAAAATGTATTAGTATTTCTCCATAAAAGTATTAGTTGATACTAATACTTGTATCATTTAGTGCTTCGTCTTCAAATACTCTGCTACTGCAATATTCATTCTTCAGATCACCTGAAGAAAAAAACAGAGCAAATCTAAAAGCTTTGTTTGTCAATAATTGGTAGATGGCATGGATACTAATATTTTACAACGAATGTGTTCTTACATCAGGAAAAACCCGAGTTGATGGAAAATAATTCTTCCGCCTAACCAAGTACATTCTGCTTCTCGCGAAAATTCTGAAAAAGTGGATGGTATTAGCAATTAGTTTATGAAACTGAATTGCATCGAACAACGAAAAGGAAACAAATCCATTTTAAGTCATTAAATTGAAATTTGCAATTTACCATTATGAGTGAAGATCAATGGCGTCTGGTTCAAACTCGTCCCGGTCATGCGCAAAATCAGAAGCTATGCGAAGAAATTCGGTCTCAACAATCGTACCTTTTTTTTTATTTTTTTGCGGATTTGGGTTGGTCTACGAGATAGGTAGAATATGTAGAACCGTCTAGCGGATCTAGATCCATGAGACGGTCTGACAGGAGACTAGCTCAATCATATTTGTTCTGCTTGTTACATATAACAGTTTATCTGTTATATTTTCTGTTATTAGTCTAACCGTAATTAGTTAGAGGTTATTAGTCAAGTGAATTAGTTTCTTATCAGTTGTATAAATACCCACTAATACTCAGTAATAAATCAAGTCAATTCCATTTCTTATCATCTATGTTTCTTCTATGTCTCTCAATTCTCTTCAACATTAATATGGTATCACGAGATGGGTGACGGTTTTCGATCACCGAAGTTCTTCTTCCATGGCGAATTCTTCTTCGTCCTGCCTCCTCCCTACATGTCATACACTAACTCTTCGATTAGATAGAAATAACTATAATTTCTGGAAATCATAGGTTTTAGCTATTGTTCGTGCACATGGATTTGAAGATATTCTTTTTGGTACAGCCATTGTTCCCTCGCAATTCCTCGACAGCTCGTCAGATTCTTCTCCTTCTCTGAATCATGCATATCTCCTGTGGATGCGTCGAGATCAATATCTCTTCAGTTGGCTGCTTTCGTCAATTTCTGAGTGCATGCTTGGTCATGTCCATAGATGCTCCACCTCCGCTGAATTCTGGAAAGTGTTCGAGCAATTGTTTCAGTCGTCTTCGAAAGCTCGAATTATGAATTTGCGTCTTTTACTTCAAACCACAAAGAAAGGTGATTTGTCTATTGAGGAGTATATCCTCAAAATGCGTGGAATCACTGACAGTTTATTTATTGCAGGGCAAAACATATCCGATGAAGATTTGGTGTTGTATATTCTAGCTGGTGTAGGATCTGAATTCGACTATGTTGTTAATCTCATCAGTTGTAGTGATAACATTAGCTTGCATGAAGTTCAGTTTTCTCTTCAATCTCATGAAATGCGGTTGGCTCAGTTGGCTTCCACTACATCTATTCAAGCAGCTCATATTACCTCTACTGTTAATATGCCTTCTGCAAATTTTGCTAACAGACGTGGTAATTTTTCTGATAATTCTCATTCTCGTGGTGGTTATGGTAATCGAGGATGTGGTAGAGGTCGATTTACCAGGAACAAGCCTTCTTGCCTAATCTGTGGCAAAAATAATCACCTCGCTTCCAAGTGCTTCAAGCGCTTTGATATCAGTTTTGTTGGTCTGGAATCTCAGAGTGCTTCTCCTCAGGCTCATTATGTTGGCTCAGGTTCTTCTCCTGGAACCATTTCCTCTCAGGATCCTTCATGGTACATAGACAGTGGGGCATCATCTCATGTTACATCTCAACTTGATCAACTCTCTCTTCAATCCCCTTACCATGGTTTTGATCGCTTAGTTGTTGGTAATGGCTCTAAACTCCCTATTTCTCATATTGGCAACTTTACTATTCCTAGCATACATAACTCCCAGTCTCTTGCTCTTCTTAACATTCTTTGTGTTCCCGATATCACCAAAAATTTGCTTAGCATCTCTCGCTTTACCAAAGACAATAATGTGTTTATTGAGTTTCATGACTCTTGTTGTTTTGTCAAGGACAAAACCACTCACAAAGTGCTGCTGAAGGGTGCTCTCAAGGAGGGACTCTATCAGCTTGATTTGAGCCATCTTCCCATTCAACACCGATCTCTGTTTCGATTCGGTCATCTCATCCAGTTCTTCATTTACAAATTCTTGTAATGTTGCTCACTCTTCTTTAGTAGATGTTTGGCACCATAGATTGGGCCATCCGTGTAATAAAACTTTGTCTACTGTAATGAATCATCTCAAGCTTCCTTATTCTGTAAACAACATCTCTTTTTGTGAGGCTTGTAAACTTGGCAAACTTCATTGTATGAATTTTCCTTCCATTTCCTCTAAGTTCACTGCTCCTTTTTCATGTTGTATACTCTGATGTGTTGGGGCCGGCTGCCACAATTTCCTCTGATGGATTCAAGTATTACATACATTTCCTTGATGAATTTACGCGATTTACTTGGATTTATCCTTTACATTCCAAAGATGAAGTATACACTGCATTTAATCACTTTCACAAAATGGTTGCCACTCAATTTAATGCTCAAATCAAAATATTCCAATCAGACTGGGGTGGGGAGTATCGAGGTCTTTCTTCTCTTCTTTTATCTCTTGGCATAACGTTTAGACACCCATGTCCCTATACACATCAACAAAATGGCATGCCCGGAAGAAAACACCAACACATAGTTGATTTAGGCTTGTCTCTTTTAGCTCACGCCCACATGCCTCTGAAATTTTGGTGGGAGGCGTTTTCTACTGCTGTCCATCTCATAAACTCTCTCCCTACTCCCATTCTTCACAACCTTTCCCATTTTCAAAAGCTTTTCCACCATCCTCCAGATTACTCATTTCTCAAAGTATTTAGTTGTGCGTGCTTTCCTTATCTTCGGCCCTATAATCACAACAAGCTTCAATTTCTATCCTCTAAATTTTTATTCATTGGGTACAGTTCATCACATAAGGGGTATAAATGTTTACATCCCTCTGGCAAACTTTATATCGCCCTTTAACAAGAAATTTCTTTAATGAATCTGACTTTCCCTACAATGAACTATTCTCAAAACCTAAACCTACTTCTCCTCTTGTCTCCAATTCCCTTCCTATTTTACCTCTGCCCCCTCACACCTCCTCTTCGTCTTCACACTCTACCAATATCACTGATCCACTTCTACCATCTTCTCATCCTCATATTTCTTCCCCAACATCCACTCATAGTCCAATTTCCTCTCCAGTCCTCCCTCCCGTATCCCATCCTATGATAACACGGTCTAAGAATGGTATTTTTAAACCAAAATCCTATCAAGTCTCCTCTCTCATCTCTGAATCTCCCACTGTCAGTGCTGCCCTTAATTTGATGCTCTCATTAAAAACCACACTTGGGATTTAGTTCCCTTCTCCTCCCATATGAATCTTGTGCAGAATAAATGGGTGTTTCATGTTAAATATAAAGCTGATGGTTCGGTTGATAAGCTCAAAGCTCGACTTGTTGCTAAGGGCTTTCAACAAGTCCCGGGTGTGGATTACTTTGAGACGTTTAGTCCCGTTGTCAAACCATTTACTATACGGGTTATGTTCTCTTTGGTTGTCACTCGTGGTTGGATAATTCAACAAGTCGATATTAACAATGCGTTTCTCAATGGGGATCTCAAACAAGTGGTTTACATGTCTCAGCCCGAAGGCTACGTTGATTCCACTAGACCTCAACATGTTTGCAAATTAGTAAAGGCTTTGTATGGGCTTAAACAAGCTCCACGGGCTTGGTTTGAAAAACTTTGGGATTTCTTTCTCTCCATGCAGTTCAAAATATCTGAATCAGATAATTCTCTGTTCTATCGGTGCTTAAATGGGAAGCTTACACTGATTTTAGCCTATGTTGATGATATCTTATTAACTGGGGATGATTCAGATATGGTTCTACAGTTAACAGTGCATTTTCTCTCAAGCATCTTGGTGAAGTTCATTACTTTCTTGGTTTGGAAGCCCAAAAACTTTCTGCAGGGTATTTGCTTCACCAACCGAAATACATTACTGATTTACTTCTCAAAACTAATATGGTTGATTGTAAGGCAGCCTCTACCCCATACAATCCTGGACAAAAACTCTCACTTAATGACAGTGATCCCTTTTCACAGCCTGAGCTTTACAGAAGCACTGTTGGCAGCCTTCAGTATTTAACACTCACTCGGCCTGATATATCCTATGCCATCCACAAATTGAGTCAGTTTCTTCATCATCCGTCTGAAAATCATTGGGTGGCTTGCAAAAGAATTTTGAGATATCTTAAAGGTAGTAAATTTCGAGGTCTGATTTTCACTGCATCACCCCGCATGAATTTGGAAGCTTATGCCGATGCCGATTGGGCAAGCTGTGTGGATGATAGACGTTCCACTAGTGGCTATTGTGTTTTTCTTGGGTCTAACTTGATAGCCTGGAACTCCAAGAAACAACACGTTGTAGCCCGGAGTAGCACTGAAGCGGAGTATCGCTCCTTGGCCACCACTGCCACTGATATTGTCTGGCTTATTTATATAAGATTGGGAAGTTCAGTTTTAAGTTGATATTTTATATTGTTTGAGTATTAATTGAAAAAAAATATGAGTGGCAAGATTGTTTTATCGTGAGCAGATAATCGAAGGATAACAATTTCTAAATATTATGAACATCCCTTTGATGATTTCATTAGTGGCAAAATTGCTTTTGTATGTCTGCTTTTTCTGTGAGCAGAGATAATCAAACTATCAAAGGATAGCAATTTCTAAATATTAAATTTTTTTTTTACCACATTATTATATAGCTCAATTGAAGATTTGTTATTGTGTCAGATTAAGTTGCAAAAGCTATAGGCCTAAACATTTAAGATGGGAGATGCTGTTTATCTCTTTCGTGCACTTTTGTAGCTATGGTTTCATTTGCAAAAGATATTATATTTGAGCTTTAGTTAGACGATGACTATGAGTGATTTGTTGTATGTGGTTGTAGGGATTGGTTGATCACAATTTCAGAGAGTGCCATTCATTGAAGGACGACGCTGGCCTGTCATTTTTCTTGCTGATGTTCAAACAAATTTCACGGTATTGTTTGCACGCATTTTCTCATTTAAGTTTGATATCGTGCGAAATTTGTTTTTTCTTGTTCATTAATAGGAAACTACCAGTTGTCGACTACAATAAAATGCATTTGCAATATATCAAGCTTAAAGGAAGTTCTTCATGGTAATTATCACACCTCTTTTTTATCCTTTAAAGCATTTGTATATATAGCCCATAATTTTTGCCTATTTTTGAACGTTTTGCTTACAGAAGGCTTACTTTCTTGCATTTGTATTATTTTGCTTTGCAGCATTGGTGCTTGTCGAATCAGAGAAGCATGTACTCATTTAGGTCTTGCTATCGATAACAAGTTCAAAGATGGGTAAGACGGTTTCCCTCAAGCATGGAGATTTTCCAATAGATTTGTATACTTCATTAGTCTCCATCAATATATATGAGCATCAATTTACTCTGAAATTCTGGGAAAATTCCAATGAATTTGATTATTTATTAATTTAGGTATCTGATTAAATGCCATCAATATATGGAATACGACGGTTAAAGAAGGGAAAATATGTAATAGCACTGGCAGATGATAGGAAGACAAAAAGAATGCTCATAAATGTGAAAATCATAAACATGTTAGAAAATAAAAGCAATTGTCTTGTGTAGTGCTACTGCATTTGTTGCTGTTCGTTCCGATATACATCCGAAGCATAAGGCCTTGTATGTTTGCCTATGAGTCATACTTCGGAACCTCTAGACATATATTTTTGTACACTGCTGAAATATGCTAATATGAATATCGAAATTCGATAATATAGCATGTGCATCCTCAATATATCTGATATTAAGATGTTGTTTATGTGAGTCGTCATAAGTTAATTGGTTAAATCAAGCATTACACATTCTTTATTTTTGAGCTCTTTTGTTTTTCGGTAACTTCATTATGGGATAGCGAATCTACTCTGAATCTAATCTGGTGGATGACATTACATTAAGGTTTTTTTAAGATAGAATAGGAATATGAATCTCAGTATTGGCGACTTGGCAACTGACGGAGCAGGGGGGTTCATCCTCCCCTCCCCCCACCTTGTTTTTCATGCCTAATATAACTAAGAAATAAAAAGGAAAACAATAAGTTAGGGTTTATATGATTATTTTTGAGCTTTTTATCCGGCTAACCCCACTTTCGTGTGTTGGCTTCTCCATTGGACTTGGCGTCATAATATTGCATACTACCTTTTGATTTCCACCAACTCGTGAAGGGTTTGTTTCTTATGATTTCAATTTTGCAGGTGTTTCCAGGCATTGATTCGTATAAAACATGAATACAAGAGTTTGCATGACAAATTGGACAGCATAGTCAAGGTGAAGAATAAATATTTTAATCTTATCTTCTTTTTGTGGTTGGTTGTTAGAAAAATTATCTGTACATGATAATATGAACCATGGTTTTGGCTGTTTACATGCTTTGTTTGGTATGAATTATTCTTGCTCAAGTGTGTATTGAAATCAGCATTACAACGTCGAAATTCCTTTCTGTCTAAATGGACTCATAAAAGTGATAACTTTCTCTTAACTGGTGAAGACCAATAATGTTCATATCAAAAGCAGAAACATCCTCTGCTTATTGAGAACATCGTTTCGCCTGACCTTTTATCTATAAATAAGATGATAACATAGTTGTTTATACAGCAACCTGGGTTTATTACTGGGACACTACAATCGAACAGTTATAGATGTTTTTTGTTTCTTGTGATTTCAATATGGACACAAGGTTTGTTATATAAAGTTAAATTGAACTTTAGGTGCATGTAATGCATGAATTATATTTTTGATGTTGTTTTTTGCTAAATTACTAGGAATGTAGATAATTACACCATGAATCACCAGGATAAGTGTAGTCGTCGTGGACATGTCATAATGCTGAAAAAATAGGTTGATCCTTGGGAAATCTTGTCCAGATCTAAAAGATAAATCCCATTCCTAAAAGCTGCCCTTATTCCTGATTTTTCTCTTGCTATAGTTATGTTTTAATAGTTTCATTAGCATAGTGTTGCAAGTTTGCACCAAGAGAGTGTTTTGCCTGAGCTTATAAGCTCTTCCAAAGAATCTTATAAGGTGTTTGAGCTTATAATGTTTGTTAATTTTTTAAAAATGATCTTATAAGTTCCCAAAATAAGATCTTATTTTTAACGACTTCCTTTAGTTTGGACTGTTTCGATTACAAAAATATCATTACTAACATCTTTAATACCCCATTATCTAAAATCTTATATTCTCCAAAAAAACATCTTATCGGATGTAGGAGAGCTTATAAATTCTTTTAAATAAGCTTAGCCAAACACCCTCCAAATTAAATACCTTTCACAGAACACCAAAACTTCTCTTCAAAGGTGAGGTATACACATTTCTATCATCCATCTTGTTATAATGGCAGGAATTGGTCTAGGTCTTTACATCAAAGTATCTAATATAATGGTGTATTTAGATTCATCTATTTGTATCTCTATATTTATATTCTCTTCTGTTCTCTCCAGAAAAGGTAGTTTAGTTCGTGCATCTATTGAAATTTTCAAGTCAAGATAGAACAATTAGAAATAGCCTAATGAACCCCTTCTGGTGTTAAAAGCATTGTTACTTATCCCAATATCGTGAAGTGCTCTAATAGATGACAATCGAATTACTATTCACTCATTCGTCATTTTTGGTAATCCGCTTTATGTTGCTATAATAAGGTTGCATTCGAAGATGAGATATTGTGTCTAACCACTAAACCAGTACACATGCAAATGCTGACTGTAAAAACTTTAGTTTGTTTAAGAACTTTGAGCTTCGAGGAAAGTTTTGTCATCTTCGAACCTTAAGCATTAAGTCGGCCGTGCATATGAAATCTTTTCTGTCTAGATTTAAGTCCGTGAACAATTTGCTTTGTATTCGCAATGTTTATTCTCTAAGGTCCTGTAAAAATCACGTTTTGCAAAAATGTCTTATAACTATATAAACATTTGAATTTTGGTCCTGCAAAATGTACGGTTTGCAAAATAGCCCTGTCACTAGATGAAAATCTCAATTGTGGTCCTACTTTCACCGGAAGTTGGGAACTATATGTGTCACTCACATGAATGAAATCCGGTGAAATTAGTTCCAAAATCGAGATTTCATATAGTTGCGCATTTTGCAGGACTAAATCGAGCGTTTTCTACAATTTTTCCCGCCAATTATGTCCTTGCTTTCTGCTGGCTCTCAAAGCATTTTTCATCCCAGAGCTTTCTTACTCTTGTTCTATTGTATTGTTTAGCTTACTTGTGTTCACTTTATTAATTGGTACAAAAAATATTTCATTACTGCGCCACAGATTGAGCAGGAAATTGTTTCTAGACCAACCTAACGATTGTGAAAGGAAAATCGAGCATGCTTTCTCGTGGAACATATGTAGGACTATATAGCATACATCAATTCTGTTCTTTTTAAATTTTAGCTGTAAGTATTGTTTGTCGTCTGTAGTCTATTCTTCGTTCCGGTTATGGAACCTCTGCTAGAATGTGTTACTTAGCGTCCGTAGTCCCTATCATAGAGATGTTTTAGTCCAATAGAAGGTAGTTCTTTTTCTCTTACTTTGATATTCAAGTGTTCTTGAATTTGTTCTTGCAAAATTATCTCAAGATGTTTAGACAGTACAGATCTATTGAGCTTATTTGGTTAACGTGAATTTCAAATCCATATTTATATGGAGACATTTGAAATTCTTTGCACAAATGTTCCCTTCAAATCCAAATGCACAGTTTTAACATAATTCCTTTATCTTAAGTTTCAACCTCCAGGGTTTTTTTTTTTCTTGTATGCCACATTCTCAGTACTTGGTTAGATATTTGTGTCCAATATTCTTACACCTTTTGGATACCTTTATTGATATATGTAACCGAGGAGAGTCCAAGATTAGCATTACTTTCATTCTCAGTAATGAATGAATGCCCTATATAGGCCGGAAAAAAAAATTACTCCATACTCGACTCAAAAGTGATAAATCAATAAATCCTCTGCAATAATATTTTTTTCGGTTCCAACTTGGACTAGTTTTAAAAATTAATTATTTTTAAAAATTAATAAGATATTAAATTTGATTGTTTTCATACGGGATAATTTCGATTTTAGTACCTAAAATATACCATGTTTTCACTTTTAGTAACTCACTTATGACCATATCAATTTGGTACCCCATATTTTACTTTTTAATCACTTTCGCTCTATTTCATCTAATGTTAGTCAATTTTGGTAACACGTGCTTGTTTTGATTTTAATCATTATTCCATATGTAACAAAAAGTGATTAAAAAGTAGTTGGAGTACCAAAATTGACATATGTTAGATGGAATGTGGCCAAAGTGATTAAGGACTAAAATATGGAGTATTAAAATTGCTATGGCCTTAATGGGGTACTAATTAAAATGAAATTATGGCATATTTTAGATACTAAAATTGAAATCATTCCAAGATAGAGTATCAAATGGGTTACATACTTCAGTTCTTATGGTGTTTGGATTATCTTTTAAGATTGTAGATACCTCTTGATATTTATTCGCTTTTTATGAATTATAGATCTTAAATTTGTGATATATTTCGGATTATCTATATTTATATATATTGATGTAATAATAGTCTTAACGCACCAAGGCGATAGAAAAGTAAGTAAGAAGTATGATAAAAATTATCACTTGTAAACACAATCACAAATGTAGGGGCTTTAGATTATGATTAGTTTGTTCTTTGACCATACCAAGACAACGACAATGCATACTTTATTTAAAAAAAAATGAAAATTCAGAGGTTAGTATACAATTATATTAACATATATGCAAGAAAATTCACTATTTCTATATATGTGTATATATTATATGATTGGCCGGTCATGACATGAGCCTAATGCTTTAGTTAGAATACTCTAGTATCACACTACAAATATCATCATATCTACTTCTACTATTTATTATATTATATTATATTATATTATATTATTATTATATTATATTATATTATATTATATTATTATTTATTTATATTTATATTTATATTTATTATTATATTATATTTATTATATTATATTATATTATTTATTTATATTTATATTTATTATTATACTATATACTATATATATATATATACTATCATAAAAAGATGAATGTTTCTGCAAAAATATTGATGGACTAAAATATCCCTACACTCTACATATTAACCTGGTTAAATTGTAAATATCCCAAAAGATACTACTTAGAAAATTAATTAATCTCATGGCACTCAAAAAGGCAGAAGTCAATTAAGCTGTAAATATCCCAAAAGGCACTACTTAGAAAATTCATCTCATGACATCAAGGCATAAATTGATAAAGTTCCATCCCAAAAGGCACAACTGTGAAAACTCATCTCACGACACTCAAAGTCAGAAATCGATTAAGAGATTCGGTAGAGTACAAACAGAAGAGAACAAACATGAACGACACAACACTCATACACAAATTCTAATCTCTTTTGTGTCAATTCGAATTACCCACAGGTTAGTTCCACCATTACATTCTTCAACGACAAAATTTAGTTCAAAAATAATAGAAATTGTATTTTTTCGATTTGGAAATAGAATTGGGATTTAATTTTCTTTCAACATCTTAATTTGTTCCCAGTTATTCTTCTTCTAATGCTCATGTGTTTCTAATTTTTTGGTTATCTTGCAGAAATTGCCTAGATTTTATTTTTTGTTTGAACTGCAATGTATGAGGGTCTTTTTCATTATCTGAAGAATCACTTTTTGTGGGTGAACGTCTTCCCTTTTCTTTCTCAGGTATGATTTTTTTTTATTCATTGTTTTTGTATTCACGTTTACTCATTAGAATCTCATACTTATCTTCATCAATGTTTATCATTTTTCTTTTAATTTTACCGTCCATTAGGGAAAAAATGAAAAACAAAAGGAACTTTGTCTGGTGTGATAGTTAACAAGTTCATGTAACTCAAAACTATGGAAGTGTTGTATTTGTTATTTATTTGTGACAGAATCATAACATATATGAGTTAATTTTTTTGATTGTATGTAATATCAACTGTGAACTATTTAAGGATGGCAAAAACTTGTGTGAGACGGTCTCACAGATTTAGATCCGTGAGACGGAGCCCTTACACAAAGTTTTAAAGGTTTTTTTTTCAGATTTTATTTTTCTTAGGGTTTATATTTTTTTTAGGGTTTATTTTGTTTCTTGGGTTTATTTTTAATTGATTTGGGTTTTTAGGATTTTTAGTTTTTTTTAGGGTTTATTTTATATTTTTTGGGTTTATTTTTGTTATTCGGGTTTATTCTTCATGGTTCATGTTTTTAGGGTTTATTTTTGTTTCTTCATGGTTCATTATTATTTTTAAATTTATTTTCATGGTTCATGTTCTCAAGACGGAGTCCTTAGGAAGTTCGTCTTACGGATTTAGATCCGTGAGACCGTCTCACAAGAGACTTGCTCATTAAGGATATGGTGGGGCAAACTTTGGTGGGAGTTTGTATTTTCAGCATAATTTGTTTTAATCTCTTTTTCTCATTTACTGGTTTTTTGGGCGTGTCGTCGGAGAGGTTTCAAGTGGTTGCTTCCAATAAAGACGAGAATGTAAATAACTCATTATATTTTGCTGACAAAAAGGGTGAGGAAGAAGACTAACTATACAGATTGATTTCAGGGTCCCCTTTTGCTCTGCTCAACTTTGTCCGGACCATTTCGGGGTTTAATTTATATTGTTTGTTTTATCCACCTTCTGGATTACAAAGACTTCCTACTTATATGACTTAGTATTTTGGTTAATTTGATGGTTTCGGATGTTTCTTATTTTATAAAACTGATATGATAGTTAAAAAAACAGAGCAGAAAATGGACTCAAACGTCAGAAGATCTAAAACAAAATACCAATATGAGAGAAGAAGATATTGGATGGAAGGAGACTTGGATGCATAATTTAATTCACATATTAGTGCTCAAGACAAGTCCATATTAGAAGAAGGTTCTAGGCTGCAACTGTCAATTTGAGGTAGCGAATAAAGTTAAGTTATTATTTTCTTTGTATATTCCTGGAACACGAAAAGCTTGTGCTTTTATGAATATATGTTTGATGTTTGTCTGTGAAAACCAGATGATACAAGTTTCTGCATTCTTTCTTGGACATATATTTAATCTAATATTTGGTTCGTTGAAAAATTCTGTTAGAAGTGATATTTAATTTAGGCTTAGAGGAAACTACATATTGGATGATATTTTCATGACAATCCATATTTATCTTTTATTTATTAGTTCTATTAGTTTTATGAAACTAATTTGATGCTTGATTTTAGTCATTATCTATGTTCGTGATCTTTGTTTGGTTAATATAGATCTTCGCTTTGTAGGCTACCTTCCATGTATTGGTTAAATTTATGGGCATCTTTGAATAATCAATACTTATGTCGACTTATTTAGTGGCTATTGTGGTTGATTTGTTTAACCATGTTGACGGCATAACAATTGATGGTATTCACATAATCAAAGGATATAAAGAATACATTGATGTTTGCCTATCAACTGTGAATTTCTAACTGTCATATGTTCATGCAGGAATCAAAGTTTGTGCATGTTGTCCAGTTGTTAGAAGTGAGATGCGGAAGTATTCTCTAAATATTACAGTGAACACACTTGATTTCTTTTAAATGTGAGGTTGAGAAGACCCAAGAATAAGATGATGAAAACCGTGACTTGTATTTTTTAGTGTCTTTAAAGATTTAGAACTGCATTATTGTTGAGCAAGAGTGAGATAAAGTAAATTAAATACATAGTTTCATGTGTTGAATTATAAACTTATTTTATAATTAATTGTGGTAGTTGAGTTTTGTAGTTGATTTTAAGTTGTTGGTATGGTAGGTGAATGTGGTAGATGGAAATAAAAGATGACCATTGGATTAAGGTTGGTGAGAATCAATCTTAGCCATTGATTTAGATGAAGTTTTAGTATAAATAGGGGGTGTTGTTAGTTCATTTTGTATCAAGTTAAGAAAGAAAAACAAGTGAGTGAGAAGCAAAGCTTCTAAGTAATATTTGAGTTTGAGTGAAGTTGTGGTGAGGTGTGTCTTGTAATATTTGAGTGATCAATAAAATTATGTCTTTTGAGTGGTAAATTTCCAACAAAGTGGCATCAGAGCCACGGTTGTAAAATCTCGTGAAATTCTAAGTATGCTCTGTGGTTGCGGCTTTCTTGATCTTCCACATCAGAAAAAAAAATTTCTTGAGATTTTATACATAGTGAGATCGGGTTGAGAGTATTGAGTTAACTCATAGAGTTGACCAAATCAAGTTGATAGTTGACTGCGAGTTGACCAAGGGTTGACCGTTGACCAAGTAAAAAAAATCCAAGATTCTTTTTCAGTCCATTTGTTAGTTAGAATCTTCAATTCACATGGCAAGTGTGGCATCATTCCAAGTTCCACAACTTAAGGAAACGACTTTGAAAAACCTGGAGTATCAAAATGAAGGCACTTCTCGGAGCACATGACGTATGGGAAGTCATGGAAAAAGGCTATGAAGAGACTAAAGACGAGTCAACACTATCCTCTACAGAAAAGGATAGTTTGAAGGACTCGAGAAAGAAAGACAAGAAGGCTCTCTTCCTCATCTACCAAGCTTTAGATGATGATGGCTTTGAGAAAATCTCAAGTGCTACCTCCGCTAAACAAGTGTGGGATAAACTTCAAGTCTCTTACAAGGAGAAGAGAAAGTTAAAAGGTACGACTACAAACATTGAGAAGAGAGTTTGATTCACTCGCAATGAAAGAAGGTGAAATTGTTTCTTGATTACTTTTCTAGAGTTTTAACCGTTTCTAATCAACTAAAAAGAAATGGTGAAAAACTAGAAGATGTAGTCATTATGGAGAAAATTTTACGATCTTTGGATGCAAATTTTGATAGTATTACAACTATCATCGAGGAAACTAAAGACCTCGAAACTATGACAATTGAACAACTCCTTGGTTCACTGCAAGCCCATGAAGAAAAAGAAGAGAAAGGGTGTTGCGGATCAACTCCTTAAAGTCCAGTCCGCCAACCAAGAATGAAGAAAACTTCCACAATAATAGAAGTCAACGTGGAAGAGGTCGTGGACAAGGAAGAGGTCGAGGTCGTGGACGAGGTTGGAATTCAAACAATAATTTCAACAACAACAACTATATGCAAGGAGAAAGTTCCACAAGAGGCCGTGGAAGAGGAAATTCATACTCGAGGTATGATAAATCTCAAGTTCAATGTTATAATTGTCAAAAGTTTGGTCATTACGCCAGAGATTGTAGAAATCCCAATACTCGAGTTAATGAGAGAGCCAATTTGGTGGAAGAAAAGAAAGAAGATGGTGCTAATGTTTTGCTTCTAGCACGAAACGATAACGGTGAAGGTCAAGATGACACATGGTACCTAGATACAGGTGCTAGCAATCATATGTGTGGGAGACGAACAATGTTCGTAGAACTTGATGAATCTGTAAGTGGCAATGTCTCTTTCGGTGATGATTCTAAAGTAGCAGTAAAAGGAAAAGGTACAATCCTTATTCGCTTGAAAGATGGGAGGCATCAATTTATTTCTAATGTTTATTATGTACCCACCATGAAAACAAATATTTTGAGTCTGGGACAACTCTTAGAGAAAGGTTATGATATTCATTTGAAAGACAATAACCTTTCTATAAGAGACAATATGAATAACTTGATTGCCAGGGTACCCATGTCAAGAAATAGAATGTTTCTGCTCAACATTCAAACTGATGTAGCAAAGTGTCTCAAGATATGCTATAAAGATTCATCATGGTTGTGGCATCTAAGATTTGGACATCTCAACTTTGGAGGACTCGAGTTACTATCCAAGAAGAATATGGTGAGAGGTTTGCCTTGTATCGCCCATCCCGACGATCGGCTTTGTGAAGGATGTTTACTTGGGAAGCAATTCGTGCAAAGCTTTCCAAAAGAGTCAAACTCCGGATCTCAAAAGCCACTTGAGCTCATACATGCTGATGTTTGTGGTCCTATCAAGCCAAATTCATTCGGTAAAAGTAATTACTTTCTACTATTCATTGATGATTTTTCAAGAAAAACTTGGGTTTATTTCTTGAAGCAGAAGTCAGAAGTGTTTGAAGCATTCAAAAAGTTTAAGGCAGCAGTGGAGAAAGAAAGTGGTCTTCACATTAAAGCCATGAGAACTGATCGAGGAGGAGAATTCACTTCGAAGGAATTCCAAGAGTTTTGTGAAGCAAATGGAATTCGACGACCACTTATTGTTCCCAGATCCCCCCAACAGAATGGAGTTGCAGAAAGAAAGAATCGAACCATTCTCAACATGGTGAAGTATGCTCAAAAGCAAGAAAATGCCAAAGGAGTTACGGGCGGAAAGGCGTGGCGTGTGCGGTTTATCTGTCAAATCGCTCACCAACAAGAAGCGTGTGGGGCAAGACACCACAAGAAGCATGGAATGGGAGAAAGCCTGGTATTTCTCATTTAAGAGTTTTTGGAAGCATAGCTCATGTACATGTACCAGATGAACAAAGAAGCAAGTTGGATGATAAAAGCGAGAAGTTCATCTTCATCGACTCGACAATAACTCCAAAGGCTACAAACTATATAACCCCATCAATGGAAAGATAATCACCAATCGAGATGTTATCTTTGATGAAGAAGAAGCGAATGGGATTGGGGTACACATGCCAAAGATTACAACCGTTCTGAATTCGAAGATGATGAACAAGTAATTGTTGAGCAATCAGGAGAAGAACCCATTACACCACCAACATCACCGTCATTTTCACAATCACCACCATCTTTCCTAGTTGAGAGAAATGAAGAGCGTACAAGAAGTCTGGAAGAGCTCTATGAGGTAAGCGATAAGCTCGAAAATCTCACCCTATTTTGTGCATTCGCAGATTGTGAGCGATGAACTTTGAAGAAGCTACTCAAAATAAGAAATGGGGAGATGCAATGGATGAAGAAATTAAATCCATCAAGAAAAATGACACTTGGGAGCTTGCTCAACTTCCCAAAGGTCATAAAGCAATCGGTGTAAAATGGGTGTACAAGGTGAAAAAGAATGCCAAAGGAGAAGTTGAAAGGTACAAGGCGAGGCTTGTTGCAAAAGGTTATAGTCAAAGAGCTGGCATTGACTATGATGAGGTATTTGCTCCTGTTGCACGGTTAGAAACCATAAGACTAATCATTTCTTTGGCAGCCCAAAATAAGTGGAAAATACACCAGATGGATGTAAAGTCAGCGTTCCTTAATGGAGTACTGGAGGAAGAAGTCTACATTGAACAACCAGCGGGCTATGTGGTTGAAGGACAAGAAGATAAAGTCTTGAAGTTAAAGAAAGCTCTCTATGGATTGAAACAAGCACCGAGAGCATGGAATAGTAGAATTGACAAATACTTGCAAGAGAAAGGCTTCACAAAATGTCCATATGAACATGCTCTTTACATCAAGAACAAAGATAGTGATGTTTTAATTATGCTTGCACGTTGATGATTTGATTTTTGAGGGGAACAATATAGGCTTGTTCCAAGAATTCAAGAAGCAATGACAAAAGAGTTCGAAATGATCGATATTGGGTTGATGGCTCACTACCTCGAATCGAAATCAAGCGGAAGAATGATGGGATTTTTATCTCACAAGAAGGCTACACAAAAGAGATCCTGAAGAAGTTTAAGATGGATGATTGCAATCCAATAAACACACCAAATAGAATGTGGATTGAAATTGTGCAAGGATGATGAAGCAAATAAAGTGGATCCAACACTTTTCAAAAGCCTAGTTGGATGTTTGAGGTACTTAACTTGTACAAGGCCACGATATTCTTTACGTGATTGGACTTGTGAGCCGCTATATGGAAAATCCAACCACCACACATTTCAAGCGACCAAGAGAATTCTTCGTTACCTAAAAGGTACAATCAACTTTGTCCGCTTTTTATTCGGTTTCTAATTATTATAAGCTAGTTGGATACTGATGATAGTGATTGGGGTGGAGATACTCGATGATCGAAAAAGTACAAGCGGCTTCACATTTTTCATGGGAGATCTTGCTTTCACTTGGGCATCGAAGAAACAACCAATAGTCACTCTTTCAACATGTGAAGGTGAGCGTGGCAGCTACATCATGTGTTAGTCATGCAATATGGCTAAGGAATTTGTTAAAAGAATTAAGCATGTCACAAGAAGATCCAAGAGATTTATGTTGATAACAAGTCAGCAATAGCTTTGGCCAAGAATCCGGTATTTCATAATCGAGCAAGCATATTGATACTCGATACCATTACATCGAGAGAATGCATTGCAAGAGAAGAGATTCAAGTGAAGTACGTGAAGTCGCAAGATCAAGTAGTGATATCTTTACCAAGCCATTGAAGTATGAAGACTTTGCAAGATTGAGAAGTTCACTTGGAATTATAAAATAAGTTTAAAAGGGAGTGTTGAATTATAAACTTATTTTATAATTAATTGTGGTAGTTGAGTTTTGTAGTTGATTTTAAGTTGTTGGTATGGTAGGTGAATGTGGTAGATGGAAATAAAAGATGACCATTGGATTAAGGTTGGTGAGAATCAATCTTAGCCATTGATTTAGATGAAGTTTTAGTATAAATAGGGGTGTTGTTAGTTCATTTTGTATCAAGTTAAGAAAGAAAAACAAGTGAGTGAGAAGCAAAGCTTCTAAGTAATATTTGAGTTTGAGTGAAGTTGTGGTGAGGTGTGTCTTGTAATATTTGAGTGATCAATAAAATTATGTCTTTTGAGTGGTAAATTTCCAACATCATGTTCCCTTTTTGTTTCGCTCAATGTTGCAACCACTTTTTGGATCAATTTATGTTTGTTTTGTTCACCTTCTAGAATTGCAAAGACTATCTACTTACATGAGTATGCATTTTGGTGAATTTAATATCTTTTTTTGTGTTTCTTATTTTATAAAATTAATACGGTAGCGTGAGAAAAAGAGAGAGCAGCAAAAGATTTAAAATCAGTATGCCACAGAAGAAATCTAGAAAGGAAGGAGACTCAGAATGCATAATTTAATTCGCGTATTAGTGCTCAAGACAATTACATGGGAAGAAGGTTATGAAAACGGTCGCAATAAATAGACTTTGGGTATGAATTTTTATTGTCGTATGTAGTGATAACGTTGTATCAATTTTGATCTCAAGGTGGTGTTGTCTTCGTGATTTACAAGGAGAACAACAAGAAGTTTGTTGAGTGCAAAGGTTTTTGAGTCATGTAAAATAGTATTATTATCCAATTTACGTGTTTTCTCTGTTCCTCCCTCTTGATTTTCCCCCATTAATATTGTGATTTGTTATATTATTATCAATCCCGATAAGCTTTATATTTTTTTCCAGAATCTATATCATTCTTTTTCCCAATGTGATAATTATAGAGATATATATTTTCCCATGGTTTCCACTTGGTTGGCATAGAGCACCCCTTCTCACATGCCACAAAAAAAAAAAAAAAAACCATTCTCTGGATAGTGGCCAAAGACCACAATCCATGATTGGTTAACCTCTACCGTCACATTACTTTGTGGAAATGATTTGTTGATAACATTGTGAAAATTAATTAAATGAAATATAATTATATTTTTCACTAATATTATAGTACATGGAAATTATAGTACATGGAAATTATATGCATGTTTGGGAGCACTTATTCAAAAATCCATTTAGAAAATTGACTTTTTCTTGTATAAACATCCCAAAGTCGGATGGGGGATTAAGGTCACATACCCGACTTATTTATTGCATATAGAAATTACAAGAGATGGAAGTTTATACAGTGAATTAGTGTCTTCTACCAACTATAAATGATGGCAAACCTAATTGATCTATCCTAGCTATACCTTTTACATCATGGGACACAGTAATACAAATAATTCAGAAAATGGACTTTTTAATAAGTGATATTTCAAAAAAGGAAAAATTTCATTTTTAGTCTTCTAAGTTGACCTAAATACACTTTTAGTCTTCTATATTTTGGGGGTGGCGTCTGACAACCACTAACTTTAAAAAGTTGCACATTTGGTCATATCCTTCAATTTTGGGGTATCATATTCCAAATATACCGAAGTAGTAAGATTAATACTTTTGTGAATAGAATTTGATGACATGGTGCATACTTAGCAACATACCTGGCATAAAATTTGGAAATTTATTTATTTTGTAAACAATAATAAAATTGTCTACATGTTTTAGAAAAAAAAAATTAATATATTATTAAAACAATTTATATAACAATTAGAGATAAATAAAACTAATACTTTAGAAATTTCATCTTAAAAAGAGAAAATGTATTTATAATTAGTCATGATAAAATGAAATAGTTTACATCATATATATTATTAATATTTTAAAAATATAATTTTGCCTTTCCAGAAGCCTTCAATTATGACTTCTGTATAATGGACTTTTGGGAAGAATGGTTTATTCAAAAGTACATTTTAAATTAACCACCAAATATTAATTATGATTGAAATGAACTTTTAGTTCCAAAAATCCATGTCAAAAGTGCTTTCAACAAGCACTATATATTTGGATTTTATAATGTGAATTATGAAAACTTGTGTCATATTAATTTTCTTTATACTCAAGAGTATGAATAGTTTAGGATGTGAAAATATGGGATGAATTCACTTTTGGTACCCAAGTATTTGTGGTTTTCACTTTCGGTACTCACTTATTTGGGTATATCATTATCAGTACCTAATATTTTAAAATTTACTCATTTTTGGCGCATTCCGTTAGTCAGTTGTTAAAAACTGACAGGTGACCTACTGTAGCAAGTGACCGGTTGGCCAATGTCGGAGCAATGTTGGATGAAGGTGGGGCAACTGACTCGAAATTTTAGTCTGAGCAACTTTGTCTTCTTAGCCGGAGGCCAATTCGGCTAGCAACATGGAGAAACGGGCGCCTAAAGTCAAAACATCGATTTTAAAATCTCCTTTTGTGCATTTTTGGTTCGGGGGCAAATCGGATGAATTGAGGAGTGGGCTTTGTGCGCCTTGAGATAAGGAAGATCATGGTATGCTCAATTTTGGATTTGGAGATATCTTGGATAGAATTTGGATTTGAATGAGAATTTGAGTTTTTCGAATTATCGTCAATTGGCACCGGAGACGAACTCAAAACCTGAAATTGGCCCATGGGAATTGTAGGGCTTGTGGATACGTTCAAAATGCGTGGTGGCACGACACTTGGGGTCGCCGAAATCAACGTCGGAGACGCCATGAAAGTGTGCTCCACTGTGCACGCGTGATTTTGCCTTTTCTCCACCATTTTTGGTGCAGATTTCGGCGTCATTTCCGGGGGCAGGGTGGGTCTTGGTCGCCTGGGTTGGGGCTTCATTTTGGTGTAGGTCTGGCGGTGGTTTGGCCGGAAGCCGGCATGTCGTCAATTTTAACCAGGAAATTAGATTTTCTTTACTTGAAAACCTGCTACTCTAGGTCCAACCGTTAGTCTTTAACAGCTAACTAACGGAATGTGCCAAAAATGAGTGAATTTTGAAATGTTAGGTACTAATAATGATATGCCCAAAAAAGTGGGTACCAAAAGTGAAAATCGCTAATACATTGGGTACCAAAAGTGCAAGTAACCCGTGAAAATACTATCCAAAAACCATAAAAAAATCTTAAGAAATTCACAATTGGGTATCGTTCAAGAAGCAGCATGGAGAGTTTTCTATGAAGCACTGGTACGAGTATAGGACACGAGTACGGTACAATACGGGTACGAAAATACGTCGTATTTAAAATTTTAAGGATAGGGGCAGGATACATATATATATACATATAAAATGATATATTTTTATATTTTTTAACATCTAGACATACTAAATACAATGGAAAAAATAATGTTTCAAGCACAAAAAACTAAATATTTTATAAATACTCAAATCTGAAATGCGATAACTCACATAGGCACATAGAAAACATGTTGAAAATATTAGCAAATATTATATATAGGTATCCATGGAGTATCATGAGTATTGGATAAAGTATCGTATTTGATACGTATCTGGTACGGGTACACCATCTTCACAGAAGTATCCGTACTTCCTAGAGAGTTTTAGAATATCTTGAATGATTTATATCAATAGTTTTTAACTTGCTAATTCACCTCCTAAATCGCGTGATTTATTGGATAAATCAAAATTTAAAAAATATTTGAGTTAACTATATCTCCAAAATAATACTTAAGAAATGTTTTATGATGTGCATTAAAAATGAGATAATATGATATAAAGTATCTTTATCAAAAATTTCTTCAATCATTTATATAATATAATATGAGATTTTTGTTTCAATTTGAATTTAAATTATTGATCGTTTCCAATTTTAATTGATTAGCTTATTATATATTTATTTTTGAAATATAAAAAAATGATTTAACTAAGGAGAACATGAACAAATTAATATAGAGGGTCAAACTTACAAGTATAAAAGGAATTTCATTTTCTTATCGCTCTAAATAAAAAGGCACAAGCTATAAATACAAAATAGTTTAATCAATAATAATTCTGACTAATAATGATTTTAGTTTTAATTAAATTAGTGAAATTATCTTGCATTTTTTTTTCTTTTCCCAAGTAGATAGTTCAATTGTTGAGAAAATTATAAAAAAAATATAGTTACTTAATTTTGCGTAGTGCCTAACTTTAAACGGTTAATATTTTCTCATGCAAATTAAAGTTGCTTGCATATGATTATGACATATAACATATAGTTAGAAAGCTCGTGAAATCACATTTAATATGAAACTAATATTATTTGAAAATTCAAAATATTTTAAGGATTATATTAAAAAAAAAAAGAGACGCTTTTGAAATGTGGAATATAAAAGGCCATTTGGCTTGTAATGAAACAGATAAAAGCTAAATAAATATCAAAGTACTTAGTTGTCCTTAGAATTAAGTGTGCCAAAATGATACATTATCGAATCAAAAGTTTCAAGAAACCATCCAACCTATTCACAATGTTAATATCAGTGTTTAAAAATTGGACCAGGACCAGAAGCTAGTTCGATTGGTTCAACCAGGAACTAACACTTGGTCCGGTCCAAAAACCCCCTAAGAAATCGGATTTGCGGTTAAACCGCCATTGTCTTTTTCTTTGCGCACTTGTTCTTGATATTCTGCAGAGTCTCTTCATCACTTGAAATGTTAACCGCATTAACACTTTGCCTTTCTGGTGTTTTTTCCTTTTGATCATCTTCTTTGCCCATCCCATCTGCTTTGGTCATTCCATCTCCTTTAACAATTCCATCTGTATTTTTTGCTCCAGTATAATTGGAGGACATATATGATCTTTTTTCTCTTGTCTTTTTTCAAAGTGGATTGTAATTTTTCGACTCCCTCGGCTACCACATTTAGTTTCCCATTCAGTACTTGTGTTTTTTTGTTAAGAGCAACAAGGAAACTAAACGTTTTTGATGTCTGCAAGAATAGGCTTTTGTAGTATTTTGACTCATGTTCGCCCTGATTTAATCAAATCAAAATGGTCAATGTTTCATGTGCAAAGTAAATCATTTGATATAAATGTATAAAAAAATCCATATTGATTTATTGTGTTATTATATATGTTATAGAAAGGGAAAAAGTATATAGAAAAATAATCTATAATATAATATTATCACCTGTTCAATTGTTGTTAAATACTCATGGACTGAACATCCAATAAAGATAGTAGCTGCCTCTTCAAACATAGTAATCATGTGCTTAAGAGTGAATGTGGATGCAACGTTTGGTGTTTTGGGTTTTTGAGATGCTTCACTGCTTGAAGATCCTTTTTCCAGAATCACTCTAGGAGTTTGACTGTGCACAAAGGAATTGAATTCTATGCCTGTTTTATCTCCATATTCTTTTTGGCTCAGGATAAGGTCATCCAATGATTTTGATGCCTTTGTAAATGAGGCAATCACATTTTTGAGATCATTTTCCTCTTTTCTATAGCAAGCTATCTCTCGCTTTATTAGTTTGGCATTCTCGGCCTTGACTCTTTGTTCTCATCAAAGAATGTGACTTAGAAGTACTCGGCTCCTTAGTCACTGTGTGAGTTTTGGCTTTTGAGCTGGCTATTTTCCTCATTTAGAAGTGTGTGTGAGGATTTAATGTGCTCAAAGTCTTTCATTATTTTGCTTAATGAATCATAAAGATCAGTGGGTGATGAAGTGTGTGTATCACAATCACTATCACTTGAATCTGCATGAGATGAGTTAGAGTGTACCTCATTTTCTTTATTTTTTTCCCATAGAAAAAACGAGCGCCCCGGCCCCCCTTGGATCCGCCCATTATTAAACGATACGTGATTGATTACATACTTAATCACCCTCGAGTTCTTTGACTTATATTTGCTAGCTTTAGAACTAATTTGAGCTTCAGAGAGTCATCTTTGGATCAACTCTCAACGTCTTATTGAGTTTTTGTTGTAAACAGGTGACTCATACAACAAATCGAGTTCAACAAAAGTATTACGCTATTACTAAAGGAGTGCTACCATATATATATATATATATATATATATATATATATATATATTCACACACTATATATGGACGAATTTTCACTTTCCATTTATGATCTGAAATTTTGTAAACAATGATGTACGTAAATGTGAGCTTACAAACTTAAACAAGTCCCTGTACTGCATCTATTATGTTGCTGTAATTTAAGTTCTTTATTTTTTGTTTAAAGAAATATGTCAGCACATAGTGAAATGCATTGAGATGTTTAATAGATTGTAACCACACTTGGATAAAGTGATAGAGATGTAGAAACTGAAAATTTTAGTGCAATGCAATGGTAGCCAAGTTACAAATTGTGATTTAGTAGAAGATAAATGGGAGAAAACCCCATGGTGGTCTTATCATCAGACTATGAAATTGGCCCCAAAATATATAATATGAAAAGAAATAACTAAACAAGAACCAAACAAAAGATATCTTTCTAACAACCTCTAGTAATATTTCATGGGCAAAATTGTAATATTAGTAATGTAACTAATGAGGGGTGACAAAACTGGTCCTGTCCAAATCCAAAAATTTAATTTAGTCTGTAAGTATTAAAATTACTCGACGCATCATGTTTTGTTGACGTGGACATTGACCTGCTGATATGGCGTCTTGGTGGATGAAAGAAGAAGATGACAAGACTTAAAATAAGACAACTAAGCAAGCCAATGTGCACAAAAATAACCACATTGAACACTAATTTTTACCAGAATCCCCAATTTTTGCCCTATTTCCGGTCAATTTATCAAGTTCCCGACAAAATGGACCGCAATTCGAGAAAATTTAATACTTAAAGGACTAAATCAAGTTTTTATATCCGAACAGGACCAATTTTGCCACCACCCATTAATTATAGGACCAATTTTGCCACCACCCATTAATTATAGGACTAATTTTGCAATTTTGCCTATTTCATGTGTATCAACACCAACAATGAGCGAACTTGGATCAAACCATTTGTTAGATATTCCTTCTGCTACCCACTAAGTGATGTAGGCGAACTTTGTAAGCAAGTATAAGTGACTAAAATTTAATCTAATATCGCAACCACTCTATGGTAGAGTGTGACTTTGTGAGTATAAAACTATTTGGTTCAGGTTATAACCTCTCTAGGAAAATCTTATATATTAAGAGCTTAGAAGTTGTTTTAAAAAAATTGAGAAATCCCACATTATTTTCAAGATAAGATCATATTTTCAGAGCCTTCTTTAACTTTGACCATTTTAATTTCAAAATTGTCGTGATTAACATCTTATAAGCTCTACCATTTTATTTAATCCAGACAGTTCATCAACTTATTTCAAAATGAGATCTAACATCTCTTAAAACATCTTATAAGATCTTTTCAGCCAAACACCCTCTCAATCCTAGTCTAAAACCATGCTCGTAACTAGTACAAGATAGACATAAACAAGAAGTTTGACCAAGAACTAAATCCAAGTCCAAAATCATGCTCGTGACCACTCCAAGATAGGTCTCCTTGGTGCAATGTTTTCGATAAATCAGGCTTCAGAATTCGATAAAAGCAAGAGATGTTTTATTTTATGAACAACGATAAAACTACTAGTACACATGATTCACAATGATATTAACACAGCAGAATGAGAATCTGATACCAAAACCAATCGAGCAAACTTTCATTCGTTTTCGTCAATATTGAAATTAGCTCTCAAAATTTGTAGGTCCCGCAGCTATCATCGTCAAGTTTGAATTATACCATCGAGTACAAAGGCGTGTACCTGTGGGGGCTTTTTGTAATTTTGAAACATCTCTGGATTTTTTTAATTAGGCCAAACCTCAGGATTTTTTGTAATTATCCTTGAAAAATATGATTTTTAAAGGCTAACCAGGCAGGTCTGAAAACCAATTCGTGGTCAGATCGGTCGGATCAGCCGATCCTATCCGATATTTAAACCAGTGGTGAAAAGAATCAAAATCAGCATCCAACATAGATAACCAAAAAAAATAAATAACTTCTACCCTGGACCAAATCAATAAGATCTGCATTCTCTCATGTTATGGACAAAACAAGGCTGCTAAACAGTTTTATAGCATTCACAGGAAGAGTAAAATATGCCATACAATATACAAGTGACTCAAACTCGTTAAAATGCAATCAAAGAGCTTACATTATGACACAAAATAGTTCTATTGAATTCCCATAACATTTTATTGAAAATAAACTCTACAGTCATATGAACATGTTTTATTGAATTTCCGTAACATCATGACACAAAATATTTCTATTGAATTCCCATTACACTATTGAAAATAAACCCATAACAGTCATGTGAAGAAGTTGTACATCTTCCAGAACGCGAACAAATAATATAGCTAATTAAGTGTTAACGAAAGCTTTTGTAAAGTTTATATACAACTGGAAGAGATGAACTTTACCTGCCAATAGGATATAATAGGCGCTAGCAGGGCTGCTGTAAACCCTGTGTGCAAGGATGAGGTGGTCCGTATTCTCTTTTCGAGAAGCACTTGCCACTTCAAAAACTCTTTGGTCTCTTTAATTGCATTAAGGCAACACCAAGCTACGCCCATTGATTAGTACCATTTCAAAGAAAGCACTTACATGTAGCCTCCTAAATTGCACAGAGCTTTGTAGCTGAACTTTTAAAAGAGGTGTGGGACTTGACTTAGTCTGTGTTTTGCATAATTCACCTCTTAAACAGGTTCTGTTCAGCTGACCAAGGGCATCATTATAAATCTAGAGGGATTTCTGCAGCAATTTCAGTTCTTGCTCAAGCACATCATTCCACATAATTATATAGCAGAGATATCATGTAGCAATCCCCTCTAGAGTGACCCCTCTTTTAGGCCTTTTCATATATACAAAGGGCATTCTCAGATTAGGATCTAAGATATCTTTATTTTCCTATCTTGCTTAACAAGACACACACACAAATTAAAAAAAAAAAAAAAAAAAAAAAAAAAAAAAAAAAAAAAGAAAAAAAAAAGAAAAAAAGAAAAAAAATCCCTGAGTAAACCTGACAGCTAAAATTGCGCTTCTTGATAAGAGAAACTTGCCTCATACTCATACTAGGAAAAATATGTTCTTCCATTGGTGCAACAGATAATAGATCTAACCCCTGCCTGCTGGCCACCATTGACATGCAGGCAAGTGCAAGTCACTAAATGACCTAGTCAACAAAATATAAAGAGCAGATTCATAGTCGCTTGGACTTAAATAATTGAGCTCAAGTAAATGGATTTGATCAATAACCTGTACAAACTTGGAAGTATTTCCAGTTCCAATTCAAAGGCTTCAGCTTGATACCAAACACTGTTCAACAATCAAATGTGTCAATAATATAAAATTTACAAATGCACAAGACATCAAATTCTGATTATATGATTATATATCCCCTACATTCCCACGGTAGATTACTCGTTACTCTTATTTCCTTCATAGCTTTAGAATATACACCACAATCAAATTTTTTATACACATTACTTTAACTTAAAATAGGTACACATGAAATGTTATGTCAGCCCAAATTAAACTTCAACCAGTTTTCTCTCATTTTTATTTTTTGAGGGTGGAGGAAGGTGGGGCCCGGTTGGGGTTTAGGGTAAATCAAATTTCAGCATTTTCGATACTCAAATTTTCATTATCTAGTGTAGCTGAAATTTTACATCCACACCAAGATTGATGGGTGCTTATCATTAGCTGCAGCCCAGAACGATAAAGGAAAGAACATTGAAAAAGAAAACAGTGTAAATCAATTTCTTCATATAAATGGTTCTACTTGCACATATACTAAATCTGTCGATAGTCTGTTTACCACTAGTCAAGTATCACTCTTATATTGGCTCCATTTGAAAAAATCATCTTCATCATCATCTGACTTCATAGGGCTTTGGACTTCATTAAAGTCATTTGCTACATCCTCATTCCCTTCTCCCTGAATGTGCCCACCTTTTGGTTCTTCTTCACCTCTTGGTTGTTCATCCTTCATGATGCATTATGAAGGCATAAGCAAATATAATAAATAAACAATATAATATTAATTATAACAGCCAAGTGTTGCTCTGAAAAACATAAATTTGGAAGAACAGCAAATGGCATACATCTGCATTCGAGGTCCCCTCATCTGCCACTTCATTGCCTGTCAAATCTATTGAGTCGTCTTCATCAGCATATTGTTTTTCTTTAGCTGCAATTTGCTTTAAGCGTTCTATTACCTTTTCAAAATGGGAATGATCTGCAAAATGAATATACCAAATATAAGCAGGCAGACACTCCAGCAAGTAATAGTCAATTTCTCAAAACATCTATAAAAGATATCTCTTCTTCCAATTTATATACTGTTTTTCCTCCCAAAGATAATAAATCTTTTAGATAGAGAGGAAGAGAGATAAAGGCGTAAGTTGACCTTTGGTACGGTTAGTCAAAGCATCACGAAGCCTCATTGGATGCTGCCGTTCTTCTTTTTTGTACTTCAGCTTTACTTGTCGGCGAGTACGATCAGGAAAAAGCTGTTGTATCATAGAAAGGTCTGTCCCAAACTGCCTCACGGCCTATCAAATAGGTAGAAACAGATATTAAGACTCGTCTGCGAGTGGGTGTTCTCAGTGAATTAAGACTAGCTAAAGAGGATTCAAAAATAATTTCCCAAGAAAGAGATATTCCAGAAACAAATCAAAAACAAAATGACACAACTATGCAGGATGTGGACCATTGACAGAACACTGTAGGCAACCTGAGATCCAAGCTATGTGTGTGTGTGTGTGTGAGAGAGAGAGAGAGAGGTTAGTGATGCAGTAAGATTGAGGAAAAGTTCATCCCTCTCTAATTAACATATAGTTAAAGTATGCATTTCATGAGAAATGAACTCAACCTTTTTTGGTAAGGAACTGACCCACTGCGAAAATGTTATTCAGTATTTGTGGTCTAATCATGCCCATACTATGAATTGGTTTTACTGTTTATTGTAAATGTCTAGCTAATAATTTAGTTCTTCTCTATCAATAGGTAAATTTCTCTTAGCTAGTCATCAGGCAATAAAAACTCTTTTACAGGGTCTCCTTACAGAAGCAGTTTAGTTTGATTGTGGAATTTCTTTAGGCGGAAGATGAATACCTTATTGACTAGTTGATGAAATTGATGACTTTCACATTTGCTCATTTCAACAATCACAACTAACAAGATGATGACTTGGCAACAACGTTGGAATTTGCAAGTTTACAGCATCGGAAGCCAGCTATTCACAACATGATCATTGATCACAAGCCTTCTTTTTCTTAATAACCAATCGTTGCAGAAAACAAAAGCTGATTTTCACCCTTTTTATACAAATATATGCAAGTATCAGGAAAGCATACCTCATAGAACAACTCTGTGTCCTGTTTTGACCATCTTGTGCTCGGTGTTTTGTCCATGTAGGTCTGGTAATTGAAGAACACGGTCGTATCTTCAGCCATAGCACTTCCTTGTTCATCATTATATTCTAGACCTTGTTTAGAAATAAAGGTCTCATCTTTGTTAAAGAGACCTGAAGAATCACCATTACTGCATAGCAAAAATAAACAGAACCATATATCATTCTGCATTGAACAATAATGTAACAGATATATGTACTGTTTCAAGCGTATAACATAAATCTAGGGGAAACAATGGAATGGAAGAGACGAATATAATTCATAAGCATGCTACAACACAGAAGTAGTTTGATATATTAAACAAAGATACAAATACAATTCCGCATGGTATTGAACATGCTAAGACATTGTTAGGACAACATTAAAGGGAAATTTAATCCAAGTTACTATATATAATAAATTACAGAGGAAATATTGCACCTGATCTAAATATCCTTCATTATAAATTTATAATACCTGATCATGCTACAGAAGTTAAGATGAAAGGAAAAGAATACTACTTTTTGTGAACTTGGATATTCACTTGAGTTGCATATGCATCACATCCTGTTAGAGAGTAGCACCTAAGAACTCAAAAGACACACCCAACCCCAACTAGTTTATCATATTCATACATGAACACAAGAGAACTCATGTCACTAAGATTAACATTCAGGTACTACTGGCAGAGAACATTACTCTCAGAAGAAAACTAACAAGATTTTTCTCAAATGATGAAGATCACTAATTTGCCAAACACTACATATTTGATATTTCTCATCTTTCTAGAAGTCACTCACCCTGGACAGAGTAGTATAAGCAGCAACATCAAATATAGATCATTGAGCCAAATCTTTTGTTTGGATCATCACCTGAACTTATTAACACAATCCACTAGGATACAAGGAAATCAGCGTGTCCTACTGAGCAGTTTCTACAGAAATTGAAATCAAGGATGTTATTTCATAAATTATCTACTCAAGCCCAGACACTGCAAAACATGTCTTGACAAAACTAATACCCATTATTTCTCACTCCTCTTGTTCCAACCGCAACAAGCCTGTAACTTTTCTCAAGGAAAAATACAAGAATACGCATAAATTCAACTACGTGTTTTGTTTTCGGCCAAACTATAATTAAGGTTTCTGATTCAGGAGTAGATTTTAGTAATACAAGTTAAAAGTCAACATTCACCCATACCAAGGTATACCCAAATCTCCATTCTGCATGTGTCTTGATTTACCATCTATTTTTGGTACGTGAATGACTGAATGAGATATTATTACCTTAGTAAATATACAAGATAAAAGTCAACATTCTTACCCACCAAGCATACCCAAATCTCCATTCTTCATATGCCTTGATTTACCATCTATCTTTAGAAATGAATGAGATTTATTACCTTTGTTTCGTTACTGGTGCTCCTGTTGCTGCCTCATCTTTTTTCTGCATAATGTAAATAGTAAAGTCATAATTCTGAATAAACATATATATCCACTAGTATTATCTGGAAACTACTGAAGATGATCCCTTCAAAACTGGGATTTACACTGTACACAACTAATCATACATACATCGGTAGTAGTGAGCTCAAGCTATAACTAGACCAAATTCTAATGCATAATCTGCATACCATCAGCCGCTCCTTGTGCTCTGCAAACACAATTAAATCCCTAAGAGGCACCTTGTGGTAGTCAATCTCATCTTCAGGAGTTTCAAGCAAAACCTTGTCCACTATATTGGAAAGGTTTCTAGTCAGTACATTAATTAGGAAGCAAAATAAACAGCAGCTCTCAACTCCCAGAAGTTACAAATACCTCGTCTTCGCCGAGTAGAATGAGAGAACTTTTTAGGCTTTGCACCTGCATCCTGATCTGATGCCTCCTTGGCCTTCTTTCGATTTCTGGCTGGTTTTTCTTTACCATCATTAGCTTTTTCAGACTTTCGCTTCGACTTTTTCTTTTGTGATTCACTCTCCACTTGAAATTCCTCATTATTAATGGTTTCCTCTTCTCTAGCCAAACTGAGGGGAAATTCTTCAGAAAGCTCAACACTAGCGAGAACTTCATCCTCATCCTCATCTACTAATTGACAGAAATTTGTTTTGCTTTTTCTTGGCCGTAATGATCTACCCGTTTCATTCTCCTGACTGGATGGGGAAGCTTTTTGCTGCTGTGGAGAAGGAGCTGACGCAGTATGAGCATTACTGCTTCCAGTCTTTGCCCGGCGAGAAGCCTAATGAACATAAAAAATAATCCAAATAATATTCAGAGAAGTATGGAACATGAAACATACATACCATAATACTAGATAAAGAAACAATGCATGCATATCAACTTGTGCCAATAAATAGCTTACAAGTTTTGCAGGAATTTCGGGCACATCCTCCTCCAGATGGATGCCTGAATCCAACTGAGCCATCTCCAGAAGATTCATAGACTCTTCATTCAAAAGAGGTTCGGAGGTTGCTTCAGTTGGCAAGGTATGAGTGAAATCCAGGGATGAAAGATCAAGAACGTCATCCTGTTCAAATGTAGGAATTGAATCCTTTCCGGCATAATTAATTTCATTTGGAACAGATTGAGAACCAAGTGAGTAGGAAACAGACTTGCTGGCTTCACACATCTCTTTATGCATTTGTATCTTTGGCTTTGGCTGAAATTTTCCTTTCCTATGTCCTGGAAAATAAGGACCATATAAATTTCTTAAAGTTTACAATACAAATAAAGCTCATAAAGCAGGCAATATTAAACTTACCTGATTTGGTTGTTAACTCAGTCATATTTATAGAATCCATGGCATCCATTACCTGCAATAGACCAACTTAGACAATAGATTCAGCCAAATTGCAAGTGTTCACATTTAGAGCTTGGCCCTGACCTCTCTTCCCAAATCACTATCGTGCATGTGATCACGTCCGTCACTACTTGGAACATTAGGCTCACCAGCAGTTAAAGAATCCTCAACAGAAGAAAAACTGGAATAGCACGCCTCCTGCATCCTCAGGATTTGGGACATTAAGAGCTACCGCCTCTGAAGGAGGGACGGTACATTCTGTGATATAGTTTGAAGTAACTAGTTTTAAGTTTTCTATTTGACCACCAAGATTAGCTGAAGGGAAGCAATAACATGGCCAATAAAGAGATTATTTCTCACCCATATCACTAGAAGTGTGAGGTAGAAAATCACCAAGAGCTTCCAACTCAATGAATATGTCAGCATTCTGAGATTAATGGAAATATATGCATCAGCAGACTAAAGCAAACATCATGCAATGGAATTATGGTACTCACCTCTCCTACTGATTTTTCCATGAAAGAATGCCAGGCTCCATTGTCGTTAGGCACGGCATCTGAACCTGAAACCACTAGAAGAAACCAACAATAGTTTACTATCCATTTATTCTTGTAATTATCATAAGTCTTAAAACAAACAGAGTGTAAAAACATACAATCTTTTGTTAGATAACTATAACTAAATACTGCTGCAATTAATTAAAAAAAAATTACTAACAGTTCTCTGATGGCTTTGCAGTCCCCACAGGCTCACTTAATTCACTCTGCGTAGAATCAATGGTTTGTACTGCTTGCGAGGTAGAAACTGAAGTTGCAGCTGACTCCTTTCTAGTTGGTCGGAACTTTGCCTTTGGCTGGAACTTTCCCACTGCCCTAGCTGCAAAAGCATGAAAGGTTTTGTTTATATGCTTTAATTAAAATTGCAAAACGAGCCACATCTGGAAACAGGTGGACAACACTTTTTACCATTCTTCACTGCTTCATCAGCAAAAATATCATCCAATGGATCAAAATCAGCAGCCATTGCAAGATATCCTGAATCATAATTAGTTATAGACAGACATGAAAGCGACATCAAAAATACAAATTAGAATCTTAAATATTTCCAATTAAAAATACCACATCATACTTATCACCTAGATAGCAATAGAAAAAGATTCATATTGCAGGACGACTACCATAGTACCATGAGTAGAATGATCATGCTAAGACATGTTCACATGTGCATTAAGTGTACAATGCAAGAAGATGAAGTACAGTACCACACTAAGTTGCAAAAAGGAAAAGGACATCCATGACATTATATGTTCGGAACCTTGACACTACAAACCTAGCACATTCATACAAGAAATTGTCAAAAGAAGAAAGGCTTGGCAAAAAAGCTTATAAGATACAAAGTTTAGAAACTATATTAAATATAAAGTGAAGGCCAAGATGACAAGCATCCTGAATACAAAAATAGTTTTCCATTGCGACAAACAAAAAAATTCTCACTATAATCCATAGCTGTCAAATACCCAAGGCGCCTCAAGACACAAACATGCCCATGGCCTTAGACACAAGGCGAAGCGCACGGCCCTAGGGATGGACATCAGTCGTAGTCAGTTTTTCGGGTAGTCGGGTAGTGTATGAGGCTACCCGAAAATATCGGGTACCCGCTACATCGGGTTTCGATTACAGATCCCAAATGGACGAGGGAGTACATTCATGGAGGTTCTTTCATCCTCAAGAAGTTTTTAACAAGCTTAAAGAATTGGCAAACATATCTGTAGCCTCTCCAACATTTAGAAACTCGTGAAGACTCTCTCATCAGAATATTCTTCAAAGACAAGACCAAGTTCAGTCACAGAAGTATTTCACGGGCTTACCTTTTAAATTTATCGCCAACCCCGCTGCTACCGTTGCCGGAGTGGAGAGATGTGAGATGGATTTCCAAGTTGTGTTGACTGGTCACTGGTGCAAGAAGAAGAATTGGGAAATGGGAAGAGTATTTTGAAGAAGGACAGGACTATCAGCCAAATACCCACCCCTGGCGCACGCTACATTGAATCAAGGCTTTTTTTTTGACATTACAGTATTCAAATAATATAAGCAATAAATTACCAAATTCAATCTAATAAGTTCTCATTTTCTGCAACAAATATAACTTAAACGAAAACTGAGGCACTCAATAATAAAGATATAGCAATACAACATCCCCCATAAAATTGGACAACATTGCCACAGTAACTATGACCATATAAACACTAATTCTGGAATCCCTTACTAATTTAGAGGTGTTCGTTTGGTCAAACTGAACCGAACCCATATTTCGGTTAACCGGTAATTCAGCTCGCCAAAAATCTTAACCGAAAACCGAACCGAATTTTTTTATTCCAGTTCGGTTTAATCGAATCAAATTTTCGGTTTTCTGTTCGGTTTAAGGTGAACCAAAATTTTTTGATTAAAAAACAAATGATTGCAGCTGCTGCCCATTGCTGCTGCATATGCTTCACCTAGCTACTGATTGCAGAACCTAGAGCAACCTAATGCATACAGAAATCGGACAAATTACCTCTTGATTCTTAATCAGAGTGGCGTTCGCGCGAAAAATTTGGGGGCTAGGGTTTTGAAATACCTTATAAATATGTGATTGAATCCTCAGACTTATGGAGACGCGGTGGTGGGAGACCTGCCGGGGTTGGACTGTAGAGTGGAGACGCGCGGCGAGACGGCGAGCAACCACGGCGGAGGTGTGGCTGGACTGTGGATTGAGAGTCGAGACTCGCCTGCCGGCTGCGATTGGATATGAGCGAGATTTTATTTTCGTTCCGCTGGAGAATTTTTTTTGACCAAACATGCGATTGTTTATGAAAATTTTCAAAAATTATACTATTCTCTCACTTTTACTTTTTATCATTTTTTCTTTTACCAATCACATCTACACATTTTTTCACAAAAAACTAATAATTATTACACATTCTCCCACAAATTTCACTATTCACTCACACATTTCTAACTATCAATCACATCCAATCATTATTTTACTATTTTTAAATCAAATAAACTTTCATCATTACATATCCATTCACACTCTCAAAATTTTCCAAAAATTTTCATCAAAATTTTTTTCACTATTCTCTAGCGAAAAGAAAATTTTCAAAATGAAAGCATATCCAATCGCACCCGAACTTTTGCTTCTTTCCCTTTTCTTTCACTAACACGTGTTTGAGAATATTTTTATTAATAAAAAATAAAATAAAATTCGGCTTTTGGGCCAAACTGAACCCTAAATAATATATAATGACAATTTTACCGTGTTTTTTGTGTTTTTACTGTGTTGTGTTTGGGCTTAAATTTCAGGTCCGTTAAGTTTATCGTGTCGTGTTTGTGTTAGGGCTTATCGTGTCGGCCCGATAACGGTCCGGCACGAACGATTTGTCAGCCCTATCTATTTGTACCATCTTTTCCTCTAAATACACTCCGCTAGAGATGGCAAAATGACCGCCCCGTGATCAGTGGCGGGGTGGGTCTGGGTAGCACATCTACCATGTGGGTACCGGCCCCGGCTCCACCTCTTGTAGTATTTTTATTTTTTATATATATTTAATATATTTTACATGTATATTATATAAGATAATGTAGTTTTATGTACTTCATATTATATTTAACATATATAATGATAATTTTTATAAATAATATGTTTTTATAATACAAAATATACAATAAAAAAATTTATTAACTATATAAAATAAAAGATAAAACTTTAAAACAATAATATTATATTTAGAACAGGTCGGTCCATCCCGCCCCGCAACCCGAGTGGATGGGAGGGTCCCCGCCACGCCCCATTATCTTCCCCACACTCTGCTTCTAAATACACCTCCAACTCTTTTTAAAAACCCATCCATTACTTAATACACAACATATATTCCAATTTACCCTTCCTCCATTAAAACCCAAATTTTCTCCAAAACATACACCCACCCTAAAAATACTCAAGCTCTAGAATTTTGATTCCTTCCAAGTCTCTAAAACATTCCACTATTGCCATTAAAACATGGAATAGTTGTATAAGATGTCGTTTAAGAAGTAAAATTGGAAGATACTTATTTTATTTATCCACGAAGAATTCATTGTGGTCCATATTTGTAATAATTGGATGTTAAAAATCCAGTATTCACAATTTTGTGGAGAAGAAGAATATGGGTGGAGTGGAGTGTAGTGGGGTGGGATGGGGAGGGTGATGAAGAAGATTATAAGCTTTAGAAAAAGATAATGGTGTATTTGGAATTTCTTTGGAGTAGTAAATGTATTATAGTCTTTTAAATTGATGGAATTTATGTGATTATAAAAGAGATGTGAGTGTGAATAGTGTCACCATTTGATGAACTTTTATCAAGTACACGAGTCACGAAAACCCTTTTTTTTATTTTTGACAACCCAAAGTATCTCTATACTAGTCGGGGTACATACTCATACTTCTTTTGGACTATGAGACATCCGTTCTTCCCAAGATAATCCTAAATACATGGACGGGGGTGTATGCGGGAACGTATATCCACAAAAACTTAATTAAGAAAAAAACATTATTCTCATTGCCCTTGAGGAAACAAAAAAATTCCATTTGCTTATTGGTCGTAATTAACGACTTTATTCACCATAAAATTACGCAAAAATCATAGCAAAGCATGGACTAACAGCAAGCTAAAAAATTACCTGGAACAACGAAACTCCGGCAAACGACGGTCAAATGAGGCAGCTGATGTAGTGTCGTGTGAGAAGAAATATAGTTTAAAGCGTGATTTTAGCGGTTTCTTGATTAGGGATTTTGAGTTTTACTTTTGGGCTGGGCTGTAAGAAAAACCGGATAAGAACCAAGCTACAAACTTTATTTCAATGGGCTTCTTGTTATATTGAGTTTTATTATTGGTCACTACTAGCATAAATCTCATTTAAATTTGCATAGATTTATGATTTTATAGGTTTTACCATACGATTTTGATATTTGTTATTAGTTGTAAAATTCTTCTAGCGAATGAAATTGATTGTTTCTAAAAAAAAATAGAGTAACTACTAGAATCATGTATTGCTAAGGTAGAGTGATTGTTTGAATTGTTCATGTCAATGCAACATAATCCTGTAATATTTCTGGAGTCTAAATAATTAAGTGAATGACAAGAAATAATTAAAAAGATTACATACTATCTTTTTGTCTTAAAATATGTTTATCTACTTCTTTGTGCTTTTGTGTTTCAATGTTTTAGTTAGAGTTGAATAATAATAATTAGGATCAAGTGAATTTTCTATTTGTCATTAAATTATTATAATACATAGTTTTGTTTTGCGATTACTTTTATCAACATAAAAATAACAACTTAAGTTATTCATAATTTCATACCTTCAATTTTGTTAATAAAAAACGATCGCAAATTATTTGAATTATTATAATTTATTAATTACCAACTTGTAATAAAGGACTTTGCATTTTGCGATGCTTGGGGCAATCGGGGAAAAAGTTAATTATTTTTATGGGATGCATTATTTGCACCTTATTTTTTTTATTTATACATCCCATTACTTCATACACTTATATCCTATTTTACAAACCCACTCAATTACGTAATACACCCTCTTATTTTTCTAATTTTACCCTTCAAGCAAAAAAACACATTTACACCCCTTTTAACATAGGGTTGAAGAGAGGTAATTTTATTTTTATTTTTCACTATTGTGCAATTTTATAGTAGAATTAAGTCCGAAAATGTGCTATTTTTGTTAGATTGAACATTTTATGGGTTGGGTTCGAATTGTCGTTGAAAAATCCGGTCTTTTGATTCAAATTTGTGCATTTTCCTATTGGTGTTCGAGATAGGCTTTTTGAAATAGGCAGCACGGCCGCGCATTTAAAATAATGGCACGGTCATGCCTTATTAAAGTGGCATGATCATGCCTCAGGTTTTTTTTGTTGAAAAATAGGTCCACGGTTTTGTCACAATTTAAAATAAGGCACGTGCGTACAATTTAAAATTAAGGCACGGTCGTGCTATTGTTTAAAATAAGATACGATCCTGCCGTAATTAAAATAAAGCATGGTCGTGCCACACTTTAAAATAAGGCTTGATTGTGCCATGTATTAAAAGAGGCACGATTGTGTCATGTAAAATAGTAGTGTGATCGTGTCAACTCGAAATATAGTCGAATTTTCTATATACACGATGCTGCAGAAATTTCTAACGGGAAAAAACATGAAAAACTTGAAAATTATGATACTTCAAGCAATATAACAGTAAGATTCTTATATTATTGGTGTCGATGAATGCATTATGGTCCATATTTGCAGTAATGTGATTGTTGAAAAATTAGGGTTTGGAGATTTTCTTTTTATAGATTTTGTATGTTAGAGGGTGTTTGCAGAGCTTATAAGCTCTTTAAAACATCTTATAAGATGTTTGAGAGCTTATAAGTTCTTTAAATTTGTCTGGTAAATATTTTTAAAAAAGATCTTATAAGCTCCCAAAATAAGATGTTAGGAGCTTATAAGCTGTTTTTAAAAAAGTAAGGGAACCCCAACTTTTTTTCAAAATAAGATCTTATTTCAACAACCTTCTTTAATTTTGACTATTTTAATTACAAAATTGCCATTACTGACATCTTAAAAGATCTACTATCTTATTTTATCCAAACACTTCAACAACTTATTTTTAAAATAAGATCTAACATCTTATAAGCTCTAAAAACATCTTATAAGATGTAGGAGCTTATAAGATGTTTTAAATAAACTTAGCCAAATACCCTCTTAGTAAGGGTATCATAGTCATTTTAAATCATTACATTTTTGTAGAGCTGTCAATTTTGGCTTTGCATTTTCATGGGTTGGGCCGGGTTGAGTTCCAAAAATAGCGGTCTGATCACTGTTTGGCTCAGCCCGATTTTTTGCTTTGGTGCCGGCTGGCCCGACCTGTAACGGCCCAGAAGTTGGAGCCGCTACCCAACGATAACTTATGCCAATTCTCCCATTTGAGAATATAATCCACCAAATATTTGAGTAATAATAATAATAATTCTCGAATAGACATATGACATAGTTCTTCATAACCTCTCGGAAACAGAGTCAATAGTTGCAGCGGAAAATATTATTATAATCCATTTATCTAAGTGGAAGAAGTCTTATGCCCCTCTATTACATTAAACATAGTAAATTGTTCATAACCGAAATTTAAGGCTAGATCGATGAACTAAGTCTAGGGATTACTCCGTCGCTTGGTCATCTTCGTTGACGTCTTCATAATATGGTGGATCAATAACTGGCCGTTGAAAAAGGTGGGGGTGAGACAAAAATTCTCAGTGAATAGGTGATCGTGTATAAGTGTGGCTTATGTAGATGCAGGAAAAACAGTTATATGAAGAATGCACGAGTCATGATGCGTACGTCGCAAGCGGTTCACAAGCAAAATGGTATTCAAAATAATATAGTTTTATATAGTTTGATGAAAATAGTTCATGATCATTCAAGCATTATGAATGCATCGCAAATAGATCAAGTAATGGTTGCATACGGAGTGTAACGGCAACCCAAACAAGTAATGGTTGCGTACGGAGTGTAACGCCAACCCAAGCAAGTAGTGGTTAAGCACGGAATGTGACTCCAACCCAATCAAGTAACATTGAACCATGTGGATCAGACATCGATTCCTCTGTTCTACCTTATGACTCCCCAAGCAAGTTTGGCACAAGGCCCATGCCTACCTTATTACTACCTGAGCGAGACTACTCCAACGATTCGGCTTACAAGGCCCAGAGTGTCATAATCATGATTATACCCAAACTACGACCCGCTTCCCTTGGACACTCCGTCCTCAGTTGCGGGATTAGGACGATGGGGCCGGAGAGTGGAATAGCAGCCGAGCTGCCCGGTTCCATCCCCGACGTATCCATTCCGACTGTGAGCTCGACACACCAAGTTGACTCAAGCGCAATTAAATTCACGAAGTTCATATCATGTCAACAAGGTAATCGAGTAAAAAGAAACATGACGATACATATAAAAAGCAGTACAAGATATCAACAAATTAAGTTTAAAATTATCCAAATGCGAGAAAGTCGCCACGCGTAGTGCGTATAGTCCGGGAATTTTCAAGAAAAATCTGGAAGAATAATTAAATCATAATTAAATCAGTTTTAGGATTGTAAAGATTTTCTTTATTTTGGGGTCCTTGATAAAAGGAAAATTTTGTAAATAGTCCCATTTCTTGGAAAAAGTACTTATCGAGTCAAAAACTGAATAAGTCCTAGTCTCGACCTCGGCAAAATGTAAGGTAAGTTTCTAAATTCTTAAAATTGTTCAAAGATTTAGTTTTCAAAGGGGTTGGGTCGAGGTTTTTGGAAAATTTCAGTTTGGTCCCTTCTTTTGTCAAAAATATAATTTTCGGACCCGAACTTAAAATTTTTGGATCTCACAAACCGGGAGGGATTTTGATGTGATTCCAAATTTAGAATATCATGTATAACAGTAGGATGATGGGACAAAATTAGTTTTGAAATAGGGTCGGTTTAAGACCCTTCATTTTTACAAATTCGATTTCTAGTCCAAAAATTCGGTTTTTGCCCTTAAGGGTTTATTTGGTGTTCGTTTGTTATGAAACTGGAACCATGAATTTAAAATATTATAAAAATAAAGTTATGTAAATTCCCAGGTGTCCGAGATGTACCTTTTCCTGAAATTTCATTTTGGTCCTTTGAAATTGGAATTTTTACACTTTAGTACTTAAAGTTTAACAAATCGGTTTTCTCAACCCAAACCACTTTAACTTTTTAAAATCTTTCAAAATATAAGTTTTTCAGTTTGAGAAAGTCAAAATTTCGAAATTTTCAGAGGGGTCCCTGAACAGTTTTTAAAAATTCATTTTTGCCCCTTAAACTTTCAAGTTTTCACATTTGAGCCTCTAAAATTCCAAGGATATGTTTTCTTCTCTCAAAACCTTTAAACTATTATTATTAACTTAAAATATTAAATTTTACAATTAATACAGTCCAAAATTTCGAAATTTACAGATTGGTCCTTAGACAGTTTTCGAAATTATGGTTTAGTCCTCAACTTTGCAAAAATTACATAAATGGCATATTTGTTCGAATTCGAGCACAAAGTCATATATTCCAGAATATATCAAGTATAGAACATGATTTTGAGCATATAACACATTCCTTTACACATTAATCAAGAGTTGAACAAGAAATTAAGATATATATGCAAATATGTCCCTATTGTGCAAGAAATCAAAATCATGCTCGTTTTTGTGAAACTTCTTGAACTTCATACATATAAAAAAACTACATATAATATATATAGAAATTTAAAATATTTTCATGTACTACATGCATTTTATGAAAATTATTTGTCTATTTTTGAAAGATTTTTCACCCACATCGTAGTAGTCTTTCTCGGTTGGTTTAATGGAGTATTCTTCCTTGTATCAACTTCTTGGCTCAAGATCTTTAAGGTCAGTCCCTAAATGGTATTTTGGTGTTAAAATTAAAGTCTCAATTCCAAAGAAAATATACTAGGACCAAATGGTTACTACTTACCTCAATGTCTTCAAGTAGTCTCTAAAATTGGAAATTTTCTTTCAAGCTTCTAACTTCAACTTGAGATGGTGTAGGTCAGCCCCTAAACTCCAAAAATTCACATCCTCGAGTCAAAAATTAATTCTTCATGTTGTCAAGAGGAAAATACTAAAGTCATATTTTTCTCACCTTAAAATGTGTAGTCTTGAATTTCCTCTTCAAGCTTGTAGTCAAGTCTAAGTCTCTTAATTCTTCAAGAAAATTCCTCTAGGAGTACCTCAACGAGAAGGGTTCAATAAGTTAGAAATTGAAGGTATAGGTTTGAAGTTTCAAGGAGTTAAAAATGAAAATGAAAGAAAAAAAATTCTCACCTTATTAAGGAATTTTCGGCCCTTTAGAGATGGAGGAGAGGATTTTGTGTTTTGTTCTTCAAGTATGGGAGAATAGAAGAGTTTAAGTGTTGTAGGATGAAAGATAAATTTGTTCCCTTAATTCTACTACATGGCCAAAAATTATGAGAAAAATTGGAGGAGGATTTTTTTTTGAGTTAAAGAATAAATTGGTGAAGAATAGTTGGGGAATTAAGACATAACAAAATTAACTAGGCTCCTTTCCTAGGGACAATTAGCCAAAATGCTATGTTTAGGGAAGGAATCATTTTTGTTGACTCTTGTTTGGTAATTATTGGGGTGGAGAGTTTGTAGGTTAATTTTGTTTTGTGTAAAAAAAATGTTGTAGGCTTTGAAAGAAGAAAAGAAAAATCATCTCCTCATTTACTCTCTTGACAGATTTTTAAGGGAGAAATATCAATTTGTCTTTTGTTTGTTTTGGTAATTATTGGGGTAGTGGGTTTTGTAGGAAATATTTTAAAAATGTAGTAGGCTAAAAAATTTGAAACAAATCCCCTACTTTCCTCTTGTGACCGATTTCTAAGGGGTAGAGATCAAATTTTTGTTGTCTTGTTAATTATTTATGGTTGTGGAATTTGTAGGGTATAGTTTAAAAGTTGTAGGCTTAGAAAAAAAGGTGGGATTCCCCCTAAAAAAAAGGTGATGGCCGAATTGGTGGTTTAGGGGGTGATTTAAATTTGTTTTGTTAATTAGTGGGGTAGTGGGATTAGTAGGATAATTTAAAAATGTTGGCTTGGAAAAAATATTGAAAGAATCCCCTCCCCCCAATTCTCTCTCTTGGCCGATTTTAGGGGGATTGAACTTTGTCAAGTTTTGTTTTTTTTTTTTGTCTCATAATAATCTAGTTGGGAGATAAAAAAAAATAGTAAAAAAAATATTAATAGAAATGAGTTAATTTCCCCATTTTTTGAAAATAAGACATAGGATGGTAAAATTTTATTTTATTTTTTTATAAAATTTGAGGGAAAAAATGTATAGGTATTCATAAATAATTATTTAGAAATTTAAAATTAGAATGTGAAATAACAAATGTGTATTTTCTCAAATAAATTGGAAGTTGGTTGGGAATGTATTATAGAATAAGGTAAAATATTTGAATAAAGATTGGAATGTACTCTTAATTATCGAGAGTCCAATATTTCTAAAGTCATCTATAGTCGATCAAGAATTAATACTTGAGGAAGAATATAACTGGTATGCTCGAAATAGGGAAAGAGTAATCGTCGTTTGAAGAAATAAATAATTGAGTATCATATCTTATCTATAATAGATATAGTAACACTTAGCCGAGATTTTGACACTATACATCATCGTAGAATATGTTGAAAAATCTGGGCCTCACATTCTCCCCTCCTTAAAAGAATTTGGTCCCCAAATTCCTCATAAAATAGCTTTGGGTATTGTCTTAGCAACTCTTCTTCCATTTGCCACGTTACATCTTCATCCCGATCATGCGCATGTCACACTATCTTGATCATTGGGATCTCCCTTCTTCTCAGTTGGCACACTTGTCTCTCTATGATTCGTAGTAGTTTCTCGGTGTAAGATAAAATTCTCTATTACAGGCCGGATTTCCTCTGTGATAATGTGTTCCGGGTCGGGCTGGTATTTCCTTAATCTGGAGACATGGAACACGCCATGCATACTAGCTATAGGAGGCAGAAGTTCAATCTGATAAGTCAGCTTCCCGACTCTCTTAAGTATTTTATACGGCCCAATGTATCTCGGGCTCAACTTTTCTCCCTCCTGTGCTACTTTAATCTCGCACAGCAACTCAGGTCTCACTGAGATATTAGCCAAAAATATTTGAGTGTTCGTTCTCATCGGATCCCATACACTCAACTCTTCCAGATATTTCCATGCCCCAATCATCAGTCTGGCGATGCTGTCCTTTCTTCTTAAGGCGTCTACCACTACATTTGCCCTCCCATGGTGGTACTGGATATCAAAATGATAATCATTGATTAGCTCCATCCACCTTCTCTGTCTCAAACTGAGATTCTTCTGGGAGAACAATTATATCAAACTCTTATGATCTGTGAAAACAGTGAACATTGCTTTGCATAAGTAGTGTCGCTACTCTTCAATGCAAACACTATTGCTTCCAATCCCAGATCGTGCACTGGGTAGTGGCCTCTTATAGTTTGAGCTTCCATAAGGCATAAACAATTACTTTCCCTTTTGAATAAGTACTACACCCAACCCTTCTCTTGACACATCACTATAAACAACAAACCCTTTATGTTCCGCTCGTGATGGCCAAGGCGGAAGTGGTTGTAAGTCATTTCTTTAGTTCTTGGAAATTAGTCTCATACTCGTCATTCCATTCGAACTTGACTTGCTTCTGAGTCAATCGTTCGAGAGTGGTCCATCAATTTTGGAGAAATCTTTGATAAATATTCGGTGAAATCCTGCCAATCCCAAAACTTCTATTGTTGGTCACTGTTTCTGGTCGTTTCCACTCAACAACAGTTTGCACCTTTGATGGATCTACTGCGATCCCATCACCAGGCACTATATGTCCCAGAAATGTGATTTTCCTTAAGCTATAATCCGCACTTGCTACACTTGGTATATAACTTGTGTTCTCGTAGTGCTTCCAATCACGATTCTTAAATGATGTTCGTTATCATCCCTTGACTTGGAGTATACGAGTATGTTATTGTGGAAAATCACTACGAATTAATCTCAGTAAAGTCGGAAGATTCGGTGCATCAGGTCCACGAATGTTGCGGGGCATTCGTTAATCTGAACAACATCACTACGATTCGGAGTGACCATAATTAGTTTGGAAGGCTGTCTTGGATATGTGTTTGCCCTCAATCTTCAACTGATAGTATCCTTGTTGTAGATTGAATTTTGAGTACACTATAACTCCCCGGAGTTGGTCGATAGTTCATAGGTCGTCAAGAGGGGATAGTTATTTTTTATGGTCACGCTGTTAAGACCACGATAGTCTATACACAGTCTCAGTTAGGGATGTAAAACAATCAAATATTCTTTATTCGATTCGCGATTCGAATTCGAATATCAAGATTCGAATTCGACAAATTCGAATAAGAATTCGAATAAGAATATATTTTTTCATTCGTATTATTTTCGAATTCGAATTCGAATAACACAATATTCGAATCAAATATTCAAATAATATATATTTATATTATACATTACTAATAAATACATATATATATATATATTAGTATTGATATTATATATGTGTATATATTTCATAATTTCTATGTTAATTTTATTACCAACTAGTACTTATTTGATAAGTTTTTTTATTATTCAGATTTTAATTTATATTGTAAATTAATCATAATTTGAAGAAAAACTATATAAAATAATTAAAAAAATTCAAATACGAATATTCGAATCGAATATATTCGAATATATTGGTCGAATCGAATACGAATATATTTTTCAATTCGAATAATAAACGAATACGAATACGAATATTCGAATATTAGTCGAATTCAGATCGAATACTGTGAATATTCGATTCGATTCGATTCTTTTACAACCCTAGTCTCAGTGTCCCATCCCTATAATTTATCCATACTTAGTGACTGAAATTAAGTCATAGTTGACCAAATTAACTAACAACTAGTTCAAATATCGGACGAGTATCTAAATCACAATAGTAGTCTAAATAGTCTCAAAAAATCATTATCCGGTCTTAGTGAACAATAGCCATCATAACTTAGAGAATACTTAGTGGTAACATCTAGTCGAGATCCTATTATAGTCACATCCTTAATGTATCTTATCTGTGATACCTAAACTACAAGTCAAATTCCTTTACTTAAGCTTGTGCAAGTATTTGGGAATGAATAACACAAGGGTACTATCATCAATAATTATACGTAGTGAGTTCCCTACTATAACTTTCCCAAAGTAATATCATTAGGTATCTAGATCCCATAATACATCACATCCAAATCATATGCTTATCAAGAGATAACCTCATATCCTTCAAGTCCAATCATATCAGGCATTATAATCTTCAAATCACGGATTTTCTAAATTACCTAATGTCCAAACCGAGGAATATCCGGATAATTTAATACTATGACAACCCAAAGAGTTCAAATAGTCATCCAAAATTCAACTTAGGTCATCTAGTAGTGGTACCCAATCCAAGGCAGATGAACCTATCTTGGGTCAGCTCGGTGTAAGTTTTCTTCTTACAAATCGAGCTCTGATACCATCTGTAATGCCCCAGAAGTTGGAGTCGCTACCCCATGGTAACTTACGCCAATTCTCCCATTTGAGAATATAATCTACCAAATATTAGAGTAATAATAATAATAATTCTCGAATAGACATAATTTTCATAACCTCTCGGAACCAGAGTCAATAGTCGCAACGGAAAATATTATTATAATCTATTTGTCTAAGTAGAAGAGGTCTTACGCCTCTCTATTACATCAAACATAGTAAATTGTTCATAACAAATTTAAGGCTGGATCGACGAACTAAGTCTAGGGATTACTCCGTCGCTTGGTCATCTTCGTTGATGTCTTCATAATATGGTGGATCAATAACTGGCCGTCGAAAAAGTTGGGGGTAAGACAAAAATTCTCAGTGGATGGGTGATCGTGTGTAAGTGTGGCTTATATAGATGCAGGAAAAATAGTTATATGAAGAATGCATGAGTCATGATGCGTGCGTCACAAGCGGTTCACAAGCAAATGGTATTCAAAATAATATAGCTTTATATAGTTTGATGAAAATAGTTAATGATCATTCAAGCATTATGAATGCATCGCAAATAGTTCGAGTAGTAGTTGCGTACGGAGTGTAACGCCAACCCAAGCAAGTAGTGGTGCCCATGGAGTGTGACGCCAACCCAAGCAAGTAACATTACACCGTGGGGATCAGACAGCGATTCCTCCGTTCTACCTTATGACTCCCCAAACAAGTTTGGCACAAGACCCATGTCTACCTTATTACTACCCGAGTGAGACTACTCCAACGATTCGGATTGTAAGGCCCAGAGTGTCATAATCATGATTATACCCAAAGTAAGACTTGCTTCCCTTGGACACTCCGTCCTCAGTTGCGGGATTAGGACGATGGGGCCAGAGAGTGGAATAGCAGTCGAGCTGCCCGGTTCCATCCATGACGTATCTATTTCGATTGTGAGCTCGACACACCAAGTTGACTCAAGCACAATTAGATTCACGAAGTTCATATCATTTCAACAAGGTAATCGAGTAAAAAGAAACATGACGATACATATAAAAAGCAGTACAAGATATCAACAAGTTAAGTTTAAATTTGTCTAAAAGGCGAGGAAGTCGCCACGCATAGTGCGTATAGTTCGGGGATTTTCAAGAAAAATATGGAAGTATAATTAAATCATAATTAAATCAGTTTATGACTGTAGAGAAGAAAATATTTTATTTTGGGGTCTTTGATAAAAGGAAAATTTTGTAAATAGTCCCATTTCTTGGAAAAAGTACTTATCGAGTCAAAAGTTGAATAAGTCCTAGTCTCGACCTCGGAAAAATGTAAGGTAAGTTTTTAAATTCTTAAAATTATTCAAAGATTCAGTTTTCAAAGGTTTTGGGTCGAGGTGTTTGGAAAATTTCAGTTTGGTCCCTTCTTTTGTCAAAAATATCATTTTCGGACCTGAACTAAAAATTTTGGATCTCACAAGCCGGGAGGGCTTTTGATGTGATAATAATTTTAAAATATCATGTATAATAGTAGGATGTTGGAAAAAAAGCAGTTTTGAAATAGGATCGGTTTAAGTCCCTTAATTTTTACAAATTCGATTTCTAGTCCAAAAATTCGGTTTTTGCCCTTAAGAGTTTATTTGATGTTCGTTTGTTATGAAACTTGAACCATGAGTTCAAAATTTTATAAAAATAAGGTTATGCAAATTCCCAGGTGTCCGAGATGTACTTTTTCCTGAAATTTTATTTTGGTCTTTTGAAATTGGAATTATTACACTTTAGTACTTAAAGTTTAACAAATCGGTTTTCTCAACCCAAACCACTTTAACTTTTTAAAATCTCTCAAAATATAAGTTTTTCAGTTTGAGGAAGTCAAAATTTCGAAATTTTCAGAGGGGTCCCTGAACACTTTTTAAAATTCATTTTTGGCCCTTAAACTTTCAAGTTTCCACATTTGAGTCTCTAAAATTCCACGGATGAGTTTTCTTCTCTCAAAACCTTTAAACTATTATTATTAACTTAAAATATTAAATTTTACAATTAATACAGTCCAAAATTTCGAAATTTACAGATTGGTCCTTGGACGGTTTTCGAAATTACGGTTTAGTCCTCAACTTTGCAAAAATTGCATAAATGGTATATTTGTTCGAATTCGAGAACAAGGTCATATATTCCAGAATATATATCAAGTATAGAATATGATTTTGAGCATATAACACATTCCTTTACCCATTAATCAAGAGTTGAACAAGAAATTAAGATATATATGCAAATATGTCTCTATTGTGCAAGAAATCAAAATCATGCTCGTTTTTGTGAAACTTCTTGAACTTGATATATATATATAAAAATACATGTAATATATATATATATATAGCAATTTAAAACATTTTCATGTACTACATGCATTTTATGAAAATTATTTGCCTATTTTTGAAAGATTTTTCACCCACTTCGTAGTAGTCTTTCTCGGTTGGTTTAAAAATAGAGTATTCTTCCTTGTATCAACTTCTTGGCTCAAGCACTTGAAGGTCAGTCCCTAAATGGTATCCAAACCATATTTTGGTGTTAAAATTAAAGTCTCAAGTCCAAAAAAAATATACTAGGACCAAATGACTACTACTTACCTCAATGTCTTCAAGTAGTCTCTAAAATTGGAAATTTTCCTTCAAGCTTCTAACTTCAAATTGAGATGGCGTAGGTCAGCCCCTAAAATCCAAAAATTCATATCCTTGAGTCAAAAATTTATTCTTCATGTTGTCAAGAGGAAAATGCTAAAGTCATAATTTTCTCACCTTAAAATGTGTAGTCTTGAATTTCCTCTTCAAGCTTGTAGTGAAGTCTAAGTCTCTTAATTCTTCAAGAAAATTCCTCTAGGAGTACCTCAACAAGAAGGGTTCAACAAGTTAGAAATTGGAGGTATAGGTGTGAAGTTTCAAGGAGTTAAAAATGAAAATGGAAGAAAAACAATTTCTCACCTTACTAAGGAATTTTCGGCCCTTTAGAGATGGGGGAGAGGATTTTGTGTTTTGTTCTTCTAAGTATGAGAGAATAGAAGAGGTTTAAGTGTTGTAGGATGAAAGATAATGTTCTCTTAATTCTACCACATGGCCAAAAATTATGAGAAGAATTGGAGGAGGAATTTTGTTTTTTGAGTTAAAGAATAAATTGGTGAAGAATAGTTAGGGAATTTAGACATAACAAAATTAACTAGGCTCTTTCCTAAGGACAATTAGCCAAAATGCTATGTTTAGGGAAGGAATCATTTTACATTTGAAGTCCTAGGATGCCCTAGCCTCCTTAGCGTCGTTTTCTTCTTGTCGTCTTGTCCATCGTGGATTTTCAACGTTGGATCTCGAGTCTTTTCCTCGTACTCCCTTTGTCAATCCCTTTCTCTAACACTCCCTCCCTGTGTTTGGTTGATTGTTTTTACAGGTTTCCCCTCTGTGAAGATATCCACATCAGATTCATCCTTGGAAGACCCTTTGAAGATCAGATATGTGCACTGCTTCCCTTCCCTTCCATGTCGAACGATCTCTCATCCCTTTATGCCAACCTATCCCTCAACGATAAAGAGAACACCACCATATCCCTGGACTCCAATGATCTAAATGATTTCGATGGCTCCTTCTGTCTTGTGGGAAAGGTGCTCTCTCCCAAAATTATCAATTTCAAATCCCTTGCTTCAATGTTCAAACGACTTTGGTCCCCCTGTCACGGCATATCTTGTAAACCCATCGGTGAAAATAACGTTCTCTTCCAATTTCGAAATTGAGTTGATAAACAAAAGGTGATTATAGGGTCCCATGGCTCTTCGACAAAGCTCTCCTTGCCCAATCAGAAGTGTCAGCCGCACAAATCGGATCCCAACTCAAAATGATCAACTCATGTCCCTTTTGGATCCAATTACACAACACCCCGAGCGGATTAATGAATAAAGAACTTGCTACCATAGCGGCTAATACCATCAGATCTTTCATTACCTTAGATGTGGATTCGGAGGGTTTAGCCATTGGTAGATTCCTACAAATTCGGGTCAACCTGGATATATCTAAACCCCTCAGACGTGTGGTTAAAGCATCTCTTAACGAGGTTGAATATGTTCTCCCGGTGAAGTACGAAAGGCTGCCAAATTACTGTTACTTTTGTGGTATTATAGGCCATGGAGATCACGAATGCGAAACAAAAATCCTTGCCCCGGCCGACGCAAACACTGGTAATCTTTACGGCCCTTGGATGTGTGCCTCACAACTTTCGAACCCTTTCACCAGTCCCCGTACCCAAAATCCCCAGTAATCGAGCCACAAACACTACTCCCACCCATAATCCATCCACTCAACAAGAAAACCCCAACCACCAGCCTTCCAACCTTAACAAAAATAACCCCCCAGCTTCTAACACTACAGAGATCTCAAACCATATATCTGTTCATCCAACCAGTCCCCTCTCACATACAGTCTCTATCACTCCCGTTCCCCTACCAGAAACTTTGTCTGCCCGACTTCCAGGCTCCCATAATCCCACCTCTAAATCATCCCAATATACCATCCACTCACACCAAAGCTTGTTCCTCTAATGTCATCGCATACTCAGCCCCCACTCCTCCAAATAACAGTCACAACATTTCTTAACCCATTAATCCCACTGAGTCACCCCACCTAATCCACCCTGCCCTTCCACCTACCTCCACTCTCTCATCTCCCCCTCGATCACCACACATCAATAAACCCTCATCTCCACTCACTCCGTCCAGCCCTTTTCTTATTCCCGTCCATATGGAACTCGATACCCCAGCTCATAAATTAGCACGATGTATGGTCTCTATCCGCAAAAAACTTCCCACCTCTAATCCATCCCCACAAAAAACCGCCCCACCCACCAAACGTAAACTCCATTCCAGCTTCATTGATCTGATCCCCTCTACCGATACCCCTGTTGAATCCACTGGCAAGAAAAGCAAGCCTACTCTCTCAGTTCACTCGGATTTATCCATCAAAATACCAGCGGTGGAGATTGGCGAAGGCCAATCCCACCGACATCAATGAGTATCATTGCATGGAATTGCTGGGGCTTGGGGAACCCCCGAAAAATTTTAAGAGCTATGGGATTTCGTCTGTAGCAAATCTCCCCAACTGGTGTTCTTATGTGAAACAAAATGCAAGTCTCCAGTTATTGATAAAATCAAACAAACATTAAACTTACATGGATTTTCTGTTGATGCCCGTGGCAGCTCGGGCGGGCTAGCTTTATTGTGGAACAAAGATACACCTGTCTCGCTTAACAAGTATATACAGGGAACCAAACATCAATTTACGAAGGCAAAGTTGGAACCAACTTCGCAATCTAGCTTCCAACCTGGAATTGCCTTGGTTAATTTGCGGCGATTTCAATGAGGTTCTAACCCAAGAGGAATTCCAAGGCAACCACCCTCGAGCTTCTTGGCAAATGAACCTATTCAGGGACACACTCACACATTTAAATATGTTCGACCTGGGTTTCGAAGGTCCAAAATTTACCTGGAGTCGGTTATTGGTCGTACCTCACACTCAGCGAGCTAGGCTCGACCGGGCCACATGCAACTCGTTATGGCATGATCTTTTCCCTTGGATGCGAGTTAATCATTGTTCCACATTTTTCTCCGATCACTCCCTTCTCCACATCCGAATCCAGAATCGCAACCCGCATCTATTCCGAAAACACAAACATTGAGTTTTCCGCTTTGAGGCATGTTGGGTGAAATCGAAGGACTTTGAGGAAGTTATTAAACAAAATTGGGATGATAGTCTTGGAAACCTGCCAACAAAGCTTGAGAACTGCTCTATGGGGCTCCTAAATTGGAGCAAGCATAATCAGAGAGACCTCAATAAAGAAATTGAAGCCATTAAAAAGTGCATCCACATCCTGAAAAATGGCCCTATCTCTGAAGAAATAAAAACCGAGTTAAAGCAACAACAACTTAAACTTGATCTTTTACTAGATCAATTGGACATTAAATGGAAACAAAGGGCCAAACAACATTTGTACAAAGAGGGGGAAAGAAATACGCAGTTCTTTCATGCTTTTGCTAGCAAAAGAAAATCCAACAACCATATTTCTCATCTTAAAGATCCCTCAGGCATCCTTCGTGACTCCCCTCCAGACCTTGAGCAGATCATCACAAATCACTTCGGTTCTATCTTTACTTCCAGCCACCCCGACGATAATGATATCTCCCAGGCAGTTGCTAGACTCTCTCCAAGGGTTACTCCAACTATGAATCAGGCCTTAACGGATCCCTTCACGGAGGCGGAAATTGTGAAAGTGCTCAAACAAATGCATCCGACCCGATGGTATGAGCCCTATCTTTTATCAAAAATTTTGGCATATTGTTGGCTCTGATGTTGTGTCATTTGTCCTTAATTGCCTTAATAATTGTGTGTTTGATTATACTATGAACTTCACTCACATCGTCCTTGTTCCTAAAATAAAAAATCCTGACACAATTGCGCAATTTCGGTCGATTATCTTATGTAATGTGGTTTATGAGCTTGCTTCCGAAGTCATAGCTAATAGGCTTCGAGTTGTCCTCCCTAGTGTTGTTTCCCAGTCTCAGTCTGCTTTTATCCCAGGGTGTCTCATTACGGATAATGTCCTTCTTGCGCATGAGATTCATCATCACATTTGCACAAAACCTCCTTCTAACAAAGGCCTCATGTCCATTAAATTAGACATTAGCAAAGCCTTTGATAGAATCGAATGGATTTTTGTTTGAAGAACTATGCTCGCATTAGGATTTTCTAGCCTCTTTGATGATCTCGTTCTTAATTGTCTGACTACTGTTTCATTTTCGTTTCTTCTAAATGGAAATGAATGTGGCCATTTTACTCCCCAAAGAGGCATCTGTTAGGGCGACCCCCTCTCACCTTATATCTTTATTATTTGCTCGGAAGTTTTCTCATGTGTTTTGCAGGATTTGCAGTGTTGCCAAACAATTCAAGGGATATCGATTGCCCACACGACGCTGAGTATCTCGCACCTATTTTTCGCTGACGACACACTTTTGTTTGGGCAAGCCACAAAAGAAGAAGCAAAACACATATGCTTCGTTATTCAGCTCTACGAGAAAGTATCAAGGGCCAGCTTGTAAATCTTGATAAATTGGGTATCTACTTCAGCGACGATGTCCATATTGACACTGCCAATTCCATCCTTGGTATTTTGGGTTTTAATCGGGTTGCATCACATGGAAAATATCTTGGGTTGCCGAGTGTTATTGGAAGGAATAAAAAAGAAATTTTTGGCTTCATCAATGATAGAGTCTGGCAAAAAATTCAAGGTTGGACAAAGCATCAATTCTCAAAAGCAGGCAAAGAAATACTTATAAAATCGGTCCTCCAAGCCGTTCTCTCTTACGCAATGAGCTGCTTCAAGTTTACTGATTCAACTTTATCTGATATTCAGGCTATGATTCGAGCCTTCAGGTGGGGAGGTTCGACAAATAACCACAAGATTCACTGGAAATTGTGGCCTACGCTAACTCACTCTAAATCGAAAGGTGGAATTGGTTTTCGAGATTTTTGGGCTTTCAATCTCGCATTGCTATCAAAACAGGCATGGTGTCTTATCATGAACCCTTCGTCTCTTCTTGCTCGGGTTTACAAGGCCAAATACCATCAAAATAGCTCATTTCTTGACGCCCAAATGCATCATCGCCCATCTTGGGCCTGGAGAAGTATAATGGACAGTCGGCAGGTTCTTCGGGAAGGATGTGTCAAATGCATTCATTCAGATATAAACACTTGAGTTTGGGGCGACTGTTGGATTCCTAAGCCTCCTTTCATAATTACCAGCCCTATTCCAAGTGATTATTCCCCAAACATGAAGGTGTCTTAACTCTTGAATCCTGAATCAAATGGTTGGAATGCTGAGCTGATATCTAATCTTTTTCCACAACAAGAAGCCAATTTAATCCTTTCGGTCCCGCTGCAAATTTCCTTGCACAAGGATACCTGGTACTGGGCGCACAGTAAAAATGGAAGATTTTTAGTCAAATCGGCGTACCACACCATCATGCACTCTCCGAGATTGAACAACGATTTCACTGACTTTGGAAATTCTAGCATGGGAATTTCTCAAACTTGGAAAAGGCTTTGGAAACTCAACATTCCAGCCAGGATAAATCATTTCGCGTGGAGAATTCTCACAGACTCCCTTCCTACCCCACATAATCTCATTCGACGCCACCTTCCATGCGATTCTTCTTGCCCTCTCTGCCAGTCGAATGACATCTCCAATACGCATATCTTCTTTCATTGCCCCTCGCTCGCCAAGTTTGGGATATGTCAGGAATCCTCGAACCAGTTTTTCACTTCCAACAACCATCGATGTCCCTCTGGCTACGTGATGTGATTGAAGACTCTCCAAAACAGATCGTTGAATTTTCTATCACACTATGCAATGGAATTTGGTATGGGAGAAATAAATTTATCTTTGAGGGTCAGCCATTCACTCCGTACTCCATCGTTACCTCGGCAGGACTCACACTCACATCCTTCCAATCAGCTAAATTGTGGCCGAAACAACCCGCACAAGCTCTTTCAGACCTGGAGCTCTTACGTCACCCACCGAACAGAATGCATATTTACTTTGATGGCGCCATCTCAGTAATGAAAAATGTGCTGGTATTGGTATTTACATCCAAAGTAGACAAGACTCTTTTATCAAAGGGTTTCTCGAAGAAAACTCCACACGTAACGGACCCGGAGGTGGCAGAGAAAATTGCACTCCGAGAAGCCTTAGCTCTGGAAAAATCGGAAGGCTACTGTGATACGTCTGTTATAGGTGACTCTGCTGCCACAATCGTCATAGCTCGGGAACCTCCAAACTCCATGACAGACTTTGATCCCATTATTGCAGATATATATACACTCCTACGACAACTCAAGATCAAAGGCTTGTTCTGGACTCCAAGAGCAGAGAACATTATATCCATGAATTAGCAAGATTTGCCAAATTTTCTGATGTAATTGATAATTAGTGGCTATCTCCACCTAACTTTTTGTCTCAATCGGCACTGGACCGTTTCCAGTAATTTAATGATATTTCCACTTCAAAAAAAAGGGAAGGAATCATTTTTGTTGACTTTTGTTTGGTAATTATTGGGGTGGAGAATTTGTAGGTTAATTTTTTTTTTTGTGTAAGAAAAATGTTGTAGGCTTTGAAAGAAGAAAAGAAAAATCATCTCCCCATTTACTCTATTGACCGATTTTTAAGGGAGAAATATCAATTTTTTTTGTTTGTTTTAATAATTATTGGGGTAGTGGGTTTTGTAGGAATTTTTTTATAAATGTAGTAGGCTAAAAACAAATTGAAACAAATCTCCTACTTTTCTTCTTGTGACCGATTTCAAGGGGTAGAGATTAAATTTTTGTTGTCTTGTTGTAGGTCCCAAGGGGTGTGAGTGTAAGGTTTAGAAGGGGGGGTTGAATAAACCTTACCAACTTTTTGATGTAGTCCTTTTAAAACGTTCAGAGTTAATACTTCACAGTTGAGTCCTAGATGGACGGCTAAGTTACTTAATCGCCAGAGTTAGTCACTCAACAGACTCGAATTTGTTGATAGAATAACTCAATTTGTTTTGACTAAAGACTTAACTCGATTGTGAAATGTTTTCACGGAAGACTTAACACCCTGGAATTTTGTTTAAGTATGTTTTAATACTTGGTTTTAGCACTTTGTTGATTATCAATTGTATAGCAAATTTATCACAGATATTAAAGTAATGTGCGCAGGAATTAAAGTCTTTGAAATGTAAATGACACAATAGATTTTTATAGAGGTTCGAAGATGGGGTAATTCTTCTACTCCTCTCTTCTCCAACTCCTGGAGGAATCCACTAAGTATTGATCAATATACAAAGTGGTTAATGATCCGGATGCAAGTCTTGATCACACGGTGACTTGATCCTTTGGGACTCGATCCGGAGATGCCTTGGTCACACACGGTGGCTTCCGCTTCGACTCGAACTTCTTCACAGTGGGGCTTGCGCTTTCTACTACTGACCCACTTGCTCAAGCTTCTTGGATTTGATCACGAAGCCCTCCAAAAACTTGAGACTGGTTCGACCTTGAACCTTTCTACAATCCTCCGTGGAATGTAGACCCCTTGATTCTTCAAATGTTTCCTCTTCAACTAATTGAAGTTGTCTTTCCTTCACAGGTAAGTGTTGGATTGATTTCCTTCGTAATGTAGGCTTGAGGATTAAACTTGAATGATTTGAGAATATTTTTGGTTATAGATATTGCTTTTCTTGCTCGTATTTGTTTTCTGATTGTCAAGGTAACCCCCCTTTCTCTCAAATAGATTCCTCAGCCTTTTATAGTGTTCTTTTGAAAATTTGCCCGTTGAAGAGATAAGCTAATTTTCAAAAGACACTTGTGGTCGTTGGCTTGTCTTGTTGCAGTCCTTGGAATTGACATTTCCTCGTATGAATGATTCTTCAGCTTTTCAGAGATCTGACACAGGTGCAGTGATTCCCATTGGTTTATTCCTTTTGCACGCTTCTGGGACTGAACACTTTAAGAAAGGCAATATGGAAGTATTACTTGTTTCAGTAATTCTCTTGACTTCCGTGCAACGGATCTCTTTCAGTTGTCTCGACTTGACTGCATTTCCTTGACTTCCCCAGGTGACTTTTGAGTCAGCTTCCAATCATTGGATGACTCATCTGTCACTTCAACTTGAGACTTGGCTATCTTGAGTTGACTTTGATCGACACTTCACTCAATCGTATCTCACCGCACCTTGATCGAGTTCTGTCTTCTCTTCTTTGCCACACTCACCCTCACAATGAGTCTTCCTTTAGTCTCCAGTTGTTTTCTTGCATGTTCAGGCACAGCTGACTTAACTCAGCTCGACCAGCCCTATCTATTACAATGCAATTTACAACAAAAATGGGGTGCCAACTTTCTATTCTAAGTTTTACATGGCATTCATCAAAATCTAAAAATTAATTTCCCAACAATTTCCCCCTTTTTGATGATGCCAAAACTTAAAACATTTCACACAATAATTAAACAACAAAGATACGTACAGACAATGTAGAATCACAGAATGTATGCATAGAATCAATATTTTATTGATCATAACATTCTTGTTCTTTACACAGCTATTTACAGAGTGTATCAGAGCTTAAATAGAACTTAATGTAACCATGCTATTCTATATCTACGCAAGTATAGAAATTATACAATTTTATTCGATATACAAAAGACTTACATAAAGATGTATTTACATAGTAAAATACATGAAGGGTGTGGACAAACACCTCATCCTCATCTCCTTGCCTCCTTCTTTCCTCTTCTTGACTCTGTCTTCTCGATCTATTCCTCTTCTTCTCATCTTCACCGCTTTCTTTTTCTCATATGCTTTTCTAAAGCCTTCATCTCTTCCTTTTCTCTCTTGCCTTTCTTCCCACAGCTGAGTTTGTCTTCTATTTTCTTCTTCAATCCTCTTCACATACTCAACATTGTTCTTAGCCACTTGCAGGTTGGCTACTTCGTCGAATCCAGCCCAATAGATCCCTACTTTCTTGCCTGGATCTATATATTCAATGTTTTTGGGCAAATGTCTAGGTCTGAAACCTCTTCCTCCACCATCGCTTCTTCCTCCGCTCTAGGTATGTATTATCTTGGGGCCTTTCTTTCCCGGTGAGTGACTAGCAGAGTGACCACCAGAGTGACTGCCAGTAGTCTGCTGCCTGTCAGCTTCTTCACATAACTTGAGCCCTTTTTCCCAATACACATCCCAGGCTTGAGCCATGGACATGTTTGCGAAGTAACCCTCGGATGCGAGCGTCTTGAATTCATCAACAGATCTTGGCTCAGTTCCGACATCTGAAATGGCATAGGTGTCTCTGTCTGTTGGAATGCCTCCATGTTGTTTCAGAATATTCATAACTCGGGCATCCATCTTTCCTTCCACCTCCTTCATCCCTGCTTCAACTATCTTTCTCTTTTCAGCCATGGGTATTGCATGATGTTGGAGCGGCAGAGTCACGGGAAGTTTGCTGATGATATCAGCTGTGACAAGACCTTGTTCGGGGGTTTTAGCAATCATCAAGGTCATATCTTTCGAACCTTCCCCCTCAACAGATTTTCCTTTCTTCTCTCTTCTCTGTTCCTCAGCTGTCTTTCCCTTCACAGTTGCGTCCACCTTTTTAGCTTCAGATCCTTTCAACGCCTTTAGGTATTCCTTTTCGCCCTTTTTGGCATCATCAAAGGAGAGAGGAACCCCTGGAAACAAGCTAGAAATCATGAAGTCTAAGCGGCTAATAGCTGAGGTATGCATCGAATCTGCTGCGGAGTATGCTGCACGGAATTCGGAGCGGGTGGCATTGGATTCAACTGTCACCAACCTCATTTCAGCCATGAGGAGGCTGAACTTCCTATCCATGTTCTCCTCAACGCGCAGGAGCTCTTTCTTATTATATTCACGCAACAGCTGCATCTCTGTGGTGTGAGACTCATGCATTCGATCGATGTTCTCTTACATTCTTGTCTTCATATCAGCATTCTCAGCCCGCCAAACTAGCAATTTATTGAACAATGTCCTGAAATATCGAGCTTGTTCTACGCGCATTGTTTGTTGTTGTTGCCACCATTCCCGGATCCTGACAATTATTCCTCGCAGATCGGCAATAAGATGTGCGTCTCTGTTATCCAGCCTCATGTCCAGTGAGGCCTGGTGCCTCTCCATCTTCTCTATCTCTGCAAATATGGCCTTGAAAACTTCTCGAACCTCAGCTGTCACTTCTGTCTCAGCTGGCGGCCAAGCAACATCAAAGTCAAAGTCTGCTGGGACGATGGTGTCTGTTGGAATAACGGGATCAGGTTTATGGAAACGTTCTTGATCTCGATCTGATTCTTCAGGAAGGTCAAGTACTTCCAGAGAGAAGGGAAACGATTCTTCAATCGAATCATCATGGGCAACGGGAATCTGCTCAATGACAACTTGTGCTCGTGAAGTTCCTGGTGGAGTCGATCTCCTGCTGCAGCTTGGGGATCTGTGCGATTGACTGCTTTTGTGTGGGTCTGTTGTGAAGTTGACCCAGCTTGCTGAGCCTCAGCTGTCTTAACAGCTTCGTCGGTCTCAGCTGATTTTTCCATATGAGTTGACTGGTCCTCGGTGTAGGTCCCAAGGGGTATGAGTGTAAGGTTTAGAAGGGGGGTTGAATAAACCTTACCAACTTTTCGATTTAGTCCTTTTTAAAATTCAGAGTTGATACTACACATTTTGTGTCTTGGTGGGATGACCAATTTAGTTAATCGGAGAGTTAGTCACTCAACAGACTGATCGAGCCGTTGATAGAATAACTCAATTTGTTAAGATGAATTAGCTCAATGCAGTTTGTTTTCGGGCGGAAGACTTAACACCCTTAAATTTGGTTTAGTTATGATTTAATGCTTAGTTTTAGTACTTAGAGATTATCAAGTGGATAGCAAATTTATCAGCAGAGTTAAACAAATAAGATGCAGGAATTAAAATGCTGAAATGTAAATGACACAATAAGTTTTTATAGAGGTTCGAAGATGGGGTAATTCTTCTACTCCTCTCTTCTCCAACTCCTGGAGGAATCCACTAAGTATTGATCAATATATAGAGTGGTAACAGTCCAGATACAAGTCTTGATCGCACTGGTGACTTGATCCTTTGGGACTCGATCCGAGATGCCTTGGTCACTCGGTGGCTTCTCGTATGACTCAGCTTTCTTCTTCACAGGCAATTTTGCGCTTTGCTACTACTGACTCACTTGCTCAAGCTTTTTGGATTTGATCACGAAGCCCTCCAAAACTCGAGACTGGTTTGACCTTGAACCTTCCTACAATCCTCCGTGGAATGTAGACCCCTTTTCTTCAAAAGTTTCCTCTTCAACCGATTGGAGTTATCTTTCCTTCACAGGAGTGTTGGATTGATTTTCTTCGTAGTGTAGGCTTGAGGCTTAATCTTGAATGATTTTGAGAATATTTTGATTACGATTCGGATGTTAGCTTGAATGTTCGTGGTTGGGTAATCAAAAGTCTTTTCTCGAGTCATTCCTCGGCCTTTTATAGTGATTTTTCAAAAAATCGCCCGTTGAAGAGATAGGCTTATTTTTTGAAAGTCACTTGTGGTCGTTGGCTTGTCTTGTTACTGATCCTTGAAATTGCCACTTCCTCGTATGAATTGTTCTTGACTTTTCGAGTTCGACACGGTGTAGTGCTTCCTATTGGTTTATTCCTCTTGCACGCTTCTAGATCGAGCACTTCGAGAAAGGTAGCATGGAGATATTACTTGTTTAAGTAATTCTCTTGATTTCAGGCAACGGATCTCTTTCGCTTATCTCGACTTGATCGCATTTCCTTGCTTTCCCAGGCGACTTAGAGTCAGCTTCTAATCATTGGATGACTCTTCTGTCACTTCAACTAGAGACTTGGCTATCTTGAGTCAACTTGGTGATGTTTTACTCAACTCTATCTCAGTTGTACCTTCAGTCGAGTTCCCATCTTCTCTTCTTTGCCAAACTCAGTTGTCTCGCAGCGGGGTCTTCCTTCTAGTCTCCAGTTGTCTTTTTGCATGTTTAGGCATAGCTGACTTAACTCAGCTTGACCCGCCCTGTTTATTACAATGCAGTTTACAACAGAAATGGGGTGCCAACTTCCTATTCTAAGTTTTACATGACATTCATCAAAATCTAAACAATAAATTTCCCAACAATTTCCCCCTTTTTGATGATGCCAAAACTTAAAACATTCAAAATGTAAACAGCAAAGATACATACAGATAGTGCATTCACAGAGAATGTATGCGTAGAATCAATCCTTTTATTGATCATAACATTCTTGTTCTTTTACACAAATGAAATGTATTTACATAGTAAGATACATGAAGGGGTGGACAACAACACTTCATCTCCTTCGCTGCCTCCTTCTTTCTTCTTCTTCAGTTCTGTCATCTTCTGCTCTTCTTCTCTTTCTCATCTTCGCTTTCTTCTTCTTCTTCTTTTCATATGCCTTCCTTCCGGCAGACTTCATCTCTTCTTAGTCTCTCTTGTCTCTCCTCCCAAAGTGAGTTTGTCTTTTATTTTCTTCTTCGATTCTTTTCACATACTCAAGCATTGTTTTTAGCCACTTGCAGATTGGCTACTTGGTCAAGACCATTGATGAGATCCCTCCTTTTTGCCTGGATCTATGTATTCAATGTTTTTGGGCGGAGGTCAGGTCCAAGCCTCTTCCTCCACCACGCTTCTTCCTCTACCTCTCCTCTCGGGCGTGTATTGATCTTGGGGTCTTTTCTTCCTGTGAGTGACTAGCGGAGTGACCAAAGCAGAGGACCGCCGGTAGTCTCCGCTGTCAACTTCTTCACATAGCGTGAGACCCTTTTTCCCAAGATAAGTCCGAGGCTTGAGCCATGGACATGTTTGCAAAGTATCCTTCGGGATGCGAGCGTTTTAAATTCATCAATCGATCTTGCTCAATTCCGGCATCCGAGATGGCATAAGTGTCTCGTCTTTTGGAATGCCTCCATGTTGTTTCAAGATATTCATAACTCAGGCATTCATCCTTCCTTCCACTTCATCCATCCCTCGCTTCAATGTCTTTCTCTTTTCGGCCCATAGATACAAACAGAGTGTTGGAGTGGCGAGTCACTGGGAGTTTTTGGTGATAATATCATTTGTGACAAGACCTTGTTGGGGGTTTGTGCAATCATCAAGGTCACATCTTTCGAGCCTTCCCCCTCAACAGGACTTTCCTTTCTTTTCTCTTGAAGTTTTTAGTCAGTTTTTTTTCCTTCACAGTGCTCCTCTTTCTCAACGCGGATCTCTTGCCGCTTTTAGGTATTACTCTTCCCCTTTTTGGCATCATCAAAGGAGAGAGGAACCCGGACACATACTAGCAAGCAAGAAGTCGAGTCTGCTGATAGCCGAGTTCTGTTTCGAGTCTGCTGCAGAGTATGCGGCGCGAAACCTGAGCGAGTAGCATTGGATTGGTGAAATTAACTTCATTTCCATGAGAAGGTGAACTTTCGATTCATGTTTTCTTCCATACGCAGAGCTCACTCTTATTTTGCTCATGCAGCCTTTATCTCGGCGAGTGTGAGATTCATGCATGTGCTCAATGTGTTCTCTCAATTGCGTCTTTGCATCGGCATTCTCATTTCGCCATACCAAAAACTTGTTGAACAATGTCTGAAATATCTAGCTTGTTCCACACGCATTGTTTCTTCTTTGTTGCCACCACTCCCCGATTCTCGATTATGCCTCTCAAGTCGCAGATAGTTGGCATCTCGTTATCACCTCATGTCCATCGAGGCCTGGTGCCTCTCCATCCGTTCAATTTTCGTAAATAATGCTTTGAACACCTCCCGAACTTGAGCTTGTTCCCTCTTGCGGTGATGGCCAAGCGAGGTCAAAATCATAGTCACCGAACGATGGTATCGATAGAATGACAGGATTTGGTCCGTGAAAGCGCGAGATCTCTTTCGACTCTTCGGGAGGTTGGGTACCTCCGAGAGAGAGAAGGAAATGATTCTACAAAGGAATCATCACGGGCAATCGGGATTTGTTCAATGATGAGTGGTGCGCGTGAAGTTCCTTGTGAAGTCGAACCCGCTGCGGCTTGGGAGCTGCGCGTGGACTCTGTTTGGTGGGGTTTGTTGTGAATTTGACCTTTTTGAGCCTCAATTGTATCTCAACAGTTTTTCGCTCGGTCTCAATGGTTTCTCCATTGAGTTGATCGGGTCCTCGGCCTTATCGAAGCGTCATCGGACGATGATGAGATTTCCATGGGTGGCTCATCATCAAAATTTAAAGTTTGACGAGTAGTCTTGAGGTCGACTTGCTCGTGGTTGGAACATCCTCGGTGAGTCTTTTGGATCGATTCTGATGGGGATGACTCGGCTTCATCGTCTTCTTCCGATCCCGAAAGGTTACATCGGGATTATCCGGGAATCGTGAAGCGCACTTATCTTCTTTTCGGATGGATCAATGATAGCGGGAGGGATGTTCTCAGCTTGGCCGTTACTCCCCGGGAAGTCTCAACCTCCCGTTGGCCTTCATTACCTCCTGCAGTCTCTCTGCAATGAGGCTGGACATCCCTTTCGGCATTGTGTTTGTCTTAGGGTCTTCTGCGGTGGCATCCATTGGAGTCTCAACCCCATGGATTGCACTTTCATCGCCTAGAGTGTTAACTCCGGGGTTGTTCCTTCCTCGTGCCTCGATCGCATCGCAGCGCCATTAGCCTTCGAGAGCGGTTGGCACCTCACCGAGACAGCAGTCTCAATCGCCTCGAGCCGTTGATGACAACTTTCTTGTGTACTTTGTGGTTGTTCCTTCTCCACTTCGCCTCCTAGATTCGTAGTAGAGTCATCTCCGGCATCCTCCGACCTTCTTTGTAGTGGAGGAGTTTCCCCCTTGGGGCGGCGTCACCGGTGAGTGACTTGGAATGGGGTCACTCGTCTCCAAACTCCCATTGTTTCTCCGAGTGTTCGGTAGTTGGGGCGGTGGTAAGACACCTTCATTAGGGGTTGGCTCGACCTGGGGTCCCCACTAACCGTTTCATCATGAGTTCCTTTAATTCTTCTTCCGAGTGAGAGGGAAGTGGTGGCGGCAACAATAATGGCAATATCGCACCACTCCCCATTGGGTCTATCTCGGTGTGTTTTGGAGGACTCTCATGGTCCCTCCATCATTCTTTGCTCATGAAGAATTCTCGATTCGTGCATTGCTTGCCTGCATTTGCAACTCTTCGTGGCAAGAACAGGTCCAGATCCTCATCGCTTTCGATAGACGCGTCAAGGAGAGGATGTGTATGTTCGTAGTGCGGTGATAGGCGGATGTTGGCCTTCTCACGTGCCTCGCCTTCCTGCTGTCTCTCCTTCTCCTTGTCCTTGAAGATCCGCAAGATGTTCGTGCAATTTTCTTCATCCAAAGTGCTTGGACCACGATCGTCACTCCAAGAAAGTTCATCAGTTCCTCTTCTTCGATAAACTCGGGCCTTTGGAATCGTTTCCTGGATCGACTCGACTTCCACTTCCTCCACTCTCGCAGACGATTTTGGATGTCCGGATAAGGTGGGGATAGGATCATCACATCATCATCTCTATCGACTTCTTCTTGCTGTCCCTCATTCTCGGGATAGAAGGTAGCAAGCTCGGTGCTCCATATCATTTGCACCGCATTGCGGGAGGGGATACGATCATCACAGGCGAGTTAGCTTTCTCGGCTACTTCTTGTGTCTCGATTGTTCGAACTACAAGCCCGGGTCTTGATTTCTCTTGACGCTTGCCAGAGACTTGGTTGTTTATCAATAATTTGCGGAGACTCTACTTCTCCGAGTCTCGTATCTGTTTTGGTGAGTGGTGACTCGGTCGGTTTCTCAAGTTCGAACGCTTGAAGATTTTTTTCTTCTCTTAGTTTGTACCGAGAGGGATTTAGTTCGGAGAGAGTGTCTTAGTCTTGGGCGGCGAGGCGTCTTTGGTGTTTTTCTTCGAGAGTGGCCGTCTTGGCTTATCGTTCTCTTCTTTTTGACGATAGGAGAAGGTATTTGAGATTCCTTCTCGGCCGCCTTCTTCAGGGCGGGAGACACGGCTGCGGGGGCGGGTGATTCACTGTGGGCGGGAGCAGATTTGTTTTCTTTTTTGCGGGGGTTAGCGATTCTTAGCAAAACTTGTAGGGCGACTTTCTTCTTTGGTGGAGAGGAAACAATCAGTATCTTTGGTCACGGTGATTCCCCTCACTTGTATCGCCTCTCTTGGCGTAGGCTCTCTTCTGTGCGCCAGAGAGGTTTGATCTTAGGGGTGTTCATCGAATCGAATTCCGAATTTTCTTCGACTTCCTTGAATCGAATTTAATCGAACGAACATTTTAAACCTCAATTCGAAATTCGATCCTAATTCGATTAATTCGAATCGAATTTAAACGGATTGGATTTCTCGATTTTCGAATCGAATTCGAGTCAATCCAATTATCCAAATTTATCGATAAAGTGAATGACGTTTGGATTCATAACATAATATTTTTGGACTATACCCAATAAAATTCCAGATTTTTTTTTTCAAAATTATAAATTATCGGCTAACCATTTTTTATTGTTTAATTTAACTAAAGACTATCATAAATTCATAACGAACTCCCTTATATAAATTTAATAAATCATTTTGTGTCAATTTTATACTAGCAGTAGTTACTTGATAAATAACTTTTATACTCAAATATGAGGTATCAAATTGATAAAGTGTTTATAGTTCAAATATTTAAAAATCAACATTTGTGTATGTGTGTAGATAAAGAGATATAGTGTGTGTGTTCATATAATTTATTATTTTATTATGATCTGAAGATAAATATATGTAATATAGTGTACAATATATAATGTATAATGAATATTGTAATAAGAATTTAAAACAAAGGAAAAAAGTCAAAGAATATTGTATAAATGTATAATGTATGTTGTATAGTGTATGTACACAAGTTTTGTACATTTCATACAATGGACATAACTGGTGAAATATTCTTAGATTATTTCACCACATGCCTCCACGTGAGACTGTAAGAGCGAAATAATTTTTTCCTAAAATATATTTTTTAGCACAAAAAATGATTATTTGAATATGGTCTAAAGATAAAAATTTGAAGCAATATAAAATGTATTTCACATACTATTAAGTATAATAATTTCTAACAAAAACTAAAAAACAAGAAGGAAAGAGCATATATTTATAATTTTACATTTACATTTAAACATTAATGTTTTATTCATTTATATATATATATTATAAATGCATGTGTATAATTTACATATATACATTAAATAATTATGTATAGTGTGAATTATATACATATAAATTTCGAATTGTAATACGAATTCGAATCAAAATACTGAATTCAATTTAGTCGAATTTCACTCGAATTAGATTTTGAATAGAATTCGAAAAAAAAAAACTCAATTCGTTATTCGATTAAAATATTCATATTCGAAATTCGATTCGAAATTCAAAAATCCTAATTCGAAACTAAAATTCGAATTCGAACCGAATCAAATTCGGATCCATTCGAAAAATGAACACCCCTATTTGATTTGAACATCCTCTTGTTTACATGGAATGCCTTTCCATGTCGAAGAGGGACTCCTTTTACCTCCATCAGTGGCCAATCACCGGCCGTATCCGTGGATCCTCCAAATGCTCCATTCTCCTTGAAGGATCTGCATTTCACATCCTGGCTGGCAGTCTGTGAGACAAACTCACCCCAATTTACTTGCTTTTCTTCAATGATCGCGACCATGACGATCAATTTTGCTTTGATAGTTGGTCAAAGCCGCCAAATTTGATGTCTATGCATTTGGCAACTATGTCCAACAGCAGTTTGTGGTAGTCCTCCTTCGGCCCGACCTCTTGTTGGTTGTGTAGACTATCTTATCAAGATAGTCGGTCTTAGCTACTTCCTTCCAAGCGGCCAAGTCTACATCGCCTTCATTGATTTACGGTGCTCCTTCCGCGGTAATGAGCGGTGTTACGCCAAATCTTTGGCAGAGATGATGAACTCCTTCCCGTGAACAGGAGGATTTGATCCCCTCATCGTGAATCTCGGCGTTCACGAGAATCGGCGACCTCTTCCACATAGGTCATCGGGAGCTCCATCGTCGAGAAATGGTTTTAGCCCGAACTTTTCGAGCTTTTCCCCAATCTTCTTTATGAGGGCGTCATCGGACCCTGTTTGACCATACCCTCGAAATCCACAAGAGCCCGGTGTGGATTTGCTTCCCTAGCTTGACGAAATCATAAGTCGATGCCATTTTTTAGTATTTCACGGAAAGAAACTTAGAAGTTGATTTGAAGATTGATAGGGTTTTGAGAGAGTTTTGCCTTTGCTTCTGAGAGAGAAATGAACAGTTTTGGTAATATGTGAGAGAAACGGACGAAAATGGTTTAAGTATGGTTTCTGAAAGGACGTGCGGGTGGTTTTTGAAATGTGATCGAAATCAACGGCTTAGATTTTGCATGCCGATTAGCATTTAATGTCTCGAATTTAATGCGACAGCATTTATATCCAATCATAAGCTTGGTGTGCAGCTTTTGCCTGTACACATCATAATTATGCTGACGTCATTCTTAAAAACATTCCCGCTTAGTAAAAATGATTGCGTTTTTGTCACTTTGCTCATAAATGACTCAGCTTTTCCCTTAGCTGATTTAACCCTTCTTCTCACAGTTCTCTTTGTGACTCAGCTGTTAGCAAATTCGGTATAGCTGTCTTTCCGATACGGCTGATTCACTTAGCTGATCTGAGAGTTCGGCCCTTTTTCCCTTTTTGTGTTTCATTTCTTTTCTTTGATTCTTATGAGTGTTAGCTCAGCTCAATTAATCCTAACTCCTGTTTGAGTTCTTCAAATCTTGACTCACATAATGGTTTTGTGAATATATCAGCCAACTGTTTATCAGTTGAAATATATTCCAAGATGATGTCTTTCTTTTCAACATGATCTCTTATGAAGTGATATCTGACATCGATATGTTTTGTTCTTGAGTGCAACATAGGATTTTGAGTGATTGCAATTGCACTTGTGTTATCACACATGATTGGAATTTCCTTTTCTTCAATTTCATAGTCTCTCAGCTGCTGTCTCATCCATAGGATTTGGGCACAATGTTTGCCCGCAACTATGTATTCTCGTCGTTTTGTAGAGGTGGCTATTGAATTTTGCTTTTTGCTAAACCAGAAATTAGCTTTGTTTCCAAGCATTTGACATGTGCCCAAGTGCTTTTCTGTCAACTCTACATCCAAAGATAGTCGTCAGTCGAATAGCCAATTAGCTTGAATCCACCTTCCTTTGGATACCATAAGCCAACTTCTTGGCTTCCTTTCAAATATCTCAAGATCTCTTAGCATTTTGATCATATGGCTCTCTTTTGGAGCAGATTGAAATCTTGCACATACACCTATAGCAAAGGTGATGTCCGGCCCGCTTGCTTTGTGAGATAAAGCAATGATCCAATAAGTGCTCAGTATCTTGTTTGATCTACAAGCTTGCCATCCGCATCCATGTGCATTTTTGATGTATTCATTCGTATTTTTTTGAAGACTTCTCTTCCATACCAAATTTTTTCATTAAATCTCTCGTGTATTTTTGTCGACTTATGAAGGTTCCATCCTTCATTTTGTTTCACTTGAGTCCAAGGAAGATTGCCAGCTCTCCCATCATGCTCATTTCGAATTTGCTTTGCATGAGGTTTGAAAATTTATCACACAGTTCTTTGTTTGTGGATCCAAAAATGATGTCATCCACATATATTTGAACAAGCAGTATGTTCTTCCTGTCTTGAATTCTGAAGAGTGTTCTATCCACTTTTCCTTTTGTGAATCCATTCTCAGTCAAGAATTGGGACAGTGTATCGTACCATGCTCTGGGTGCCTGTTTCAATCCATATAGAGCTTTCTTGAGTTTGTATATCTTATCTCCAAGAGTCTTCTGCTCAAATCCTGGAGGTTGTTCAACATACACTTCTTCTTCCAATAAACCATTTAGGAATGCACTCTTTACATCCATTTGATATACAATAAAATTCTTGTGAGCTGCATAGGCAAGAAACATCCTAATAGCTTCCAATCTTGCTACAGGGGCAAATGTTTCATCAAAATCTATTCCTTCTTCTTGGCAATATCCTTTGGCTACTAATCTTGCTTTGTTTCTTACCACTGAACCTTCCTCGTTCATCTTGTTTCTGAACACCCATTTAGTGCCAATAACATTTTGATGGGTGGGTCTTTGAACTAACTCCCATACTTTGTTTCTTTCAAACTGATTCAGCAATTCTTGCATAGCTTGAATCCAATGTGTGTCATCCAATGCTTGTGACACATCTTTGGGCTCTATTTGTGAGATAAAGCATGTGAACATAACTTCTTGTTGAGTTCTGGATGTTGTTTTGACACCTTCTCTTATATCTCCAATGACAAGTTCTCGTGGATGGTCTCTCACCCATCTTACATCAAAGGTTGGAGTAAGTTAGCTGGATTGATCGTCTTGCGGTGTGTTGCTTTGATCGCTCTCTCGTCATCACTTAGCTCTGATTTTCGGTTTGTTTTTGAGACTCACTATCTCATCTTCATCCGAGTTTATAATTCGACTTGACCAAAGATAGGGACTTTTTCGCATGGTTGGATGATTCAACTTATCAACCGACTCTTCAATGTCTTCTCCATTTACATTTGGCTCATCGAATACCACATGAATGGATTCCTCTCGCAACCATAGTCCTCTTGTTGAGTAATCGTAGGCTTTGCTTTTTCGGTGAGTATCCCAAGAAGATACCTTCATCATCTTTAGCATCGAAAGCCTTTAGATTGTCTTTGCCATTGTTATGGATGAAGCATTTACATCCAAATATTCTAAAATATGCAACATTTGGTTTTCTCCTGTCCAAATCTCATAGGAGTCTTTGTCATTTGTCTGTTTATCATACATCTATCTTGAGTGTAGCAAGTCGTGTGTTGATTGCTTGACCCCCAAAATCTTTTTGTAACCCCGCTTCGCTAACATGGTCCTTGCCGCTTCTTTGAGAGTTCTATTCCTTCTTTCTCGCAACTCCATTCTCATTGTGGAGTCCTTGCTGCAGATAATTCATGACCAATGCCATTTTCAATACAATATGAGTTATTATACCATTGACAAACTCGGTTCCTCTCGTCTCCGATCTTATTTTGATAATGGTTTGGCTCTTCGCATTTTGAATCCTCTTCATAAGTCGTGGTAGTTTCAGAGAGTTTCTTTCTTCTTAGACATGAATATTGTCAATGTATATCTTTAGTAGTCATCTACTACCACCAATGTATATTTCTTCCCACTTATCTTTGGTGGTTCAACTGGACCAAATAGATCCATGTGTAGCATATGCAATATTATTGTTGAAGATGGACATGTCTTTTCTTTGAATGATGATTTGATTTGTTTTCCTTCGACATCGTCACATATACTCTTCTTCTTGTATTCGAGTCCTGGAAGTCCTTCCACAAGATTGCTTTCGCAAGCTTGTTAAGTGTTTTGAAATTCGGGTGACTCGGCTTTTTGTGCCACAAACCTAACTTGATTCAATTTGTGCTCTTTTGCTAATAGACAGGTGTTGGGTGTTGCGGTTGACCAATCCACTACATACATGTTCTTTTTGTCCGCATCCTTGCAACACAACTTCATTTGATTCAATATCCTTGATTTGGCATATACCCATGTTAAATCCAACATTATAACCCTTGTCACGAGTTGGTCGATGCTTAGCAAGTTGAAGTTGAGTCCTTCAACATATGCAACATCCGTGATTTCTAATCCGATTCTTCTTGATGGATCCAATGCCTCTTATTTCTCCCTGGAGCTTCATTTCCTCCAAATATGACTTTTGCTCCTTTGACTTCCTTGAATTTTGACAGATTTTTCTGTTTCTGTCATATGTCCGGAACATCCACTATCCATGTACCAGGTTCCGCACTCGGTTTCCCCTTGAACCGCAATCAAAAAATTAAGTTTTAGGTACCCATACCTGCCGGGTCCCGAGGGGTTAGTATTGTAAGATGATCCAACCAACCTATAGCCAAATGATTTGACTCTAAGAGGTTGCCATCTATCGGTGCCATAATCATAATTAATTTTGGCAAATTGCTTGGGGATTCTAGGTTCATACAAATTGTCTCTCTTTTTGTCAGTATGCCTGTGTATGTGTTTTTAGCAATTGCCTTCTTTGGGTAGTTGTGATATCTCTAAGTGTAGTGCCAGGTGCATATGTGTCTTTGATGAAAGCTCTTATACCTTTGGAATGGTCTTTGCTGAGTTCTAGGCCTTTGCCATTTGGGCTTATATTCCATAGGTCTTTGCTGATAGTTCACATCATTCCAATCAACTTGGCTTGGGTATTTTCTACCATTCCCATCATATGTGTTTCTTTTATAGATCTTCTGGGATTTTTGGTAGCTTTGTTTCTTCTTTACAGAGTATTTCCTGTTTGGAGTTTGCTGAGGAACTCGGCTGAATTTCTTCTCAGCTATCCTCTCATCACACTCAACTGGCTGTTTTCCTTTTCCTTTATAACCAATGCCAGTTTGCTTGTAATTGTGCTTTGGAATAAATGTGTGTGCACCATTTGGAGTTTTGGATTTTTGAGATACTTCATTGCTTGAAGATCCTTTTTCCAAAATCACTTTTGGAGATTGACATAGCACGAGGAATTAAATCCTAAGTCCTGTCTTGTCTCCACATTCTCTTTCGCTCATGATAAGATCATCCAATGACTTAGATGCCTTAGTGAATGAGGCAATCACATTTTTGAGGTCATTCTCCTCTTTTCTATGGCAGCTATTTCGCTTATTATCTTGGCATTTTCAGGTCTTTAAACTTTTATTCTCATCGCCTATTTGACTTAGAGTACTCTAAATTCTCCTTAGTCATTTGTGAGTTTTGGCTCTTGAGTAAAAGTTGTTTTCCTCATTTAGTAGTGTGTGTGAGGATTTAATGTGTTCAAAATCTTTCATCATTTTGCCTAATGAATCATAAAGATCAGTGGGTGATGAAGTGTGTGTGTCACGATCACTATCACTAGAATCCGAGTGTGATGAGTTAGAGTGTACCTCATCTTCTAGGCCAGGTTGCTCTTGTTTCTTGGCCATCAAACAGATCAAGGCTTCTTCTTCAGAGTCACTTGAGTAGTCACTTCACTACTCTCTAAATCAGTGTGTCTCTTGACTTGGTTTGTCTTTTAGATCTCTGCTGACCAACATTGCTTTTTTTTCTTTTCTTGTCTTCTTTCTCAAGACCTTTCTTTCTTCTTCATTCTGTATTTGTTGACTACGAGGATATGGGCAATCAATGGCATAGTGACCTGGTTGCCTACGGTTCAAAGATAGATTTTCAACCTTTTGATCGACTCTTTCCATTCTGGATTTTCGACTCTTTGATATTCACCTTTTGATGCTCTATTCTCTTGGTTGGCCTATCTTCCTCGACTTGGAGGAGCCGAGTGTCTTCCGGAGGATTCGCCCTTGCCTCTCTTGTAGTTCTTATTGAAGAACTTGTTAAACCTTTCAACCATCGGGGCTATTTCTTCTTGGTCAATGACCTCTTTGACCTCGACTCTCTTGCCATCCTTCACAATTAAATTTGTTTTGGGTACAAATTGTCTCTTCCTCGATCTTTCTTCTCACTCAAATTCGTAGGCTTTGAGATCCGAGAATAGCTCATGGTTGGATGTTTTCGATAGGTCCATGGAATGTCTTAGTGCCATGACCTTCATTTCCCATTCCGGTGGGAGACTTTTTAGGATCTTCATACACATTTCCTTCGTGTATATTCTTTTCCAAGTGCGAGATAGCTCGTTGGTGATTTCGTGAATCGAGCATCCAGTTGATCCAGGTTCTCTCCGCAATCATTTTGAAATTCTCAAATTTTCTCGTATGTACCACCGATAATTTATTTTCCTTGATTTGCTCGAGCCTTCACAAATCAATGTTAGCTTGTCCTGCATTTCTTTAGTCGTTTTGCATGATTTAACTTTATTGAACATGGCTTTGTCCAAAGTTTTGTAAATGATGTCCTTGGCCACATTGTCCAGGTTGTATCTTTTTCTGTCATCATTTGTCCATTCAGTTCTTGGTTTTTCAACCATAGCATTTGGTCTAGAGCAACATCCTCTTCACCTTCATTTGCTGAGCTCTTCTTCTGTTTGTGTTCACTTTTAAAATTTGCGTGGCCCATCCTCTATCACTATCCACATCTCATCATGTAATGCTGATAGATGAGCCTGCATACGAATTTTCCAATCATCAAATTCTTCAATTGTGAACATAGGGATGCGTGTCAAATTTGCTTCCATGATAATAACTTTTAATGATAAAAGGAGTTTTGAAAAACTTAAGTACTAAAACAAACTTTGAAAAATTTGGAGATCTAGCTCAGTAACCAGTGCGGAAGGCTCAATGAACCAACCGCTCTGATACTACTTGTAGGTCCCAAGGGGTGTGAGTGTAAGGTTTAGAAGGGAGGGGGTTGAATAAACCTTACCAACTTTTCGATTTAGTCCTTTTTAAAATTCAGAGTTGATACTACACAGTTGTGTCCTTGGTGGACAGCCAATTTAGTTAATCAGTAGAGTTAGTCACTCAACAGACTCGACTGAGCTGTTGATAGAATAACTCAGCTGTTAAGACTGAATTAGCTCAACTGCAGTTTGTTTTCAGTGGAAGACTTAACACCCTTAAATTTGGTTTAGTTATGATTTAATGCTTGGTTTTAGTACTTAGAGATTATCAAGTGGATAGCAAATTTATCAGCAGAGTTAAACAAATAAGATGCAGGAATTAAAATCTTTGAAATGTAAATGACACAATAAGTTTTTATAGAGGTTCAAGATGGGGTAATTCTTCTACTCCTCTCTTCTCCAACTCCTGGGAGGAATCCACTAAGTATTGATCAAGATATACGAGTGGTGGTACAGTCCAGATACAAGTCTTGATCACACGGTGACTTGATCCTTTGGGACTCGGTCGGAGATGCCTTGGTCACTCGGTGGCTTCTCGACGACTCGGCCTTCTCTTCACAGGCGTTTGCCTTGCACTACTCTGACTCACTTGCTCAAGCTTTTTGGATTTGATCACGAAGCCCTCCAAAACTCGAGACTGGTTCGACCTTGAACCTTCCTACAATCCTCCGTGGAATGTAGACCCCTTTTCTTCAAAAGTTTCCTCTTCAACCGATTGAAGTTATCTTTCCTTCACAGGTGAGTGTTGGATTGATTTTCTTCGTAGTGTAGGCTTGAGGATTAATCTTGAATGATTTTGAGAATATTTTGATTACAATTCGGATGTTAGCTTGAATGTTCGTGGTTCGAGGTAATCAAAAGTCTTTTTCTCGAGTCATTCCCAGCCTTTTATAGTGATCTTTCAAAAATCGCCCGTTGAAGAGATAGCTTATTTTTTGAAAGTCACTTGTGGTCGTTGGCTTGTCTTGTTGCAGTCCTTGAAATTGCCACTTCCTCGTATGAATTGTTCTTCAGCTTTTCAGAGTTTTGACACGGTGTAGTGCTTCCTATTGGTTTATTCCTCTTGCACGCTTCTGGGACTGAGCACTTCGAGAAAGGTAGCATGGAGATATTACTTGTTTAAGTAATTCTCTTGATTTTGTAGGCAAATGAGATCTCTTTCGATTATCTCGACTTGACCGCATTTCCTTGCTTTCCCAGGTGACTTAGAGTCACTTCCAATCATTGGATGACTCTTCTGTCACTTCAACTAGAGACTTGGCTATCTTGAGTCAACTTGGCTGATGTTTTACTCAGCTGTATCTCACCGCACCTTGATCGAGTTCGTCTTCTCTTCTTTGCCAAACTCATTGTCTCACAAATGAGTCTTCCTTCTAGTCTCCGGTTGTCTTTTTGCATATTTAGGCATAGCTGACTTAACTCAGCTTGACCAACCCTGTTTATTACAATGCAGTTTACAACAGAAATGGGGTGCCAACTTCCTATTCTAAGTTTTACATGGAATTCATCAAAATCTAAACAATAAATTTCCCAACACTCGGCCATATCAGAAGTGTCATCGGACGATGATGAGATTTCCAAGGGTGGCTCATCATCAAAATTAAAGGTTTGGCGAGTAGCCTTAAGGTCAGGCTTACTCGTGCTTGGGAGAACATCCTCAGCTGATTTTGTTGGATGGGCAATAGGGGATGACTTAGCTTCGTCTTCACCTTCAGATCCCAGAAAGGTTACATCTGGATTTTCTTGGGAATCGTGAAGAGCACTTATCTCCTTTTCAGATGGATCAATGATAGTAGGAGGGATGTTCTGTGCTTCCGTCTCTTTACCCCGGGAAGTCTCAACCTCCCGTTGGCCATCACTACCTCCTGCAGTCTCAACTGCAGCAAGGCCTTGGACGATCCCTTCGACAATGTCAGCTGTCTTGGGGTCTTCTGAGGTGGCATCCACTGAAGTCTCAACTCCATGGATTGCACTTTTCATTTCCCACAGTGTAACTCCCAGGGCAGTTCCTTCCTGTGCCTCGACTGCATCATCAACGTCATTAGCCTTCAGAGCAGTTGGCACCTCAGCTGAGACAGTCTTAAATGTCTGAGCCTCGTCAATGAAAACTTGATGTGTATCTATTTGTTGTTCCTTCTCCACTTCGCCTCCAAGATTCGTTGTGGAGTCAGCTGCAACATCCTTCGACCTTGCTGCAGTGGAGGGAGTTTCCCCCTCAGCTGGCACACAAGCTGAGTGACTTGGAATGGGGTCACTCATCTCCAGACTCCCGCTGTTCCCTTTGAGTATTCAGCCATTGGGGAAGGTGGTAAGACACCTTCATTAGGGGTTGGCTTGACTGGGGTCCCCACAATCCCAGTTTCATCGCCACCTTTAACACCTTCTTCTGAGTGAGCAGGGGAAGTGGTGGCAGCAACAACTGTGGCAATATGATGCACCACTCCCATCGGATCAATCTCCGGTTTGTGATGTGGAGGACTCCCTGGTCCTTCCAATAACCGTTGCTCATGTAGGGCCCTGGATTCCCGCATGGCTTGCCGCATCTCCAATTCTTTCAGAGCGGCAGAGGGTGGAGATCCTCATCACTCCCGAGAGAGGATGTCAAGGTGAGGATGTGTATGATCGGTGGTTCCGGTGAAGGGACAAATCGCCTTTTCTCGAGCTTGACTTCCTCGCGCGCGATCTCCGCTTCTCCTTGTCTTTGAAGATCGCAAGATATCTCGTGCGATTTTTCATCGATTGCTTGGACCACGTTGGTCAATCCAAGAAAGTTCCATTCGTTTTCTTCAATAAACTCGGTCTTTGGAATCGTTTCCTGGATCGACTCAACTTCCACTTCCTCCACTCGTGAGACAATTTTGGATGTCCGGATATGGTGGGGATATGATCATTACATCATCATCATCTCTATCATCTTCTCCTGTTGTCCCTCGTTCTCGGGGATTGAAGGTAGCAAACTTTGGTGCTCCACACCTCAAAGTAGCATCCATTGCGGGGAGGATACAACCCTATCAACATGAGAGTTTGCTTTCTCAGTTACTTCTTGTGTCTCAGCTGTTCTGACTACAGATGTGTCTTTAATTTGCCTCTGCTAATCGGCTTCAGCAGACTTGGCTGTTTCCATCTATAATTTCTGGAGACTCTACTTCTCCAAATAGCAGTCTCAGATCTCTTTTTGGTGAGTGGTGACTCGGCCCGATTTCTATAGCTCGGAACACTTGAAGATTCTTTTTTTAGTCCTTAACTGAGGGATTTCTGGCTCGGATACAGTTTCTTCTGAGTCTTGGGCGGCGGGGGCCGGTGCTGTCGTCTTTTTCTAAGGAGCTGGTCGTGTTATCAGTCCTCCTTTTCTTGATAACCGAAGAAGGTATTTGAGGCTCCTTCTCCGCTGCGGCTGCATGGGCAGGTGACTCGGTTGCAGAGGCAGGTGCATCTTTTGTTTTCTTTTTCTTTGCTGCAGGGGCGTAGATCTTTCTTTGTAGTCGCAGGGCGCTTTCTTCTTCTGGGGAGAGGAGGAGACAAGCTGTTTCTTCAGTGGTCACCGATTCCCCTCACTCATATCAGCTCTCTTGGCATATGCTCGCTTCTGTGCTCCGAAAAGGTTAGACCGGAATATTTTCTTGTTGACATGGAACGCCTTTCCAAGTCGAAGAGGGACTCCGTTTACTTCCATCATCCGGCCAATCACCAGGCCGTATCCCAGGGATCCTCCAAACGAACCATCCTTCTTGAAGGATTTATTCCCAACATTTTGGCAGAGTCTGCTGTATACAAACTCAGCCTAGTTCCCCTTCTTTTCTTCTATGATCGCAACCATCACGATCAACTTAGTTTTGGACAGCTGATTAAAGCTTCCAAATTTGATATCAATGCACTTGGCAACAATATCCAGCAGCTTGTGGTAGTTTTCCTTCAACAACTTCTTCTCAGCTGTGTAGACAACCTTCGCAGCACAGTCGGGCTTGGCTACTTCCTTCCAAGCAGCAGCCAGGTTAACATCAGCTTCATAATCTCCGGCACTCCTTCCGCCGCAAGCGAGCGATCTCGCGGATTGGCGGTGATGGTGAATTTTATCGTGAACAGAGGACTTGATGCCCTCATCGTGAACTTCAACGTTCACGTAGAACTGTGCGACCTCTTCCACGTAGGTCATCGGAAACTCCATCGTCAAAAATGGTTTCAGTCCAGACTTTTCCAGCTTCTCTGCGATCTTCTTCATGAGGGTGTCGTCAGACCCCTGTTTGATCATGTCGTCGAAATCCACAGTAGACCCAGTGTGGATTTGTTTTCCCAACTTGACAAAATCATGAGTAGATGCCATTTCTCGATGTTTTACCGAACGAAACTTTGAAAATGAACTTGAAGATTTGTAGGGTTTTGAGAGAAAATTTCTTTCTTTGCTTTGGAGAGAGATGAACAGTTTTGGTAAAGTGAGAAAAAATTGGAAGAAATGGTATATGTATGGGTTATGAAAGGACGTGCGGGTGGTTTTTGAAATTTGATCAAGATCAACAGCTCAGATTTTGCACGACGATTAACATTTAATTTCTCGCATTTAATGCGGCAGCATTTATATCCAATCATAAGCTTGGTGTGCAGCTTTTGACTGTACACGTCATAATTATGTTGGCGTCATTCTTAAAAACATTCCCGCTTAGTTAAAACGACTGCGTTTTTGTCACTTTGCTCATAAATGACTCAGCTTATTCCTTAGTTGTTTAACCCTTCTCTCTTTGCACATGGATACTCAACTGTCAGTTAACTTGACGCAGCTGATTCTCCGATATGGCTAATTCACATAGCTGATTCAAGAGTTCAACCCTTTTTCATCTTTTCATGTTCCATCTCTTTTCTTTGACTCTTCTGAGTGTCAACTCAGCTCAATTAACCCTAATTCATGCTTGAGTTCTTCAAATCTTGATTCACATAATGGTTTTGTGAATATATCAGCTAACTGCTTATCAGTTGAGATATATTCCAAGGTGATGTCCTTCCTTTCTACATGATCTCTTTTGAAGTGATATCTGACATCAATGTGCTTTGTTCTTGAGTACAACACAGGATTTTGAGTGATTGCGATTGAACTTGTGTTATCACACATAATTGGAATTTCTTTTTCTTCAACTTCATAGTCTCTCAGCTGCTGTCTCATCCATAAGACTTGGGCAACAAATTTGTTTTGCCATGACTATGTATTATGCTTCAGCTGTAGAGGTAGCTATTGAATTTTGCTTCTTGCTAAACCAGGAAATTAACCTATTTCCAAGCATTTGACATGTACCTGAGGTACTCTTCCTGTCAACTCTACATCCAGCATAATCAGAGTCTGAGTAACCAATTAGCTTGAATCCACCTTCCTTAGAATACCATAAGCCAACTTCTTGGCTTCCTTTCAAATATCTCAAGATTCTTTTTGGTGCCGCAGTGATGTGGCTTTCTTTTTTTGGAGCAGATTGAAATCTTGCACGTACACCTACATCAAAGGTGATGTCTGGCCTGCTTGCTGTGAGATAGAGCAATTATCCAATAAGTGCTTTGTATCTTGTTTGATCCACAGGCTTGCCATCTGCATCCATATCCATTTTGACTGATGTATTCATTGGTATTTTCACAGAAGACTTCTCTTCCATGCCAAATTTCTTCATTAAATCTCTGGTGTATTTTGTCTGACTTATGAGGGTTCCATCCTTCAATTTGTTTTACTTGGAGTCCAAGGAAGAATGTCACTCTCCCATCATGATCATTTCAAATTTGCTTTGCATAAGATTTGAGAATTTATCACACTGACTCTTTGTTTGTGGATCCAAAGATGATGTCATCCACATATATTTGAACAAGCAAAAGATACGCTTCCCATCTTGAATTCTGAAGAGTGTTCTATCCACTTTGCCTTTGGTAAATCCGTTCTCAATCAGGAATTGTGATAATGTATCATACCATGCTCTTGGTGCCTGTTTCAATCCATATAAAGCTTTCTTGAGTTTGTAGACTTTATCTCCAAGAGTCTTCTGCTCAAATCCTGGAGGTTGTTCAACATATACTTCTTCCTCCAATAACCCATCAAGGAATGCACTCTTTACATCCATTTGATATACAGTGAAGTTCTTATGAGCAACATAGGCAAGAAACATCCTTATGGCTTCCAATCTTGCCACAGGAGCAAAAGTTTCATCAAAATCTATTCCTTCTTCTTCGCGGTACCCTTTGGCTACCAATCTTGCTTTGTTTCTTACCACGTAACCTTCCTCATTCATCTTGTTTCGAATACCCATTTAGTGCCAATAACATTTTGATGGGTAGGTCTTTGAACCAATTCCCACACTTTGTTTCTTTCAAATTGATTGACTCTTCTTGCATGGCTTGAATCCAATGTGTGTCATCCAATGCTTGTGACACATCTTTTGGCTCTATTTGTGAGATGAAACAAGTGAACATAGCTTCTTGTTGGGTTCGGATCTGGTTTTTACACCTTCTCTTACATCTCCAATGATTAGTTCTCGTGGATGGTCTCTCACCATCTTACATCAAAGTTGGAGTAAGTTAGCCGGATTCGGTCGTCTTGCGGTGTGTTATTTTGATCAGCTCTCTCATCATCACTTATTGCATATTTTCCAGTGTCTTTGAGACTCAAACTATCTCATCTTCATCCGGGTTTATAATTCCCACTTCCGAACTTCAACATAGGGACTCTTTCGCATGGTTGGTGATTCAAGCTTATCGGTGACTCTTCAATGTCTTCTCCATTTACATTGGGTTCATCAAACACCACATGAATGGATTCTTCTCGTAACCATTGTCCTCTTGTTGAGCACTGTAAGCTTTGCATTGGTTGAGTATCCTAAGAAGATACCTTCATCACTTTAGCATCAAAAACCTTTAAATTATCTTTGCCATTGTTGTGTATGAAGCATTTGCATCCAAATATTCTAAAGTATCCAACATTTGGCTTTCTCCCCCCAAATCTCATAGGAGTCTTTGTCATTTTGTCGGTTTATCATGCATCTATTTTGAGTATAGCATGTTGTGTTTATTGCTTCAGCCCAAAATCTTTTAGCGCACTGCTTCACTAACATGGTCCTTGCCGCTTCTTTTGATCCTATTCCTTCTTTCTCGCAACTCCATTTTCTTTGTGGAGTCCTTCTGCCGATAATTCATGACCAATACCATTTTCAACACAATATCGAGTTATTATACCATTGACAAACTCATTTCTCTCTCAGGATCTTATTTTGATAATGGTTTGACTCTTCTCATTTGGATTCTCTTCATCGCCTATGGTAGTTTCTGCAGAGTTTCTTTCTTCTTACACATGAATATTGTCCATGTGTATCTTGAGTAGTCATCTACTACCACCAAGGTGTATTTCTTTCCACTTATGCTAGCTGGTTCAACTGGACCAAATAGATCCATATGTAGCAGGTGCAATATTCTTGTTGAAGATGGACATGTATTTTCTTTGAATGATGATTTGATCTGTTTTCCCATCTGGCATGCATCACATACACTTTCCTTCTTGTATAATGAGTCTGGAAGTCCTTCCACAAGATTGCTACTTGCAAGCTTGTTAATTGTTTTGAAATTCAGGTGACTCACTTCTTGTGCCACGTACCCAACTTGATTCTGTTGTGCTCTTTGCTAGCAGACAAGTGCTTGGTGTTGCAGTTGACCAATTTACCACATACATGTTCTTTTGTCTGCATCCTTGCAACACTACTTCATTAGATTCAATGTTCTTGATTTGGCACACTCCCATATTGAATCCAACATTATAGCCCTTGTCATAGAGTTGACTTATGCTTAATAAGTTGAAATTGAGGCCTTCTACATATGCGACATCTGTAATTTCTAATCCATTTTTCTTGATGGATCCAATGCCTCTTATTTCTCTTGGAGCTTCATTCCCTCCAAATATGACTTTTGCACCTCTAACTTCCTTAAATTTTGACAGATTTTTCTTGTTTCCTGTCATGTGTCTGGAACAGCCACTATCCATGTACCAGGTACCTTATCATATTAATTACCTTTCTCTTTCTCTCACTACCTCTCTTTTCTCCTCCCACTCTCTAAAAAACCCTAAAACTTTTAACTCTTCCCCCTCCCTCCCCATCCCAGCCGCCCCCTTCCCCTCCCCTCCCATCCGCTCCCTTTTCTCCTCCTCCTTCCCTTATCCCCTCCCCTCCCCAACCATGTTTCATGATGGAGCCAATGAAGGTATATCCCTTGTGTTATCCGGAGGTGATCGGTTTTTCCAATCGAGAATGGAGGCAAGTCGAAGGTCGGAGCTACAAAGAGGAGAGTTGGAGCCGGGTAAGTGATGGGTTGCCGATTGCGGTTGAAGATCGGGTGAGGGAGAGGCATTTTTCTTTTCCTTTTTTTTTCGATTTTTCTGTTTTTTTTTTGTCTTTTTTTACCGGTTGATTTGCGAAACTCGTAGGCGGTCGGTAATTTCAGGCTTGCAGTGCGTGTAGTAGCTCGTGCCCGGATTTGTTCGAGTTGGGTAGTCTCCCTTGCGGAGTGCCTTAGTCCTCCTTTCGGAAGGTGGTTTAGTTTCCTTTGGAGTTCTTAGTTTTTATTTGTTTTTAGTAGTTTCTTGTTTTGCTCCCTCGAATTACGGTGGTTTTACCTCTCGTACGGAGTTCTCCCCTTGACATGTATCAATGTATGTATGTTCAAGGTGGCCATTTGCCAGTTGGCAGTGCAAGTTTATTTGAGTAATGAATATATTTCTATCGTTTCGGAAAAAAAAATGTACCAGGTGCCTTGGCACTTAGCTGTTCCTTGAACCTGCAATCAAGGAAATTAGGTTTTAGGTACCCATATTTGTCTGGGTCCTGAGGGGTTAGTATTGTATGATGATCCAACCAACCTATAGCCAAATGATTTGACTCTAAGAGATTGCCATCTATCAGTGCCATAGTCATAATTAATTTTAGCAAATTGCTTGGGGATTTTAGGTTCATACAGCTGTCTCTTTTGTCTGTATGCATGTGTATGTGTTTTAGCAATTGCTTTGTTTTAGTAGTTGTGATATCTCTGAGTGTAGTGCCTAGGTGCATATATGTGCTGATGATAGCTCTTATGCCTTTGGAATGGCCTTTGCTGAGTCTTAGGCCTTTGCCATTTAGGCTTATATTCCATAGGTCTTTCTTTGATAGTTCACATTATTCCAATCACTTGGTTTGGGTACTTTCTACCATTCCCATCATATGTGTTCCTTTCATAGAATTTAGGGCTTTTGGTAGCTCTGCTTTTTTCTTTCGAGTATTTCTGTTTGGAGTTTTTGAGGAACTCTACTGGATTTCTTCTCGGTTGTCCTCTCAAAGACACTCAATCGGCCGTTTTCCTTTTCCTTTATAACCAAGGCCGCTTTGCTTGTGATTGTGCTTTGGAATAAATGTGTGTGCACCATTTGGAGTTTTGGATTTTTGAGATGCTTCATTACTTGAAGATTCTTTTTCCAAAATCACTTTTGGAGCTTGACATAGCACAGAGGAATTAAATCCTAAGCCTGTCTTATCTCCACATTCTCTTTGACTCATAATAAGATCATCCAAGGATTTAGATGCCTTAGTGAATGAGGCAATCACATTTTCTGTTTCGGAAAATGGCTAAGTGTTTAAGTGTTTAGGCTTAGTCGAGGCATGAATTCGATTCAGTCTCTGCAAGACGAAAACGCCCCATATACAAGTGCTAACGGTTTCAGCGTACGTCTCTAAGATACAACGACTATTTCAGTTTCGAATTTACAGCACTTGCAAACCCCAAACACAGCGAACAAAGAGTGTTTAGACTTTCAAGCTATGAAGGAGGAAATATGTCAATATGCTCGAATGCAATATGACCGATTAATTATCTGATGATTTCGTGTGTTCATTCAATCAGCAGGGGTCGAATAATATAGACCTCAGGTGCCTTGTATGGAAAGATCAAGTCTTTTGGCTCGAAAAGACAGATTTTCAACAAATAGACGACTGCATTCGCACTTCGCATCGACAAGATTTAATCGGCGCACGACCCGCGGCGCTCGACCGTGCGTGGATGCGAACCAAAATGGCAAAGGTATGGCTTAACGCACGACCCGACGCACGGGCCAAGCGCCAGCCCGTACTCGGATGTGAACAAGACCAACTGATGCACGACCCGATGCATAGGCCGTGCGTCCGCCCGTGCTCGGGTACAAACACTTCTCAGGTGAAATCCGTTAATTAATTACAAAAATTAATTAAACATTTATTTTAAAAGTTTTTTTTTGGTCCAAAAAGAATAAGGGCCTTAAAGCCCAAGCCCTCAACCCACGACCCGGGCCCGGGCCAGGCGGACGCGCGCGCGTGTGTGCTTTGAACCAAACCCACAAGCATGTAGGTCCTCACCCCTTTAAAAACTTGGGTGCCCCAAGAGCCCAAACCCATAAGTCCAACTTGGGATAAATATAGTGTGCAAACTTTGCCTCTTTATCCTATGTGAGATGGAGCATTTCTCATTCCCCATATTTTCCATTTTCCATACCATTTACTAGTATTAAGTGGCTAACTTCTAGCATTAATTTCTCATTCACCCAGAATTGGTTTTGAGAAATTCCAAATGCTATTCTCATCTACTCTCTTAGTATAATTTTTACAAATAATTTAATTCCATTTTTCACTAATGAAAACTACTTAATTATTTGGTCAAAATTGGGTCAACACCCATTTTACCAAAACAAAATTCCAACAGGCCTTTGTTTAGCTTTTTTTTTTCTTTTTCTTTTTATGTAATTTCCTTTCCACTTTTTGAACTTAGGAAAATTGAGCTTTATCCGGATGGAGATACGAGGAAAAGGATGTGAAGTGTCTCAATCTATTTGTATTGTGTTGATTCCAAGAGCTTTGCTTCAAATGAGAAAGTGAGGCGTGATTATTGCGTCCGCCTAAAAATCATATCCAATCTACCGACAAATCTTTAAATGGTAAGTGTTTGAAGCCTTTTTCTTTATATCTATTGTTTTAATTTTATAGCTCTTGCATATATGTTTCGACTTGTTAGGAATTTTCCATTTTCAATTATCGCTATGTTGAGGTAGGAGGGTATTTAAAATCTATTGAAATTTGTTATTTCCTCATAAATCTATCTATTTCCTCACCTGCAGCTTCTATTTGGTTTACATCATCTTCCTTTGCTTGGGGTTGGTCTGCATTCATAACGATTGCTAAAATGCGTAAAGGCTTCATTGTTGATGACTGCTGCTTTCTGGAGATTGAAATTTATGTGCGGGCTGTTGTACGGAATGCACCATCTACGTCCAACTAGTATTTGTTTCTAGAAAAAATTGTATGTTTTTGGTTGAAGGGAAAAATAGTTGGACTTGGAGTAGTCTGACGTGCTGGCTACGCCCCTGTTTATACTCTTTTTGTGGGTTGTTGTGCGCAATGCACCCTCTGTCTCCAAATAGTATTTGTTTCTAATCCTCTATTAAACATATTATAGAAAAGTGTCATTTTAATTGGAGAACTGTTGTTGTAAGTTTGTTGAATGCTATGACTTGTTGATCCTATCACGTATCGGTGATTCTTGTACTCGCAACATCTCAATCTAATGCTTCACCTTGTTATTTTTGCAATGGGAGTATACTATATTTTGGACAACTCTCATGTTGGAAATTAAACTACAAAAATTATTAAGTATGAGTACTAAATTGGTGAATCGGAAACGTCAGGCATCAAACTAGCAATGTGTCTATGATTCCTAAATAATGTAATTTTGTTGCTCATGTCTTAGCTTCCCCTATCTTTAACTGTGCTCCCTTTCCCTTTCATTAAGGTATGAATTCAATTTCTTTGTGGTTGAGAACGGCGATTTTAGCCGATTTAAATTAAATAGTTTTATCCAATTTTTCCTTCAAAGAAAAAAGTACTACTCCCCATTCCAAGGAGTTATAAATTGAGTAAATCACAATAACAACGTATGAGTTCATTCTTATTATTAAGAAAAAACCCAGTTATCTCTCGCAATTACAAGTACTCCTTGATAATCACATATTTGTAATTTTGAAAATAAATGATCTTTTTGTAATTAGGTAAAACTTCAAAAGTAGTTTTTGTAATTTACCCTTATAAATCCATAAAAATATGAAGTATTAGTTATTCCATTCACCTTACTCCGAAGTTGGCCGTTCTCCGCCTCCACCACCTCGCCTCGATGGTTTGAAGTCATCGCGAGGTTCAGAATCTAAACTAAAATTTTCACAAGTCTTAATTGAATGGAAAGAGACAGGGAATGAAAAATGAAAATACAAAGTAACCACAAAAGCTTACCCGAGCGACATCCCCGTAAAGGTGTGTCTCGATGTCCTTGAAGGACAGAGACCCAAGTCGGACTGATCGTCGGTAGACAGAGCTTCTCTCGTACTAGCATATCCCATATCAGAATTCGTGAAGTCCCAATAGGACTGGATCCCCTCACGGCGGTTCACCCCATTAGAAAAAGATAACCCAGGGACCAAGAGTCCCAGAATCAGCATCTACAGGCTCCGTCCTCAGCCTCTTCCTCCCCGAAGAGCCAGAAGAGGGATGAGGAGCAGAAGAAACATCAGCACAATCCCTGGGTGGGACTTGGGCGTCGGTCTTCTCGGCCGGAGAGTGCACGACCTCGCTCACCATCACCCGGGTGGGGTTCCGAGCTCGCCAAAGAACAGATTTGCCTTGGTCGTCTTCTTTTTCTTGAAGGCCATCAACGCATCAATATTATAGCTCTTTTTCCTGAAAAGCAAACAAGAAGCAATGTCAGATGACGGAAGCAGTCAAATATACAAGTAAAGCGAGAATCAATACAAAGAAATAAAACACTGTTGAGTACCCAAGAAATCTCTAACATTCAGAAGACTCTTGAACAATCCTTTGGACTATAAACTTTCGCCATCTCCTTGGGGGAAGAGGGAGTACCTCAGGCCGACATGGCTTCCATGACCCATTCGTGAGGGAGATCTTAACCATTATCCCTCACATAAAAGAAGTCTTTCTTCTACCACCCACCAGGATGGGGAAGCCCCATAAGGAACTTACATTGGGGGCGAGGGAAGAAGTGGAAGAAGGTATCGCCAGGAGACTTCCTAGCGTAAAACAAAGAGTGGAACCCGTCCACAGTCGGAGACATATCCAACCTCCACATAGCATACTCGTATCCTCGTATGCATACGTAAGCTTGAGGAACTATCTGTCCAACGCATGCTCACACGGATCTAAGGATCGCAACAAGAAAATTATCCTGAGGAAGAACAAAGCCAACGGAGAAACTATAAAGATACACCATGATGAAGCCCTCGGGAGGATGAGTAAGCCTATTGCCAAAGCCTGTGGCCAACATCACAAATGTCGAAGGAAGCTTTAGCCGCTTCTGCAACCTATGAAGACAAAGAGATGAAACTCTACTAACCAACTCTCTTGGGACAATTGCCCGACACCCGGGAGGAGGTCTATGCTGATACTTGGGTTGATGGACCTCTTCTGGATTGTCCCCATTGGATTTCTCCTCGGGAGCCTTATCACTTGAAATCGAATCTGAATCAAGCTCTACTTCCCCCTCACCATCATAACATAACTCCGGAGCTAGAGTGCCCCCACGGAATTGAGAAGGATCAAAATTCAAAATCCGACCAGAAATATGTGAAACCTCCGGAGAAGACAGAGAAACACGGAAAGAAGAATGAACTGGGGGGCATGGGCCAGCCCCCAGGTGCGCACTCTTGCGTCCGCCACGAGAGGGCGCCAAGGGGGCGCCCTAGGGTGCCCTCTCCCCTCTCTCAGGCTCTCATCTCTCTCCTTACCAAGTGTTCTACCAAGAAAAGAAGTTCAAAGTTAAAGAGTAGAGAGAGAAATATTACCTTTGGAAGACATAGTTAAAAACTCTCCTCCCAAGTATCCTTGTGCAAAAGTGGTTAAAGATTCTCTAAAGACAAGACAAGATATATAACAAGACAAGCGAGACATGATACCAGTTTAGCTCCCACATTATTTCATACATCCACAGCATCGGAGCTTGGGGGGCTTATGTTGGGAGCAAAAACGACATTTAATAATTTAATATATAATTCGGTTTATGTATTGATTTAATATTAATTGTCCAATAGGCTATTAATGGAATAACCCATCCCAAAGGAGTCCGGGACTGGCCCATAGGCCGATTCCTCCTATGCGGCCCACAAGGCCCATTACTCAGGTATAAAAAGGTATATTCTCTTCATTTGTAAGTACATTAACTCATAATTACTTTGACGCATTTAATTCAGTATTTGCTTAATGTCTTATTCTCTCTCAATCATTGTGCTGACTTGAGCGTCGGAGAGGCCTCCCTGGGACAACCGAGGGACCCTCTAACATTTGCGTATGTGCAAACAAGTTCATGTCTGAAGAACTTCCAGCTACCGAAGAAGAAGAGTTGAAGACTCTCATTTGGGAAGAAGAACTTTGTCAAAAACCTTAGCTTTGGTGTGATCTGCCCTAAAAAGTAGCATCAGTATGCCAAATAAATATAAACATTTAAACTTAATTATCATTCATCAATCTGGGGTCTCAAACTAAAAACAAATTAAGCACCATATATTTGGCATAAAAACATCTAGGGGTTCATACTTCATACCTGATACCATAGTAAATCTTTTTTCCCTTTTCTTCTTTTGAGTGTGGGGTGGGGTGGGGGTGGGGGTACTTACTAAAGAAAGTTAACCAACTCCAATGTCTAGATTCAATTACAACATAAAACTTTTTAAGAAAAAAAATTCATTATTTGACGAAGAAGGATGTATCACTAAAACAATACTAGACCACATACTTGCATAAAACTCTCAAGCACTAACCGATCAAAAAACAAATCCTCAAGCACTACCAGAAATAACAATACATTGAATGATTTATAGGTTTGAAATAAAATCACTCAAGTTCCCACTGATACTTTTTGGTCAAAGGTTCTTATGTCACCTGAAATATAAAGCATAAAGTGTATCTGACTTTTGCATTCATTTGGAGTATATCTCTACTTGCCATTGAAAATATCGAAAGCTCTTTGCAATTTTGTGCCCCGCCAAAGGCGACAAAAGAATAAAGTATTAGCAATATAGTTCTCACAAAAATCCCAATTGAAATCTGCATTGCTAATATAATGATATCCTAATTCATGTCATCGCCAAATGCACTATGCAACTCTAATGTGGAGGGAGATTACTTATCGATCATATGAAGCTCATATTTCAGTAACGAAATATGTATGGTTCAAACATTGGTAAAATGAAGAGTAACAAAAAAAAGGGTTTTTATATATAATTGTTTAATTATCTTATTTCTCAGAAGAAAATGATGTGTGGTTATTGAAGATGCTAGCTTCATATTTGAAGTTCCTTTTATACCAATGAACAAACTCAATATTGACTATATATGCACATGGAATGAAAATGTTGTGGGATCCAAGAAATTATGGTAATATACTATTGGTCCCATTAGACTGAGTACCTGATGATTTTAGTCCCATTGTTTTCATTTATAGTCCCAAATCGCATGTTTGACTTTCAGTTTGACATTGACCGTTAGTTTTTTAACGGATAGTGAGACAAGAAAAATCTTATGGGACTATTTTCAAGACATGGGACTAAAATCATCAGAGGATAAGTCTAATGGGACCAAAAGTGAATTTTTCTCTGGTAATATAAGAAACTTGTAAGTTCTTTGCTTAGAAATATGTGTAATCGAAAAGTAAATACCAAATTTAACATGACTAACATTTTCAAAGTAAAGTTGAAAAGTTTTTAAATGGTTGAGTAAGACAAGCTTGTCAGCAAAAATATGTAGCATTCTTTAATAAAATTGCTAATTTTAGATACACATAGTTATATCTAATTAGATTTGACCATAATATACATTTTTAAGATTCATAATTTTTTAAGATTCATAATCTGATAAGGTGTTACATATTTTTGTTTACAAAATGCAATGTAAAAGTAATCCCAACTAGACAATGCGGCTCTGACCTAAAACAAACATTAATGTAAACACAAAGGTAATAATGTCACCATAACTTGTGATTAAACATTTGCAAATTTAACTCGCCAATATAAAACATTGTAGGTGTTATATATATATTCAGTATAAATCATGTATAATGCACTTGGATTTAAAAAAATAAAAAAAATAAGTAGGTTAGAATTTAGAAAACACAATTTTTACCATTTTTTAATCAGTAATTAGTGACAGTAACAGGCAATGTGACGAGAGAAAAGGTCATAAGAGATCACAAGATATGGAGACAAGCAAGTAGTTGACAGGAAAATTCAGCAAAATAAAAAATAATAGTAACTGAGTAATAATTCTTAGAAATTGTAGGCAGAGTACTTAGTTATCTTCTTCGTTTGATAATATTTATTGCTTGAGGTAATTTTTGTTGGAAATTATTTGGGTCCCGGATCTAATCCGGGCCAAATAAGATCCGGCTTTTCGATCTAATCGAACGGAAGTGGATGCGAGGGATTTCAAAAATCGCGTTTTATATATAAGAACATAAGATAATGCTTATTAAATTTATTCAAACTAAAGGAAGAAAAGAAAATTTACCTCTTTCGACGATTTTCTTGTTCTTCGCTTTTTCTCCGTCAATCCTTCGAATCCCCGAAGCTTGTAAACACCGCGATCTTCCAATTTGATCCTTCCTATCAACGGCAGTGTGTGGGCACCCAAATAATAATTCTAAGTTCCTAACTTTTATTTTCCTACGATGTACTCAATCCATGAGATCGTAGGATTGGGCTAACTGGATAGGAGGGGAATTGAACTAGGCAAAAATTAAACCACAAAACCTCTGAAAATCCAAAACCAATTAACTGCCCATCGACTTACGCTGAAGAGGTCCAGTTTTATTAAACAAACTTTTTGAAAACCAATCAAAATAAATTGATTGACCAAACCTGGTTGCATTTGACCAAAAGAATCAATATTCTCTATTGTGAGGAGTTGATGAGTTAATCATCAATTTGCTAATTGAAAAACTCTTTTTTCAAAATAGCAGGGCCGAAAATTGTATCTAATTTTGGCCAATAGAAACTTTTCAATTTGTAAGAAGGGGCGGCCTATTTGCGTCTTGTACAAAGGGGCGAAAAATTGTTGTAATGCAATTGTGGGAGGGTTTGATGCTACCCAAGTGGGTTGTGCCCAACCCCCTTGTGATTTTGCCAAGTGTCCCACTATGACATATGCATGTATTTTTTTCCAAAAAAAGAAAATCAAAATGGGACACATGTCACAATCCAACGGGAGTTGGGCACTACCCACTTGGGTAGCATCTACTTACCCGTAATTGTGAGATGTGGTCCCTTTTATAGGCCTAGTTGTTCAATCAGTTTCCCATTCCAACTAAGTTTCCTATCTAATCTAGAATTCACAATTCTAGATAGACTCAAACTCTAATTAATAATTATCCAATATAATTATCAATTTAATAATTATATTAATATTATAAATATTTTATATTTATTTAATTCCAAATACTGTTAAAACTGTAGAATATCATATATTCCCGGAATTAACTAATATTAATATATTAGCCCAAATATTTGGAAAATTCTTTTCCATAAATCCTTAGGAACTGGAAATATTATTTCTAACCCGTTTACTCTAGGAAGGCGAACCGGGGACCATGGACCTATAATTATAAGCTCCAATACATCGAATAAATAATTAACTCTTTAATTAATTTATTCGACTTATTAATTCTGATATTACTCCACTATAAATTCGAAATTGCACTCTTATAATTATAGAATATCTTACTCTATGAAATAAGTACCATTCGATATAATCATTACATATAGATTAATCCTCCATAGACAATTCGTAATTGAAGCTAGGTAGTATCCGTTAAACCTCTTCAATTACTTCTTATCCTCATTTATCATTAATTCACTAGCGAATGGTTAATTTATAATCGGATTATAAATTAGAGATCTCAAACGATTCAGTTCCAGAATTAACAAATGAGGGAATCGTCTTTCTACTTCCCGCAAGAAGGAATGGATTCCATATCTGTGAATTTATATTCCCAGCTATTTAATTCAAATGTGAATCTAAAATGCAAGTATTGGGAATGTCGTAGGACAAACTTAAACGAGCAAATTAAGAAACACACAGAAAAAAACAAGAGTCTATAATCACTCAGGATTAAGATCTATCCATATATGATCATCTAGTGATTTAATTTGATTTTCTATTTCTACAACAGAATTTGTATGAAAATTTCAAATTGAATCGGTCCAAGTCCTATATGATCAAATCATATATAAATGCCTCCACTACGATGTCTCCACATCGACGGTCCAGATAAGACAGTCACATTCAAAATATTCTGGGCCGCATTAATGATGTTTTAATTAAAGATCCCATACTTTAATTAATTTCATCACGGACTTAATTTTAGTTTATTATCCATAATCTTAATCCTCTTGTATATAACTCTTATATACTAAGATTATGGTTACAATAAATAAACTAGGGATTTTCATGATGTTCAATAAAATACATACAATATGTAAAAGAGTTCGAAAATAAATGTCGTTTTTATTAATAATCAAAAATAATTCACAATTGCTTTAAGGGCACTATCCCTAACAACCTCCCACTTGCCCTAAAGCATATGGGACATGTCTCTCAATCCTAAATTATTTAAATGCCTCTCAAACACTTTTGGCAATGTCTTCGTGAATGGACTAAAGAAGGTTGTCGGCAGACGCAATCTTGAGAATTGAGACGTCACCTCATCTCCCGAATAAGATGGTACTTTCTTTCTATATGCTTTGATCTCTTGTGACTTTGAGGCTCCTTCGAATTAGCCACTGCCCTACTATTGTCACAATATAAAGTGAGTGGCCTATCCACATTTGGAACAACTTCCAAATCAAAAGGAATTTCTTTAGCCATACCGCCTCCTTAGCTGCTTCTGAAGCGGCTATATATTCGGCCTCCATGGTCAAATCCACGGTGCTGGATTGATTAATGCCTCCAGACTATGGCACCGCCACCAAGAGTGAACACTGACCTAGATATCGACTTTCGAGAATCATTGTCTGACTGAAAGTCAGAATCAGGGTACCCGACTATTTTAAGGTCATCACCTGAATAGACAAGCATATAGTCCCTCGTTCTCCGTAGATACTTGAGAATGTTCTTGACTGCTATCCAATGGTCCATTCCTGGATTTGATTGAAACCGGCTGATTATCCCTAACGCATAACAAATACCGGGCCTTGTACACAACATAGCATACATAAGGATGCCTACTATAGAGGCATAGGGAATACGTCTCATGTCCTTTTCCTCCTGAGGTGTCTTAGGACACTGCTCCTTGGAGAGAACGACTTCATGTCGAGTTGGTAGATAACCCTTTTTGGAATCTTGCATTCTATAACGCAACAACATCTTATCGATATAAGAAGCTTGAGACAATGCCAATAATTTGTTCTTGCGATCTCGAACTATTCGAATTCCAAGAACATAATTCGCTTCTCCCAAATCTTTCATTTGGAATTGCTTGGCAAGCCAACCTTTAACCGCAGATAACATCTCTACATCATTCCCAATGAGTGGAATATCATCTATGTAAAGCACTAAAAATGCCACTTTACCACCCTTGATCTGTTTGTATACACAAGGCTCATCAACACTTTGATCAAAACCATAAGACTTGATCGTCTCATCAAATCTATGGTTCCATGACCTTGAGGTTTGCTTTAACCCATAAACGGATCTAAGCAATTTGCAGACTTTCTGCTCTTGACCTTCGGCTACAAAACCCTCTGGTTGCTGCATCTAGATTTCCTCGTCTAGATGGCCATTCAAAAAGGATGTCTTGACATCCATGTGCCATATCTCATAGTCAAGACATGCATCAATTGAAAGTAGTATGCGGATAGATTTTAGCATTGCTACAGGCGAGAAAGTCTCCTCATAGTTGACACCCTCCTTTTGGGTGTAACCCTTAGCCACTAGCCTTGCTCTGAAAGTCTCTACTTTCCCATCCACACCCTTCTTTCTCTTATAGATCCATTTGCACCCAATGAGCCTGACATCCTCAGGCGGATCTACAAGAACCCAGACAGTGTTAGAGTACATAGACTCCATTTCTTGGTTCATAGCTTCAAGCCACCTCTTTTTATCAGAATCCTCCATCGCTTGTCGAAAAGACAATGGATCATCGTCTATCCGATCGGAGACTGCAACATTTGCCTCTTCGATTTGACGATAGCGGATTGGTGGTTTAATCACCCTCCCACTATGTCGAGGTGTCATGACATTCTGATCGGGTATAGTGGTATTTTTAGCGATTTCCCCAACAACTCTTGTTGGTTGTGGTCTGATCTCATCAGAAAGTAACTCCTCGAGTACAACTTTACTTCGAGGTCGAAAGTTTTCTATATAATTGTTCTCAAGAAAGATAGAATTAGTCGAAACTATTACTTCCTTTTCTTGTGGATCATAAAACAAACCTCCTCTCGTTCCTTTGGGATATCCAACGAACAGATACACTTCTGAACGTGGATGCAACTTTCTAGTCTCTCCTTTCAGCACATGTGCTGGGCATCCCCATATGCGAAAGTGGCGTAAACTAACTTTACTCTCATTCCACAACTCTAGTGGTGTCTTTTGGATTGACTTAGACGGAACTACATTCAAAATGTTAACCGCCATTTGCAATGCATACCCCCAAAACGAATTAGGCAATGTCGTGTAGCTCATCATTGACCTAACCATATCAAGCAACGTTCGGTTTCTCCTTTCAGCAATGCCATTTTGCTGAGGGGTGCCAGGTGCTGTGAGTTGGTACAAAATACCATGCTCTAGAAAATAATCTTTGAACTCGGTATCTACATACTCACCCCCTCGATCAGATCGAAGGCACTTCAAAGATTTTCCTAGCTGCTTTTCAGCTTCCGCATGAAATTCCTTGAACTTTTCAAAAGTCTCGGATTTTCTATGCATGAGATAAACATATCCAAACCTCGAGTAATCATCAATAAAAGTGACGAAGTACTCAAAGCCACCTCTAGCTTGTGTGGTCATGGGACCACAAACATCACTATGCACAAGCTCTAGTGGTTCTTTGGCTCTATTGCCCTTTGCAGAGAAAGTTCTCTTAGTCATTTTTCCTTCTAGATAGGATTCACAACTTTTAGCTCTCTCAAAGGACCATCCTTTGCAAGCCTATTTATCCTTTCTAGTGAAATATGCCCTAACCTTAGATGCCAAAGATATGTTTCATCATCTTGAGAAACTTTTTGCCTTTTTAGTTTAGGATGTTCTACTTTAAACAGTTCGGCATTTAGTAGTGGTTGTTCATTAGGCTTAATTAAATAGAGTCTGTTTTCCAAATTTGTAGTACAAATATCACGCTCATTTTTAGAAATAATAATCGAATTATCATTAAAAGATAGTGAAAATAAATGTTCATGCAATTTTGAAACAGAAATCAAATTTCAACGAAAACCAGGAATATAATAAACATTGTTTAAAATCAGTATTTTATCTCTAATATTAAGCTTAATTACTCCCACTGCTTTTGCCGAAACCACTGCACCATTGCCAACTCGCATTGTGAAAGACCCATCGGCAAGCTCTTCATAAGAGCTAAGCATTTGTAAGGAAGAACAAACATGATTAGTAGCTCCAGAGTCAACTACCCAAGTAGAAGAATCTCTAGCTACCAAACAACTTTCAAGAACAAGTAAATCAAATTTACGTTTCTTGTTTTCCTTTACTTTGGAGAGAAACTTGGGGCAGTCTCTCTTCGAATGTCCCTCTTCACCGCAGTGGAGACAATTTCCCTTTGGTTTGGAGGAACCTTGCTTCTTGCCTTTGAGATTTTCACATACGAGTGCAATATTCATGTTACTATTCCACTTGTTACAATTTTCTCCAGTTAATGAATCATTTAACAGTGCAAGCATATGACAAGACATCATTCCTGAAAATTAAATAAAGCGACATAAATAAGCGAACGAACATCATAGAGCATTCAATTTAGGAATCATAAACATGATGCATGAAAGCAATAAAGTTTATCCTACCAATTCCAAGGTAATTTAATCTCACATTTAAGAAGCCGCCGTAGGGTAGGTCAAATCAAATGACGATTAAATCGAGACCATCTCAGATTAATAAAATAAATAATCAAGACATCGCATATCTTCATTTATTTAATAATCACCTTTTTAGTTTAGCTTAGATACATCCAAACTATTTGATTGTATCCTTATGAGTGTTACCCATTATTTCGGATTTTAAAAATTAACTCAAAATCGCCGCGGTAGGGTAGGAATATTAAGAGTTAAATTTTAAATTCCTATCCTTTCGGAGATTAAGCCTTGATTATTGATTTAAGTGAAAACCATCTGTTGGGGGACGAATATGAGCGTCGCGAGGCGTCACTTAAATCTCACGGTGCTTTGATCAATAATGGAGGCCATAAGATTTATTGTTATGAATCATTCTCCCACTCATTATTCTATAATAAAAAAAACAATTAAAACAGTTTTATATCAATGTCAATCCATCTCATAGATCTATCATAACAATTAAACAATTCAATTATCATGATGCATGACATGCTTGGGAGTGGGTTCCATGGATGACATATCAATATGCATGGAACATATATCACATATATATCACATAAATATTAATCCGCGAAATAATTAATATGACGATTTGAATCGATGCCTTAAATTCAAAAACGCTCATGCATCCATATATCAAAACATGCAAGATCAAATCCTAAACCCACTCCAAAATAAATTTAATAACAGATCTAGTTCTAATATCAAAAACTAAATGGCTCTGATACCATTTATTGGAAATTATTCAGGTCCCGGATCTAATCCGGGCCAAATAAGATCCAGCTTTTTGATCTAATCGAACGAAAGTGGATGCGAGGGATTTCAAAAATCGAGTTTCATATATAAGAACATAAGATCATACTTATTGAATTTATTCAAGCTAAAGGAAGAAAAGAAAATTTACATCTTTCGACGATTTTCTTGTTCTTCGCTTTTTCTCCGTCAATCCTTCGAATCCACAAAGCTCGTAGACACCGCGATCTTCCAATTCGATCCTTCCTATCAATGGCAGTGTGTGGGCACCCAAATAATAATTCTAAGTTCCTAACTTTTATTTTCATATGATGTACTCAACTCATGAAATCGTAGGATTGGACTAACTAGATAGGAGGAGAATTGAACTAGGCAAAAATTAAACCACAAAACCTCTGAAAATCCAAAACCAATTAACTGCCCATCGCGCACGCTGGAGTGGCCCAGTTTTATTAAACAAACTTTTTGAAAACCAATCAAAATAAATTGATTGACCAAACCTGGTTGCATTTGACCGAAAGAATCAATATTCTCTATTGTGAGGAGTTGATGAGTTAATCATCAATTTGCTAACTTAAAAACTCTTTTTTCAAAATAGCAGGGGCCGAAAATTGTATCTAATTTTGGCCAATATGAGCTTTTCAATTTGTAAGAAGGGACGGCCTATTTGCGTCTTGTACAAAGGGGCGAAAAACTGTTGTAATGAAATTGTGAGATGTGGTCCCTTTTTATAGGCCTAGTTGTTCAATCAGTTTCCCACTCCAACTAAGTTTCCTATCTAATCTAGAATTCACAATTCTAGATAGACTCAAACTATAATTAATAATTATCCAATATAATTATCAATTTAATAATTATATTAATATTATAAATATTTTATATTTATTTAATTCCAAATACAGTTAAAACTGTAGAATATCATATATTCCCGAAATTAACTAATATTAATATATTAGCCCAAATATTTTGGAAAACTCTTTTCCTTAAATCCTTAGGAACTGGAAATATTATTTCTAACCCGTTTACTCTAGGAAGGCGAACCGGGGACCATGGACCTATAATTATAAGCTCCAATAAATCGAATAAATAATTAACTCTTTATTTAATTTATTCGACTTATTAATTCCGATATTACTCCACTATAAATTCGAAATTGCAAGCTTATAATTATAGAATATCTTACTCTACGAAATGAGCAGTCCACTGATATAATCATTACATATAGATTAATCCTGCATAGACAATTCGTAATTGAAGCTAGGTAGTATCCGTTAAACATCTTCAATTACTTCTTATCATCATTTACCATTAATTCACTAGCGAATGGTTAATTTATAATCGGATTATAAATTAGAGATCTCAAACGATTCAGTTCCAGAATTAACAAATGAGGGAATCGCCTTTCTACTTCCATGAAGGAATGGATTCCATATCTCGTGAATTTATATTCACTATTTAATTCAAATGTGAATCTAAAATGCAAGTATTGGAAATGTCGTAGGACAAACTTAAACGAGCAAATTAAGAAACATACAGAAAGAAACATGAGTCTATAATCACTCAGGATTAAGATTTATCTATATATGATCATCTAGTGATTTAATTTGATTTTCCATTTCTACAACGAAATTTGTATGAAAAATTCAAATTAAATCGGTCCAAGTCTTATATGATCAAATCATATATAAATGCCCCCACTAAGATGTCTCCACATCGACGGTCCGGATAAGACAGTCACATTCAAAATGTTCTGGGCCGCATTAATGATGTTTTAATTAAAGATCCCATACTTTAATTAATTTCATCACGGACTTAATTTTAGTTTATTATCCATAATCTTAATCTTCTTGTATATAACTCTTATATACTAATATTATGGTTACTATAAATAAACTAGGGATTTTCATGATGTTCAATAAAATACATACAATATGTAAAAGAGTTCGAAAATAAATGTCGTTTTTATTAATAATCAAAAATAATTCACAATTGCTTTAAGGGCACTATCCCTAACAATTTTAACTTTCCTATTATGTTTTGACACTTATTTAAATGTTTAAGAATTTTTCTTTTATTTGGATTGGCATACTTTTGGTGACGATGACCACCCCTTAAGAAATTGGAAAATTTGTAATCTATATATATATAAAAGCAAAATGATTTCTATTAATGTTTTCCCGCCTAAACGCTATTGCTAAAAATTTCCGGTACATTTTTTAGGCTAACTGTTTGATGATTTCCGATTTTTTGTAAAGATTACCTATAAAATAGAAAGTTTGACTTTAGAGTGATTAATTGCTGATTTCCGATTTTTTTTGTAAAGATTACTTAAAAAATAGCCAGTTTGACTTTATAAAAAAGTTGTGATCTTATTTTTCAGCAGTTATGTAGACCAGATTTATTTTTTCTGAATATTGTACATGCAAATCGATCCGGAATTGTACTAAATACATTACCATAAATAATTTTGTTGTTTTTTTGTGCTGTACATCAAGCAGATTCTCGAATTCTACTAAATAAATACCATAAATAAGTTGATTGCTCTTTTGTTTGGTATTACAACTGGAAAATAAAATAATATACGGATCTAACTAAAAACAATACAATAAGGAAATATACATTGGATGAAAATCTTCAATAAATAAAATAAAATTGTAAAGATCGAATTTGATTGTCTCATAATTGTAAAGATCCGAATTCTGGATTTAATATGTAAAAATTTTCCTGCAAAAGGAATTACAATCAAACCAAAATTTATTTATTTACTAGACTAAATTGCTAATAATGGATATACCATTTAAATTGCTAGAAATTTCCTATTCAGTGATTGATCGAAATATCTGATTTTTATATGCTTGATTTTATAATATTTTCGTAATCTAAATAGATTGGACACAAAGGAAATTCACAGCCTATAAAATATTAGAATCATGATCAGTTAATTTTACACATTCAAAATAACTGCAAAAGCAAGAGGAATAATATATTTTCTTACACATCCATTTATTTTTTTCTAGAAAAAAATGGCTCCTGTGTTCAATCTGATTCGTAAATTAAACAATAGCAAAACGCCTTGGGCTATCAAGTTAAGGCTCGCACGGAAGTAGAAAAGCCATCATTCCACGATAATAAACAAATTGGGAGTATTGAATGCATTTTTCATGATGCTTCGGTATTTTATTATTCTTTTACAACCCTATTTTGCAACATTGTTTTGCGTCTATTTTTTTATATATTATGCTCAATAATTAAATTATTTTTATTTTCTGATTAACAGGTGATAGAATTCATGGTACTATCAGAAAGTATCAAATTCCAAATTTTAAAAAAAAAGTCTAAAGGAAGGGCATGTTTACGCAATCAAAGATTTCATTGTTGAAAAGCAAACCGATAAGTACAAGACCACTTCCAGCCAAATTAAGATTATGTTCTATGGAAAGACACACGTTTTTGAAATGTTTGATGAAACGTTTCCTCGATTCATGTACAACTTCGTAAAATTTAGTGAGTTGGCTGACACCAATAAAGTGGATGACACTATGCTTATAGGTATTTTTTGAAATTCAATGTTTCATTCCTAATAAAAAAAATTATGTACCTTGATTTTAATTTACTGACTATTTTTCTGCAGATGTTATTGGAAAGGTTGTGTCGATGTATTCCGCACAAAATAAGGATATAAATGGACGCCTTACCAGATTCTTAGATTTAACTTTAGAAGATCTAGAGTAAGTTTTAGTACATTATCATCTGTTTTATATTTCTTTTACATATGAATGTAAATTCAATATGCTTTCAATTTTATAGAAACAATCGCATCACATGTACGCTATTGGAGAATTATATGGAGCAGATATTACCGCACTTGGAGCAGCAATTGTTTGAGCCGGTGGTTATTATTTTGCAGATGGGAAGGGCAAAAGTTTTTAAAGGTAACGGTTTTTCCATCCTTTTTTTTATTAGAATGTTCTTTTCTTTCAATTTTTTTATGATTTTGTTCTGTAATTTAATCATTTAATATTTTTTGTGTATTTTTAAGGTTAAGTTAAGGTATCCAATACCTTTCATATTACGAAATTGCTTGTGAATGAGAAAGTTGATGATATCCTAGACTTCAAGAAGAGGTAATATTATTTCATAATATTAAAATATTAGAGTTTTAATATGTAATTTATTTTAAATAACATTATTATTTTCAAAATCAGGATTTTGAGTAGCAACAATCCTACAGTCTCTATTAGTCATGTTAGTTTGCCATCCGCACGGACCTCTAAAGATGAACTTGATGCACCGGATGCATCTGTAAAAACAGTTGATTATCTGTATGATTGTGAAAAGGTAATATTTTTTTGTATCACTTTATTTAATTCATTTTAATTAGAAAATAAATTCACATTTGTAAGTTTTTGGATTTGTGCACGGGTTGTTTCGATTTCTGAGGATTGGTGGTATCTTGCGTGTACTCATTGCGACAAGAAGATGCATCCGGTTGTGGACAATTTCTATTGTGTGAAATGTGATGATTTGTTTCACACAGGAGTTCTGAGGTAATTTTTAATTTTATTTTGATTCTTACTAAAATCAATTTCTAATTAAAATGGTCTAATATTGTTTTTCCAATTTTGTTTTTTTTGACTAGGTATATGATTACTGTTCAAGTTGTGGATGAAAGTGCAAGTGCCACTTTACTTTGTTGGGATAGGGATTGGGAAAATTTGATTGGAAAGTCTTGCACGGATTTGAGGAAAGAGCATCTCGAGGTATTAAACTTATTATTATTAAATCTTATATTATTATTAAATCTTATATTTTTTTACATTTATGTAAATTTTTTTATTAATTTATTAATTTCTTCAAAATTTAACAGCGTGGAGGTGATGAATTGCCCGAGGAACTATCAGGACTGATTGGAAAAAAGCTGCTTTTCAAGGTTCAGATAAAACCTGAACAACTCCATAATTATTCTGGTATCTTTTCCGTTGCTAAGTTTTCGGTAGATCCAGATTTAATTTGGAAATGTGGAGTGATGAATCTTGAGAGTCAGGTGATTATATATTATTTTTTCTTATAATAATCATAATAAAGGATTATTGTAAATCGTTAATTTAATTTTTGTTGAATAGGAATCTGATTTTCTGTCGAAGTTGCAGTCAGACGATGTTTGTGATGACAAGGTTTGATTTATTATCTTATTACTATTATTATAATTTTTTATTTGTAATATTAACAAAATATATGTAAATATTTAACAAAATATCATATTGTTTGTAGGAAGAATCTTCTTCAGAATCCGAGGTCAATACATCTATCAAGAACCTAAAGAAAAGGCCCTCGACGTCTGAATCACCACTATGCAAACGTAGATTAAATGAAGATTTTTCGTCGTCTACTACGTCTTTGAAGCTCAAGAGTGTTATAAAGATAGAAGATGAGAAGAAGGATGGCTAGGGGGACTCTTTTGATTAGTAGCTTGGATATTCTTTAAGAACAATAATTTTTATTTTAGTTTGTTGGATTGTTTATGTTTTGGCCACATTTGTGGTTTTTTTTGCTGCTGTTTTGAGAATAATATTTTCAATTTGGTTTTATTGAATTTTCTGCTGTATAATATATATTGTTTCAGTGCCTTTTTCTGTCTTATTTGTTAAGTAATTCCGATAATTATTTTTTATGTAACTTCATTAATTTTTAAATTTATTAACAACATTCTAAACTGTTTAGTTAAAATTCTATATTTGATAAGAATGCATTTTAAAAGTTCTTAGGTTATTGAATTCTGTAGTTAAACTCTCAATGTGTTTTTTTTTAGATTTCTGGACAATATCAAGTTAAATAGGGTGATCCAGAATTGGAAAAAGTTGGACAACTTTTTGCAATGATTATTCATTTGCTACGATTAATTAATACTGTTTTTTTGTCTTTTGTAATGAAATATAATTTTTTAAGAGTTATGTTATTTATTTCGTGATTTAGAAGATATGGTAATTCATGTGTATTTCGAATTGGTATTATTCAATAATAAAATGTTTTAGTTAGATATTTTTATTTATTTACTTCCATTTCTGTAATAATCTCATAATTGTAAGTTGTAATAGTAATTTTCATAATTTTAAATATAGTTAGTTTTTTAACAATGACTATTTTAACCAACAGGATTCCACTACAATCATGTTGTAGGGTCAAGTGGTTTTATTTTGATTCATCTTTAGAATTGTATTGCAAAAACAGATCTATAAGTTGTCTATTGAAAAACTAACACTTAACACAAATTTCAGACACTTAACCAACAGGATTCCAATACACTTAATGTGTACGGTCAAGTGGTATATAACAAACAGTTCAATACAAACTACTATATAGAAGTGTAAAGCAAGTCTAAAGATTCTGAGATATTCATAAGCCATTCATCACCACTAACATACATAGCATCTTAAACAAATAATTGATAAACATAAATAAATTACACTAACCACATTCATCTACTTACCATGTATGCTGCCTCCAATTTTTTTAAAAAAATCGAATCACCACTAACATACACAGCATCTTAAACAAATAATTGATAAACATAAATAAATTACACTAACCACATTCATCTACTTACCATGTAGGCTGCCTCCAATTTTTTTTAAAAAATCGATTTTTGTAAGCCTAACTTAGTTCTGTAAATATACTGAAGTCAAACAAGATGACATTTATTTAAATTATTTGATATTCATACATCAGCACTTACATAATACATATAATGTTCAACAGTTAAATGATAAACATAATTCATTTCCATTTAACACATTTATCTACTTCTCATTTATACTGACTACAATTTTTTTAAAATAATCGAGATTTGTCAGCCAACTTTCTTCTGTAAATAGACTTAAAACAAAGATAACATTTACTTAGATATAGAGATACGGTTTCCATATAAATAATTTTAGATATTGTATTTTATATCTTTGCCTTTTATTATTAAGAAAATCTTTAAATATCTTCAATAATTCACATGCCTAATATAATTCTAGAGTCAAACATTATTCTATGTATTTTGCAGTAAAAAAATATAATAAAATCGGATTTAGGATACTATATAAATCATTTTCATTCATATATATCCACGTACCAAAAACAATACGTTTTTTTTTTCAGTATATAAATGGTTCACAGACCATTTTATTTAGCACATTATTTACAACTATCAAAGTAAACGACATTGAAAAACTTCACAGAACACAATCAACTCAGAAAATTATTCAGATATATTATTAGCTACTTTATTCTTCAAAATGAGGAAGCTCATGGGTCACAATATAGTTGGCAATAAACAGAAAATTGTGAGCCTATATGAACAAGGTAATTTATGTTCAAGGTTTTCAATTGATTTAGGTATCCTTTTTGTTTGTGTATTAGTTCTTATTTTATTATAGATATTTATCACCATTCATATAGATAAATATCATTACCCATAACATAGAATAATGTTTGTTGCATGTAAATACTTATCTTTAGATGCTGGATCACATGTCTATAGATTTCTTAGCTTCAGTTTCCATCAATATTGAACTTGCATCAAAACAGAAAAAACACAGTTAATTGGCATATATTTGTTTTTTAGCCCTTTACTAAAGGCTTTACTTTGACTCATGTTTAAATTCACATAGGGTAAACTTTTCAAATTTATATACTTATCTTTATAGATGATAACTCTGATGTTGTTTTCTTTTTAATCGGCTTTTTCACTATCTACATTTAAAAAAAAAAAAAACAATTTCAGTTAATGAAACACTGTTACTTTTATTACAGAAAACAAGAATAATAAACTTAATTTAAAATTTTAAAAATTTAAATACTTATTTTTTTATGACCCAATCTGCCATTCTGACTTGAAGAATTAAAAAATATCACTCGAACTCGCATCAAAAAAAGGAAAACGACATTACTACTATGTATATTGTTGTTTACAATTCTCAGTGCAAAAAATACAATATATCTGTTTCAAAACGAAAAAAAAAATACGTCCATTGATATCCGGAATGAAACAAAACAAATTTCAGTGTTTTAATAAAATGGTAATTACTAAAAACGTAAATAAAAATAATAAAAAATATTCGGAAATATAGTATATTTTTTTAGTGTAGAGTTTTTAATAAAAATAATAAAAATATGCGGAAATATAGTATATTTTTTTAAAAAATAATAAAAATACAAGTTTCACCGATTTATTCATATAAAATACAAAAAACAATAAATGAAAATAACTTATCTTTTTTTCGCCGTCTTCACCAGATACGGACTCCATCGAGATAAAATCTTAGGGTTTTTCTTTCATGAAAACCCTAGATCCAAAAAGGATTTCAGATATAATGTCAATATTAAACTTAAAAATGAACAATAAACAAAATATACACTATTAACCAACAGGATTCTAATACACTTTTTGTGTACGGTCAAGTGATTTTTTCAAGTGTAAAACCACAGAAAAATCCCTCATATTTTTTTCAAAATAAAAAAAAATTAAGTGTTATACTTTAGTGTTCAAAATACAATTTCAGATCTGAATATTTTCGTTTTTGTAGATGTAGATCTTGAAAAATAATATATATTTTCGAATTTTATCCGTTTCAAAAGATTAAATCCTTCATTTCTACCCTTAAAATCAGAAGGCTTAAAGTTTTAAACCCCGTAAATTTTATAAAAAAAAATTAACAAAAATAATAAACAGTAATTTTTAGCTTCTTAAAAATGAAAAAAAAAAAGCATAAATCGAAAATCTAAAAATGAAACTGTGGAAGGGTTTAAAACCCCCATTTCCACAGTAAAGATCATTAACAGAAAAAATAACCAAAGATTACATTGATGTGCCCCAAATATTTCTGAAAAACAAACTATGTACTGAAATATATTTATGAAAAACAAACTATGTACCGAGAAAATATGGAAATATTGCAGAAACTAGGTTTTTGAATTTTTTTGTAAAAGTAACCAAAGATCAACCACAAGCCAACACTTTTTTTGTAAGAAAGTAAATTTTTCTGAAAACATTTAATCGCCCGAGACCAAATAAAGTTCAAATCGGACAAACTTGATTTTACCGTCTGTTAATCGAAGAAACAAAAAATGGAGGGGTTTTTGTTTCTTAAGATTACAGACTATTGTAGTCAGAAAAAGGTCGGACAAGGAGCGAAATGAGGCGGAGAGAAATGACCAAGAAAATGAAACCCTAATTTTCAGAGAGAGAACACGAAAAGGAACGAGAGAAGAGTGTAGAAGGCAAGTGAAAATGTGAAATGAAAGTTAAAAAACTCGGTCAAACACATCAAATGCTGAGTTAATCCCATCCGTTGATCTTGCCACGTGTCACAATCGTGTGCAAGGTTACCACTAATCCTAACCCTATCTGGTAGAACATTCTAGATGTGGGCTTGGGCCGAATTGGGCTGTTTTTTGTGTTTGGATTTGATTTAGGCTATGGGCTAAAAAACAAAATTAATTGCTAAATGGGCTTGAGTATTTTATATGGGCTTTAATAATTTTTATATAAATTATTAATAATTCTATTTATTAAATAAATTTAATAAATTAATTTATTTGTTATTTGATGTTTATTATAAACTGTATTGTATAAATATTTTATTTTTGTGTAATATATTTATTTATTTATTATATAAGTAGATATTGTTATTATATTATTATTTATTATTATTATGGAATTTAAAATATAACTATTATATTATTTTGTTATTATAAAATATTATTTGTTTATTATATTATATTAAATTATTATTTTAAGCGTAATATTACTTAATAATTTATCTATTTTATATATGAAAATTAATATTAAATTATTATTTATATTTATTATTTATGAATATTTATTATTTACGAATATTAAATATTTTATAGATTTATTATTATTATTATTGTTATTTCGTTATTATATATATAGATTATAGTATAATAATATTCAATGTTAAGTATTATCTAAGTTTGTTAAGTAAAAATAATAATAATTATTATTATATTATTATCTAATTTAAAATATAATATAATTATTATTATTACTGTTACATAATTATTATTATTATGTAACACACTAACATTATTGTATAAAAATCAAATTTAATATATGATATTATTTTAGAAGGGTAGTATATATATAGAGATTATATTATTTTTATTTAATTATTATTTTTTCAGAGTATTTAGAAGGGTAGTATATATATAGTATATCAAATTTAATCAAATTTAACATTATTTGTTTCAGAAAATATATCATTATCTGAGAGGACATCCTTTGAAAAAGGCTCATCAAGTTCAATGGTTTATCCATTTTCCAAAAGTCCGTTTAGCAATATCACGAATGGTATGTTCAATATTTTTTTCATTTAATTATTTTGTATATAATTAAATATAGTTTTATATAGATAATAATAATAAGATTAATGATAATTATAATATTTCAAATTTATCATTATAGTTTCAGCCACACAATTACTCCCCAGAAGAAATATCGTTAATCGTGGCGTATCTAATTATGGTACTTCCGGTACACCCTCTTCGATGAGTTCGAAAGAAGCTGTAATAATTGATCTCACTGATGATGAACCGATTGGATCCCATGCTACTTCAAATAAGCCGACAACGTATGAGAATTCTGGTATTAATGTAACTGGGATTGAGCTCAGTGAAGTATTAAATCCTTCACATGATGGTTAGTGCAATTTTTATATTTGTTAAT